>CM074744.1:21470292-21978636 GCA_037367245.1 Phrynocephalus guinanensis | reverse complement strand
GTTTCAGTGGCCCCAAACGGTGATTAATCTAGAAATCAAGAGATGAAAAATGATTTCTACCCGTGGGCTGTCAGTCTTTTAAATGGAAAATACTGTAACTCCATGTCCGCAAGGTGCAACAAGGGCCGTTACTTCACGAGCCTCTCGCTGTGCGGCGAGCCGTACTTTCTGTGCGAATCGATCATTTCAGTCCTCACGCTCCTCCTTTTTGGATGCGGCGCCACCCCGACCACGCCCCCTAAACCGTGCTCCAAGCGGGGCGAGAGATTCCCCTGCCGGAGGCCGGGAATCTTTTTCGCTTCGCATCCCGCTTCGCATCCAAAGTCACGTGTGGCCAGTGATTATATATATTTATTTATTTTTTAATTAATTTTTCTCCGAAATGCCGATGCATCGATATTTCGGTTAACCCGTTCTTTTGATCTTGCTTTCTGTACTTACAATATTCAGATATTTGTGCTTGTTTATGCAGGTATATCTGTATCTCGGTGTCTCATGTCTTTCCTTTTTTCCGAAATCGACAAACGCCAGGTGTCACTGTTTTACCCTACCCGCCCCCCCTTCGTTTTCTTAATTAATGCAACAGCCAAGTGGTGGCGCTTGTGTTAAGCCAGAGATGCTACTTTTCTGGTGGCTACTCTTTGGCTTTTTTTACATTTATTACCGGATGTAACCGCCACGCCTCTGATGTAGCCGTATTTTGCTGTCCCCCCACCAGAAACACCTCTTTAAAATGAACAATTAGCTGGCAGTTGTGCTTTGTTGCATCTAACCCATTAAATGATTCATTCCTCCGATTGATAGTATGTGTTCACGGACGTAAAGATTGACCGGTGGGCGCCTCTCGTTAGCGTTGTGGTCACCCTGAAAATATTTCTCAAAAGACAACGCCTGAGCCTCTGAGCATAGGCAGAGTTTAAAACGCATGAAAACCTTCCCGCCTCCATTTTGATTGAGTGAGTGCTGTTTGAGACGCATCGTCGGTTGCTTGGAAAGCAACCGGTGGTCTTCCCCCCCAAGCCCCCCCTCCAAAGCCTCCCTTAAAAAAAAGGTGACAGTTGTGTGCCGTTGCATCGAACGCATTAGATGATTTATTCCTCCCGATGCCAGTATATGCGTTCACGGGCGTAAAGATGGACCCTAGTGCGCCTCTCGTTAGCGTTGTGGTCACCCTGAAAATATTTCTCAAAAGACAACGCCTGAGCCTCTGGGCATAGGCAGAGTTTAAAACGCATGAAAACCATCCCGCCTCCATTTTGATTGAGTGAGTGCTGTTTGAGACGCATCGTCGGTTGCTTGGAAAGCAACCGGTGGTCTTCCCCCCCCTAACCCCCCCCTCCAAAGCCTCCCTTAAAAAAAAGGTGACAGTTGTGCGCCGTTGCATCGAACGCATTAGATGATTTATTCCTCCCGATGCCAGTATATGCGTTCACGGGCGTAAAGATGGACCCTAGTGCGCCTCTCGTTAGCGTTGTGGTCACCCTGAAAATATTTCTCAAAAGACAACGCCTGAGCCTCTGAGCATAGGCAGAGTTTAAAACGCATGAAAACCTTCCCGCCTCCATTTTGATTGAGTGAGTGCTGTTTGAGACGCATCGTCGGTTGCTTGGAAAGCAACCGGTGGTCTTCCCCCCCCTAACCCCCACCTCCAAAGCCTCCCTTAAAAAAAAGGTGACAGTTGTGCGCCGTTGCATCGAACGCATTAGATGATTTATTCCTCCCGATGCCAGTATATGCGTTCACGGGCGTAAAGATGGACCATAGTGCGCCTCTCGTTAGCGTTGTGGTCACCCTGAAAATATTTCTCAAAAGACAACGCCTGAGCCTCTGAGCATAGGCAGAGTTTAAAACGCATGAAAACCTTCCCGCCTCCATTTTGATTGAGTGAGTGCTGTTTGAGACTCATCGTCGGTTGCTTGGAAAGCAACCGGTGGTCTTCCCCCCCAACCCCCCCCCAAAGCCTCCCTTAAAAAAAAGGTGACAGTTGTGCGCCGTTGCATCGAACGCATTAGATGATTTATTCCTCCCGATGCCAGTATATGCGTTCACGGGCGTAAAGATGGACCCTAGTGCGCCTCTCGTTAGCGTTGTGGTCACCCTGAAAATATTTCTCAAAAGACAACGCCTGAGCCTCTGAGCATAGGCAGAGTTTAAAACGCATGAAAACCTTCCCGCCTCCATTTTGATTGAGTGAGTGCTGTTTGAGACGCATCGTCGGTTGCTTGGAAAGCAACCGGTGGTCTTCCCCCCCCTAACCCCCACCTCCAAAGCCTCCCTTAAAAAAAAGGTGACAGTTGTGCGCCGTTGCATCGAACGCATTAGATGATTTATTCCTCCCGATGCCAGTATATGCGTTCACGGGCGTAAAGATGGACCATAGTGCGCCTCTCGTTAGCGTTGTGGTCACCCTGAAAATATTTCTCAAAAGACAACGCCTGAGCCTCTGAGCATAGGCAGAGTTTAAAACGCATGAAAACCTTCCCGCCTCCATTTTGATTGAGTGAGTGCTGTTTGAGACTCATCGTCGGTTGCTTGGAAAGCAACCGGTGGTCTTCCCCCCCAACCCCCCCCCCAAAGCCTCCCTTAAAAAAAAGGTGACAGTTGTGCGCCGTTGCATCGAACGCATTAGATGATTTATTCCTCCCGATGCCAGTATGAGTTCACAGGCGTAAAGATAGACCAGAGGGCGCCTTAATTGGTCACCCCACAATCGGAATGCACCACTGGTCTGCCAGTGGCATTTGTCGTAATTAATTTCATGGGTTCCATTAAAAACCTTTTATAACAGAAGTACTTGAACGCAAAGACAGATGAAAAATGTAGTTATGCTTTGTTTGTAACTGTCCTTTTTAAGCCTTGGGAGAGACTCAAAAGACAAACATCTTGCTTGTCCCCTATCTTACTAGTGGTACGTTCCTCTCCAGTTCGCAAGGGTCAGTCGCACTGCGTGAACTTCTGACCCCTAGATAGCCATCGCCTCTGCCTCAGACGGCAGGTGCTGGACTTCGTGGAGCCTGCCCATTACCACCTCCACCACGTCACCTTCTTAAACAATGGGCCATTAGTACACAAGGGCTAATAAAATGTTTCTATTGGTTACCTTCAAGCACTCCACCACATTACTTGGAGGGACCTTGGACGCCTCAGAATGAAGATATCATTGGATAGTGATTAAAAGTATTGTGCTTAAAATAAATGAAACAAAGAGTTGCATTGAAAAGACTGTATTTATTGGCTGCAAACCATCATATGCACGGTTGATACATAGTTTTTGAGCGGTGAATGTTTTGCAAAACATTATAGCATTCATAAAGATACCGTGGTTAACAGAATCCAAGGCACCTGGCCCTGCAACGACACTTTGACCCCTCCTCCTATTGGTTGAAATTAGTTTCATTTTCAACAGAACTGCTCAGGGACCAGCCTCAAAACCTTATAAATACCCAGTGGCACCTTTGGACAAATGTGGAGAGTTAGTTCAGAGGAGGGTTGTTCTGTGGAGTAGTTTGGAGTTAGGGTTAGGAATTGAATAGCGTTGCTTTAAAGATGATGGAAGGAGGGAGGGGTAGATATTGGTCTGAAGCAGAGGTGTCTGCTCTATTGGACATCTTGATTGAGAACAGGCTTGGGCCAGTATTGTTCCATATGCAGCCAAGAAGGAATGAGGGTGCATTTAGGATAGCTTCAAGGGAACTTGCTAGACTTAACTATGCAAGGAGCCCCACCCAAATAAGATCAAAATTTAAAACCCTGAGGCAAAACTTTAATAGATCTCTGTATTATTTCGGTGAGCATGCAGAGGAGAGACACCAAGCAGCATATTGGGACCAGCTGCTGCAATTATGGATTCAAGCTGACCGCCCCCACCCTGCGAATCTTTTTCCCGCAGGTAAGATCACTCAAAATTCGTTATTACATTATTAGATAAAAAGCTTGAGTGCGATGCTAAGTGTACAACAGCCGCATCCAAGGACCAAGGCACTGTGACACTGTGCTCTGGTTCTGTGATGTGGGCTGAAGGATTGATTCGCACAGAAATGAGGCCCTGCCACGAAGCCCTCCTATGACCTAATGACAACCCCCCCTTTTTTTTCCACCACAGGAGCAGGCCCTGCAAGGCATCTTGGCAGAAGGAGGGGGGCACAACATCAACCCCAAGTGCCTGCACGACGCAGAATCCAGGAGGGAGACTCAGATTCTTCTAATGAAGAAATTGAGGGCCTTGCTGGAGACGTGCAACAACATGCAAATGAAGGGGAAGAAGGCTCACATGAGCCTCAGGTCCAAGGAGAACATGGTAAGGGGAAATGCGCGTTCGTTATTAAACTTTTAAAAGCTGATTGGTAAAATAGGGTCAATGCACAGTACTAGCACTAAAAATCTGTCCCTTTTCCATTACAATAGAAAATTTACCTGATCAGCCATTGGATATAATGAGTAGAGATGGGCACGACTTAGCGGTATTCACGTTTCCGTTTCCGTTACTCGGTTCCGTTACTCTACGGAAACGGTAACGGGAATTACTCCCCCAGACTTCGAGCTCGAACCGACGAACGAACAATTTGGTCTGATTTGTCGTGCTCGTTACTTGCATCGCGCAATGCCAAGCGGCACAGAAAAAAAGTTTTTAAAAGTTAAAAAAACCCGGTTCCCGGCCGAAAAGCAGGTGGGAAAATGCCTGCCGTGCCTCAGGGCACCTACCAGAGGGGTTGTTTCTGGAGGTCCCCGGCCTCCCCCCTCATCCCCCGTCCTCGGCTGCTCTGGTGGGACTCGCCGCAGGCTCGCAGCCAGCAAAAAGCCCAGTCTCGCCGGCCGCCGGCCGCCGCAATTAAAGCGCAAGCAAGCGGCACGGACGGCACAGGAAAAAACTTTTAAACTCTCCCCCCACCCATTCCCGGGCCAAAAAAGCAGGCGGAAAAATGCCTGCTTGACTAAGGACGCAGGGCACCTACCGGAGGGGTGGTTTCTGGAAGGGGGGTCCCGCCTCCCCCCCGTCCTGGGCAGCCGGACTCGCGAGTCGCCATCGCCATGCCATGCGGTGCGGGCGGGGGATCCAAAATGGGGCGGCGAACGCAATATTGTTTTTGAAATCGTGGTCCAAAAACACACAAGCACAACAGAAACACGCGAAAATTTATAAACTGCCAGATTTTTCACAGTAGCAGTGGGTTTTTTCTTGCAACAAAATGTCTCTCCTCTCCTCCTCTGTCCTCCATTGATTTTATTTTATTTTTATTTTTTTTACACCTGCACAATGATGGGCTGGCCGAGTGGCCAGCCATGTGGGAGTGGACAACCATGCAAATTTTTGGAGCCATCCCACCAGTCGCATGGCCACTTGGCCATGGAGACTTCTGGGATGTGCCAAAAAGCCCCCTAAAACCTGCCCTAGCCCTAACCCTAACCCTTGACTCCGTACCCATACGTCACAGACTGTCTTCTTAGTGGGTCAGAGAGGCACCCAGAGGTGCAACCCACTAGCCCACCGTAACCTTACCCGTCACTAGCCTAACCCTAGCTCTTGCACTAAGCCACCTTAAAGCCAGATCTACTTGCTTGCATTGCACTACACGCAGCAAGTACAATTCCCTTCTGTGTGAGACATGGTGGTGCGGGAGCCTTGTGCAGGGAAGGTATGACCCTATCACTCTCACACTGGTCTCACGTCTGCACATTATGTTATGCAATATCCATATGGCTATTGCATAGCATTTTGAAGCAGCAGCAGGTGAGGAAAGGGAGACCCCCATGTAGAGGGGTGTCTCTTGGAGCCTGCTTCCCCTTCCTAGTGGCAGGAGGCACCCACGGGTGCCTCCAGGAGCCCACTTTCCCTTTATAGCGGGCCAGAGGAGGCACCCACCCCACAGAGGTGCCTCCAGGAGCCCGCTACCCCCCCAAAAAAACCAGTACTAACGACAACGAAAAAACGAAAAAACAAACCGACTAATTTTTGCGAATTTTCGCGAAAACCGGAAACGACCCGAAATGGGACTGGCCCGACTAACGACAACTCGAAAAAATTTTTTTTCAAGTCGTGCCCATCTCTAATAATGAGAGAGCCTGTGCCTAGGGCAGAGATGGAAAATTGGATTGCTGTTTTGCAGGAGGCAGTTGCCAGAGGTACATTTACATAGAATATTCAAGTATAAGTACAGAATGCATTTCTTAACAGTGCTGCCATAACAGTAATGTACTGCACTTCTTGCATTGTATTATTAAATGTCATATAAATAAATTGTAGAATTAATAATCAAACATATTTAAGATATACTCCTGGACAGCAGTTGTTTTAGTTACCTGCCTATAAAACCAGATGCTAGTTTATTTTTCAATTATGTCCTAATTAATAAAAACCTTATTTATTTGCAGTTGGAGTACTTGAGCAACATATACTTCCTGGAGAAGGGGACCGTCCAGCACCCAGGAGGAGACGGAGGAGGCGATAAGCATTTAAAAACAGATAATAATTTCAAAGCACTTTTACAGAGCCTAATTTTTTCTTTACAAAGAGCTGTTACTTTTTATTTATAGATACGATTTCTGGCACAGGCAGTATTGCTTCTTTGCTGAAATCGAACTGTTATATGTGCTGCTCAATGAGCTAATAAGTTCTTTTTGTTCTTAAAAATATATTCTTGATATTACAAAGGGTTAGTATAAAAACTTGCACTAGTTTTCTAAAACCAATGGTTGTTAAAGTTCTGCTGTTTTGTAACTATGAATAGGATTTCTTGCACAGGATGTGTTGCTTCCTTGCAGAGATCAAGAAGTTGGATGTAATGCTCAATGAGCTACTAAGTTCTTTTTTTGTAATTATTGACATATACTTGATATTACAAAGGGGGACTATAAAAACTTGTACTTGTTCTCTAAAACCAATGGTTGTTAAACTGCTGCTGTTCTGTTACTATAAATAGGATTTCTGGATAAGTCTGTACTGCTACTTTGCAGAATTCAAACTGCTAAATGTACTGCTCAATGAGCAAATAGGTTCTTTTTGTACTTATAAATATATTCCAGATATTTCAAAGTGGCACTATAACAACTTGTGCTATTTTTCCATGTGCAATGGTTTTTAAAGCACTGCTGTTCTGCTAATATAAATAGGATTTCCTGCACAGTCTGTATTGCTACTTTGCAGAAATCCAACTGTTAAATGTACTGCTCAATGAGCAAATAAATTCTTTTTTCTACTTAAAAATATATTCTTGAATATACAAAGGATTACCGTGAAACACTTGTACTACTTTTCTAAAAACAATGGTTGTTTAAGGAGTGATGTTCTCTAAGTATTAGTAGGATTTCTTGCACAGGCTTTGTTGCTTCCATGCAGAAATCAAACTGCTGGATGTGATGCTCAAATACCTAAGTACTTCATTTCTTTATTAAAAGTATATTCTTGATATTCCGAAGGATTTGTAGATAACCATTTTCTAGGTTTCTAAAAGCCATGGTTGTTTTGTATGACAACAACAGTTCATGTTGTCGAGTGTTGCTTATTTGATATAATCATAACATAAGCTGATTAATGACCTCACAATATACAATCAGGGTTAACTCTGTTATGCTGCTAATTGTGAGATCAGCCGGTCTTTACCGTGATTTAATTTATGATTATATTAATTTATTCTAAGACATCCATACTGTGGACACATCCTGTTGTTGGTGTTGTTGTGTTCAGTGTTGGTTAACTACCTTTTGGCACTAAAACATTGTATTTAAGAACAATTTTTTCTTATTTTTGTTAAAAATAATAAAATTATTTAAGAAATACTTTCAAGACCCCTTGCTCTTCTTGAGTCTCTAATTAATGTGGTTGGTATAATGTATCAAAACAATTTCTAGCTCTCATTATTGCTCAGGGAATAAGTATTCAAAAGGTTAGGTATGGTGTGCCCTGCACGGTCAGATCTTTCTAAAGGAAGGTAATAATCAATACAAACTATGGTGAAAATATTTTCTTTTTCATTTTCGTTTCCTTTTGGGGGGGTTCTCTGGAAGGACTGAGAATCGTCTACTGTGTCCTCCCTTTTCACAATTAGGTAAGGAGAACTTTCATAGTGGTTTTGGCCCAATCCCTCGCTTTCCATGCTATTACTTTGCTTTTTAGCAGAAAGCTTAACTGCTTCCTTTGCACCCCTTTTAACAGTTTGAGTACGCTCACGCCCAGTACCATGGGGAAGTGTCCCCTTTGGTCTACTGCTGCCACTAAGTAGGGATACTGAACCCTCATCCTCACTGTCTTCCTCACAGCTGTTCCCAGAATCCGCTGTGTAACTTATATCTGCCTCTGAGTCACTTTTGTCAACCAAGACACGTGGCAACTTGTCCCTGTGGCTAGACGAACCAGAGATGCGTGTCCCGATTTCCACATGTTTGGTTTTTTCCCCCGCCTTTCCCACGTTGAACTCTGAGGGAGATTCAGTAAGGTACTGTGTAAGCCTCTGAAGGCATGTAGATGCAACCCTAAGGTTGTTAATAATCTCCTTCTGAAAAAAAATGTCCTCCTTGTCCCTTTCTTTCATGTTTGCCTCCTTACGTTGATCTGATTCCCTGACCCACTCCACAAACCCAGATAGAGTGTTATCTAGCCTTGCCGCTGCAGTAGTTCTCTGTTTTCTTTTTCTTATTAAGGCCAGTCTTGTAGCAGGATCAAGCGTTGCCTCGTAGATGGTTGTTTCCATTGATCCTATAGTGGAGATATCAAAGACAAAAGGATTTTGTTGTTTGCAGTACATGTACAGTGCATGTAGCAAGAGGTGGTAATGTTTTGCAGTGGGTATCAACTTTGTGAGAACATTATCCAGAGTAGCAACCATAGTACACATCGTTCTAATGATAAAGTACATGCATGTACTCCTAAGGAAATAAACATTAATAACATTAAAGGACGCTGGAAGGCTCACGAAGCCTTTATAAAGAGTTCTATCGTTCTTTAAATACTGCTGCTGTACATGCAAGCAAAACACTCATAAGACATTAGCCACCAGGTCCCAAAGTTCTCCTGTTTAAGTACAACAAATCCTGAATGTAGGCCACTTACTTGGGTTGCTGCACCTTTCGGCAACAGTTGCTGGTGTGCTCTGAGAAGACGAACACCCAGACGTGGACGGATCACAGCTCTCAGTCGATTGAGTATCTTGGATACAAGATAGTTTTAGAGAACAAATTAGTTGAAGTTTTTAGGTCCGCCCTTCTATTATGCACACCCGACCAGTAATAGGCTTGCAAGGCATAACCTATTCAAAAGCCAGTAAAGAGAGGAAACCGTTCCTTTGTTAGAAAAACACATACCCAACATAGATGTTTCCGAAGGCCCGTAGCTCTGGTTTTCGCAGTCAGTGTCCTCGAAAAGAATCAAGGTTGCGACATTTTCGTTTCCTCCCGGCATCGGCTCCATTGCTACAATGTGAGAAAGGTTTAAAAGCAAGAACCCTTGGTTATGTTCTTCGCTAAATGGAAGGTTCAAAATCTAAATTCTACAGGCATGGCGCGCTTCAGGAAGTGATAACGAGTAGCCATTTTAGTACTTCCACAGGGACATCATTGGTGTTCTTCGCTGGTGGTCACGCCCCCCTTCCACCTTTTTTATTTTAAAACAAGGGACCAGCCTATGGGCAATGGACCGCCCACGCAACGTGGAACTGTAATAATGAAGTATCACTGGCGGTCTATTTTCACCAGTGTATCGTTTTTCTTAATTTGGGAACCCTATATAGAGGCAACCACCTGCAATAAAACTTCTATAATAAGTCAATAGTGTTACAGCGCGGCACAGTAAGGAATCGCAGAATTAAACCCCTCCCTAAATTATCTCCATTTTAAAGTGAAAAGACAAAAGTTTTGTTAAAAAAAAACCTCCTGTCCAATTGCTTTGGAGCGTACTCATCGATTAATCGAAGTGTACTACTAGTTATTGAAACAATTAGCCTTTCCGCAATGTATTTGTGTTTACTTAGTAACCTTTCCAAAGTTAAAAATGACCCAATAATTGGTTATTAAAAATTTGCCTACCGCCGACATATCGATGGTTTAAGAGTAATTGATTAAAGGAATTTGCTCATGCTTCATGCAGCCAGTAAACTTGGAAATTATTATTTCCGGTATTAAATTAAATTTTGTTGTTGTTGTGAAGAACCGGCAGAACGGAACATCAATATAAAATTCGTGAAGCAGGGGTTAAATGGTAACAGCACGTGTAGACTAAATGTTAAGATCTTCATGTACTTTAGTTCTTTATAAGACAAGCGGGGTAATTAAAGAAGTCAGAACATATTATCAATCAGGTCTCGAACTTACCATTGCCAGCACTAGACTCACTTTCCGTAGTTCGCAAGGGATGGATCGATGTGTCTGTGCGAAAAATGTTTGCCATCTCGTCGTACCAAATGAATTTTGAGCGACTGGAGCCAGAGGTGCTGTTATGCAACACTGCCTGCTTGTAAAGTTTCCTTAGAGATTTTGTTTTTGTCCTACATTCCGATGCCGAACGAGTAAATCCAAGTTTTGCTAGTTCCGAAGAGATTACTTCAAAAATCTTAATATTTCTTTTAAGGGAAGACAATGCATATTTAATTTCTGCCTCCCCCCAAACCTTAATTAATGCAGAGGTCTCCTCATTTCCCCAGATAACACCTCTCTTAATTTTGCAGTGAACAGTAGTTCCCTGGCTACTTTCAGAAGTGTCTTCATTATCCATTTTTCTAGCTCCGCGGTGGAAGTATTCCCTAGAATACTGATCTGTTGAAGATGATCCCAAAGGACTTTAGCAAGCGGGGAAATTGACTTCCTGTCTTTCCACCCCATACTGCCTTAATCTGCATATCAAGAGAAAGGTGCTGAGTACCCAGGTGGAGGAATGCTGGTTGTTTACCAGGGGCCCCATCTAAACCCTGCGCTCTTAAGCTACGGACCAAATGCAATTATTTTTCTTTCTCGTCACCATACAGCTAAAATTGTACCGTGGTCCAATGGCTAATTCCTGCGTTGTCTTCATTGTCAATTTCTCATGGTTTGTAATGAATTTTTTTTAAAGAAAAGTGAGCAGAGAAAGAAAATTAAGGAAGACTTTGCCAAGCCTGGAAAACGACTTCCTTTTACTTCCTAACCTGTCTGCCTTTATCTACATATCAAGAGGAAGGTGTAGACTACCCAAGGGAATGATTGTGGGCTGGTTACTGATAAGGGGCCCCTTCTCCATCCTGGGGTTTAAACCTACGTGCCATTTCTGAATCACAGCGCTTTTTTTTTCGTTAATGGTATAGCAACCAATTCTAGATTGATTAATATTAATGGCAGTGTGATTTCTTCAATAGAAATCACCTTTTGAGAACGAACTGCCCAAAGAGCAACAGGCTGCTCTCAATATCTAGGTTATATTCAGCAGCTGTTAGATGTTGCTAGTAATGCTACTGGTCATGCTACTATGACCGCCTCTATCAGCAGTTCAACTTGTAGTAGCTGGCAAACCAAGGGAATGTTTTCTCTCTAGGAGCCCCTTTTAGTAACCAATGGGTTGATAACAAGGGAACGGTAATGGATAGGAAGGGATATACCTGGGCAATGTATATCGTTGAACAAAATATTATGATAGGGTTTGTGATGTTTATTGAAATGAAAATCTCATGTAGCAAAGATCTGTCTGCAAAGGAAAGCCAGTCTTGCTGAAAGGACACTTGCTGCCCAGAGTTTTGT
Organism: Phrynocephalus guinanensis; assembly: GCA_037367245.1. Lineage (NCBI taxonomy): Eukaryota > Metazoa > Chordata > Lepidosauria > Squamata > Agamidae > Phrynocephalus > Phrynocephalus guinanensis. Next base: position 21,966,942 of record CM074744.1, on the reverse strand, counting down.
AAAACCAGGCAGTGCCTGTTTTCTATCACAGGGTTTTTTTTAAAACTAGTCAGAGTACTTACTTCCTGTTCTGGCACCTCAGCCAGCCCAAATCTGCATATGAAGGGAAAGTTGATCTGAGCCTAGGGGGTGATGGTGTTTTTACAGAGGGGCCCCTTCTGGTAACCAAAGTGGTTGATTTCATGGAAGAACACCGGGGAAAGGCGATAGTAGATAATGCTCCAGGCCTCTGTTATACCCACCGATGTTCCATGTAGTATTTGGCGTGGTGTTTGTGAAGTTATACAAGACTACATGACTACATCAGAGTACTAGGCGCAAGGCCACTGGCAGAATACATTCCCTTAAAGAGTCTTAGCAGATGGTTGACGTTTAAAAGCTATCCTGCATGTTTTTTGATTCATTAACCAGGTTTCAATGCATGTGTTATATAGTACAAATGGTACTTTATTCAAGAGCTTTTTACCAATTAAAAAAATTCCTTGCAAAGAGTCTTGTCTGGATAGGAAAAAAAAGAGAAAAAGTTACAAGATGGCACTCCCATGTCATATCCCCAGGAAACCCTAAGCACAGTCTCCAAACATCACATTTCTTTGTCTCATTAGGCCTTGGTTATCCATGGAATTTATATTGCAAATAAATAAGTAGGGGCAATGCCAATGGCTGGAAAAAGTACCTTAAAAAGTCTTAGTAGTTGGTTGACGTTGAAAAGTAACCCTGCATGTGTTTTGATTCTTTAACCTGGTTTTATTGCAGTGTCTCCCAAAATAAGAGTAAGCCTTAGCACAGTCCCCAAACAGCATATTTCTCTGTCTCTTTAGGCCTTGGTTATCCTTGTAATTTATATTGAAAATAAATAAGGAAATGCAGTTAAGGGGGACATGCATTTGGAAGACAGGTCTACAATCTGGTCCTGGTGTTTGGACCCTACAAGGGATAGATATGCAGACAACGACTGCAGCGTTTATTGAAATGGTATTATAATGATGAAACAATCGGAATGTGAAGTCATTCATTTCAGAGTATATTAATTTTTTTTATTAATTCTGAGTTATAACACTGATGAAAATTAGTTATCATACATGTCACTTAACATGGGTTAGTAAATACTCAGATATTGCATTGCGCACAGCTTCAGCCTCTGCGCGGGCAGTGCCAGATCTGTTGCAGTCATATGTGTCGCTGCCATCGTGAGAATCAGCTTGAGAACGTGGCTACTGTTCCTCATCAGGAATGTCATGCTTTTCCCGTTCACAAATGTTATGTAGAATCACGGCAGCAGCAATAATGGAATTAATGTTTTCGATGTGCGCCTCAATCCTAACGGACAAACGCCTGAATCTTGCCTTCAAGCGCCCAAATGCTCTCTCAACGACGCATCGTGAGCGATTGAAAATCTTATTGTAATGACGCTCCCTGTCATTTCTTGGTACAGCGAAAGGCTTCATCAGCCACTTACACAATGGATACGCACCATCCCCTAATATTATTGGTGGAATCGACACCCCTGCATAGGTGAACAAAGGGCTGCCAGGTGTTAGCGTCCCTTCCTCCATCTTACTGAAGAGAATGGACGACCTGAAAACATGAGCATCATGGTTCACACCTGAATGTCCTGTCAACATTGAAAAAAAATACCGTCACCGTCGCAAGCAGCCTGCAGTAGAACTGAATGGAAAGATTTCCGGTTAAAATAAGCCGGCCCCTGAAGTTTAGGCGGACTGATCGGGACGTGCGTTCCATCAATACATCCAATAGTATGCGGAAATCCGAAGATTTTCATTGATGACGTCATCTGTTGAACCAGGAAAAAGAATTAACCGTAAATGGTTTACGTTGACAGAAGGAAATTTCTACTGAAAATAGAAATGTAATGTGGGAATAAATGGGCAATTCCGTAATAGGATACCGACCTTATTGAATTCTGAAAGGCGAACCTCTTCTTTGAGAAGGACGTGTTCCATTGCTAGGCACACCTCGATGACAATACTTGCAACAGTAGAACTCCCTTTCTGGAAGACCAGGGCAATGGTTCTGTAACAAGAACGGCTGGCCAAGAAGTACACGCCGATTGCTACTCGTTCTTCGACTGGAACGGCTGATCGCATAACTGTGTCCCTCCGCATCAGATATGGACGCAGCTTGTCGGCGACCCCAAAAAGTGTTCTTCTAGTCATTCGGAAGTTTTCCAACCATTGTCTATCGTCCCAAAGCTGAAGAACCGTGTCGTGAAACCACCGAGAACGTCCAGGGTAACACCAGAATAGTTTCTGTCTAGGCGACGTTCGTACCCACTGAGAAATGACCCTTATCAAAGTGTTGCAACCCACCATAGCTTCCCTAAACAAATGCCTGCGTCGGAGTTGCCGTTTTCTGCTACTGAAGCATAACGTAGCTATACCGTCCATCAACTTACAAACACTATGCATCAGTGCAACAAAATATGGGCCGTACCTATGTAATTTCTTAAGCCGGCTTGCAGGACGCGGGGGAGCCATGATAGCTTTGAAATGGTTGATGGAGGCGGAAGTTCCTTGGTCACTGCTCTAGGGATTTAGGAATGGATTACTCGAATGTCCTTGGAGGACCGATGGATCATACACAGCAAATGTTGTGTGCTGGTCCACCTAGTGACCCTGACGGAGAACAGCAATTTTTTCACGTCGCCAATGGACGAAGCAATACAAATCGGGAGTAGGAAACGAGGGATCATACAGTTATTCAGCTCTGCCCGAAATGACAGCCGGGTATTGATGCATCGATACGCCATGGTAAATTTTTTTTAAAAAATTAAAGAAAGCAGAAATCGGACGTTGCAAGCAAGCTTCCCAATGCGAAGGGAGCACGTGAGGTAGTACTGGATTCGAACCTAAAACTTCGCCTCGTGAGGACAGAGAAAGAGGAGTGGGAGCGAAGGGAGACCACGTGACCGCCTTCGCATTCAAAGCGAAGGCAATCCCGCTGCGAAGCGAAGTACTTCGTGAAGTAACGGCCAAGGTTGAATGGTTGTTAGTGGGATTCATTGTGTTGGGGGGGGGGTTGTAGGAGGGAGGCTTAGCTAACCTCATTGTACACATGTTGTACGTTGACAATAAAGTATTATTATTATTATTAAACTATCACACAGCAGACTACGCTGGATTTTGGATTACAAATCACTAGTCGAACGCTTCCCAAGCGTTTAGGACTATGTGATGTATCAGCGATTTTTTTTTTATTATTATTATTATTATTATTATTATTATTATTATTATTATTATTATTATTATTATTATTATTATTATTATTATTTATTAATTAATTAATTAATTATTAATTAATTAATTAATTAATTAAATTATCACAGTTATCAAGATAACTATGGTGGATTTTGTATTACACAAATCACTAGTCAAACACTTCCCAAGCATTTAGGACTACGTGGTGTATCTTCTAAATACAGTACAGTACTTGCTTATCTCTTTAGGCACTGCACCCAGCATGCTGATTGCTACTGGGACCACCTGTACCGGTTCATGCCAGAATCTCTGAAGTTCAATTTTCATATCCTGATATCGGGTAATTTTTTCAAGTTGTTTCTCGGTGACTCTAATATCACCTGGCACAGCAACATCAATGATCCACACTTTTTTTCTTCTCCACAATCACAATATCCAGGGCATTGTGCTCCAAAACCCTGTCTGTATTCGGAAGTCCCAAAGTAATTTTGCATGTTCATTTTCAATTACTTTTTCAGGGTTATGATCCCACCAGTTCTTTGGTATGGGCAGATGATAATTCTGACACAAATTCCAGTAGACCATTTGAGCAACTACATTATGACGCTGTTTGTAATCAGTCTGAGCTATTTTCTTGCAACAACTCAATATATGGTCAATATATTCAGCTGCCTCTTTACAGAGTCTACATGTTGTTGTTGTTGTTGTTGTTGTTGTTGTTGTTGTTGTTCTTGTTGTTGTTGTTATGCAGAAACAATGCCTTGATCAGATGATTCAATAAATCAGCAAGAAATGAGCTTTGGGGTCCTGCAGCTGAGAAAACACACCTTGCGTGCAAACGTGCCTAAACTTCAAACTGGACATTTGCTGCTATTTAGCCTCTTTTGAGCAAAGAAAAAAAAGAACAAGCCAACACGCAGAAAGACTAATTCAATATACAGGGAAAAAGCATATGGCCTTGTGGTACTATAATTCAAAATACTGTAGTAATAATCTACTGCACTAGGGATGTGGAAATTCTGTACTTGTGGGTGGCTACACAGAACTCTGAAACAATATACTGTAACAAAATTAAAAAATGACCCTTTGAGATGTGGAGACTTGTTCAACTAACTGTGTTTATCACACTGTTGTTGGTGGCACGGCTGCACAGTGTAAAATGACATAGAACTTTGGCATAAAAATTCAGATGCATTTTATGGCTCTTAGGTTTGATGGATCATTCTCTTAATTGCAGACCTGCTAATAACCCCCTCCCATGCTCTCCTACCTGAATAGCTTCTTCTGCAGACCCTTTCTGTCCCTTTCTCATCTTCCTTGTGGATAAAGAAACCATATGGTGTCCCCTGGAAAATGTAGAAAAGCAAGGGAAATGAGGGGGAAAGCCAGGAAGGCTCCTTTTCTCTACCACAAATGCCCTCACATTATGAGAAAGAGAAGAATGACATCTGTGCTGCTTAATATAAACATATATTGTTTTATGGACAGAAATACGTCTGTGAAGATTCTCAGTCATCCAGGTGTGTTTATCTGGGAGTTGAGTCATGGCTACTGGACTTCTTTTTGAGAGATAGAAACGTTTCGCTGTTCATCCAAACAGCTTCATCGGTCTGAATACAGCTAGTGCAAGAGACCTTCTTATAGTCAGCTTGACCTCTTGTCCCCTGGTCTGATTGGCTCATAAGATGAACAAAGCCTGAATAGGCTCGTTAGGGAGACATTAGTGTCCATGGCTTTAAGGTAAACAATGGCCTAAGGTGCTGAAACCCATCAAGAATGGGTCGTTAGCTGTGACCTGGTGGTGAAGGCTCCTTGATTTGCCTGGGTACTGTGGAAAGTACAGCCTGATAAGTAGCAGATAGACTATGCCGGAGCCCCCCACCTCTGTTGAGGGAGGGATTTTCAATGCTAACATGAATGGCTTCCCTTACTCCTCTCTCAAACCACCTCTCTTCTTTGTCTAATATGTGTACATCCTCATCTTTGAAAGAGTGGCCTTTTTCCTTCAAATGGAGGTGTACTGCTGATTCTGGTCCTGAGCTGTTACCTCTCCTATGTTGGGCCATTCTTCTGTTTAATGGCTGTTTAGTTTCTCCAATGTAGAGGTCTGAACACTCCTCACTGCATTGGACTGCATATACTATATTGCTCCTTTTATGGTTTGGTATCGGATCCTTTGGGTGGACAAGTCTCTGCCTTAGTGTGTTCATGGGTTTGAAATAAACAGGGATGTGGTGTTTGCCAAAAATCCTTTTAAGCTTCTCCGACACTCCCGCCATGTAGGGAATGACCAGGTTCTTCCGTCGGGTCTGGGTCTCAGACTGATCCCTTGTTCTTCTGGGATGGCCCACTGCTTTGTTGAAGGCCCACCTTGGATATCCACAGGCCTTAAGTGCTGTCTTCAGGTGCCTGTCTTCCTTCTTCTTGGCTTCTGAGGAGGTGGGGATGCTCTCTGCTCTGTGGCTTAGGGTCCTGATGACTCCTAGTTTGTGTTGTAATGGATGGTGGGAGTCAAACAGTAAGTATTGATCTGTGTGGGTGGGTTTCCTGTAAACCTCTACTCCTAGGCCACAGTCAGGTCTGATGAGGACTGCACAATCCAGGAAAGCCAGCCTGTTGTCTTGGGTGTCTCCCCTAGTGAACTTAATATTAGGATCCACTGCGTTGATGTGGTCTGTAAAGGCCTGTACTTCCTGCGTCTTTATTTTAACCCAGGTTTACCCATGGACAGAAATGAAAACCTCATGGGATTTTGTATTGATGTATTATGTTGTGAACCACCCAGAGTTCCTCTTGGAAAGTTGGGCAACCTACAAATATAAATATAAATAAATAATAAATTTGCAGTATACAATGTTTTATAGACACCAGTTAGAAAAGGGGACCTAGGTACCATGACTCTTTCTTTCTTACTTTCTTTCCGTCTTTCCGTTTTTCCTTCCTTCCTTCCTTCCTTCCTTCCTTCCTTCCTTCCTTCCTTCCTTCCTTCCTTCCTTCCTATCTATCTATCTATCTATCTATCTATCTATCTATCTATCTATCTATCTATCTATCTATCTATCTATCTATCTTCAGTTTCCCAAAAAAGAAACAGCTAGTATGTCTTAAATCAGCCATGTCCAAACTGCGGCCCTCCTGATGTTTTGGACCACAACTCCAAGAATTCTAAGCTTAGATTGCCAATGGCAAAGGACTGTGGGAGTTGTGGCCCAAAACATCTGGAGGGCTGAAGTTGGGACATGCCTGTCTTAAATGTTCTGGGCTGTATATTGTCCCTCAGTATTGTAAGCTGCCTTGGGTCCTTTTCCAAGGGCAAAGGTGGGGTAAAAATATTCAAAATAAAATAAGTAAATAAAAAGAGATGCTAGAGCAGTGGTGGCGAACCTTTGGCACTCCAGATGTTTTGGACCACAACTCCCAGGATTCTGATTCTAGAGTGCCAATGACAAAGTACTGTGGGAGTTGTGGTTCAAAACATCTGGAGTGCCAACCTCCTCCTGAAACCATCAGTCCTCTGGGAAAGTGAGCTATGAGGCCAAGGACGGCTGCTGGGGCCTACCTCCTTTGGGGACCTACAAACCTCCATTTCCTACCTTTTACATGAGGATTGTGTCAATGTTACTTGTCATTAAGTCAAATGGACAAGGGATGTCAAGTAGTCCAATGGGTGAACAAAACACAAGGGCAGGTCTACCAAGAAAGAGGCACTGCTTATCAATTTCCTAAGAACCTAATTGCCTGGCAGATGCAAGCCAACATCTTAGCGGGCAGTGGGATATGATTCAAAACAGGTCTCTCTAGGGCAGTGGTTCCCAACTCAAGATGTTCTTGAACTCTAAGTCCCAGAAACCCTTGCAAGCACACCTGAGGGTGAAGGCTCCAGGGAGTTGCAGTCCAAGAACATCAGGGACCCAAGATTGGGAACCACTGGTTTATACGGGGGTGACATCCAGCAGCCCAGTGCTACCTCGCCAGCCCAGGAAACGATTCATCAGGCGCTGACCATCTGCCTTTCCAGCAGTTTTTAAAATTTGCTGGTATCCTGGAGTGGTGGAGAGGATCCAAAATGCAGAGCATGCCTTCTGATTAATGCAACTCGAATCCCGTCTCTCCAGTTATGCCAAAAAGCATTATTTTGAGGAAGGATTCGAGGAATAAAAGCAAGGCGCAAAGTGTGTACATGTACATTTGCAACGACCCAAAAGAAGGAAATTGAAATTTGCCAGCAGGCTCCAGCCTCCTCCTCGCCTCCCGCCCCTTTCCTGCCATCCTGAATCCAAATACTCCCCCACTGCACCCGTCCCATCTTTTACCTCCATCTCTTGTTCTAGGTCATCTCACCCCTCTCCGTATTTTGCAAGTACCACCCGTAACAGCTGCACCCTTTTCTCTCCTTCGTGCCTTTAAAATCTGCGGAAGGTAGGTTTTCCACTTCCCATCATGTGAGTAAAGCTATGCCAGTTTCTTGGCAAGGGGGGGGGGGCACCATAACAGCACAAGTGTGTGCTACTATCTGTTCATCGCCCAGAGAGCCTCCAGAGGATGATTATCCAGGGCAGTGGTTCTCAACCTGTGGGTCCCCAGATGTTCCTGGACTGCAACTCCCAGAAATCCTGGGCAGCTCAGCTACTGATGAAGACTTCTGGAAGTTGCAGTCCAGGAACATCTGGGGACCCACAGATTGAGAGGACCACTGATCCAGGGCATTGGAACTACAATATTTGAATGAAAAGGAGAACGGCCACAAGCAAAAAAACAAAAATGTTAATAATACTGTATCTTCACCAACTGAATGGTCAACAGGAGTCGAGCTTATTGGGTCCGGCCACAGTTATCCTGGGTTTTGAAGAGTCTCTGTTAGGAATACTTGAAATAGTTAAGGAAGAGCTATTGGATTTTTCCCCTCTCTGACTTTGGAATCTAAGGGACGCTTGAACCTTCTAATCCATAGTGTTACTAAGGCTCCGTCCCCCATCACAGTTTCCATACTCTAAACCAGGCATGTCCAATCTTCAGCCCTCCTGATGTTTTGGACCACAACTCCCAGAATTCCAAGACTATATTGCCAGTGACAAAGAACTGTGGGAGTTACGGCCCAAAGCATCTGGAGGGCTGAAGTTTGGACATGCCTGCTCTAAACCCTGTACCATTTCTTACGGGTCAAATCCAAGGCACACTGTTCTGCAGTTTCTGATAAACTTTTTTCACCTGGATGGGCTGGGAGCATGTTCAAAGCAATGTGGTTCACAAGATTTTATTTATTTATTTATTTATTTATTTATTTATTTATTTATTTAGCGTGTATGCTGCCCACTACCCAAAGGTCTCTGGGCGGCTCACAATCAAAGTAAAAAATTTAGACAATTAAAACATCAAATTGCAATAAAATTAAAACAATAAAACATTTAAATACAATAAATACAATATATTAAAATACTATACTAAAATCACCATCAGGACCCACAATAATCATTTAAAAGACTTCTGGAACAGGTATGTTTTTACCTGGCTCCGGAATGTCATCAATGTTGGCACCAGGTAGGTCTCGATTAGGAGGGCATTCCATAATCTGGGGGCAGCTGCCGAAAAGGCCCTGTTCCTACAAGCTATCCCTTTCACCTCCTTGAGGGATGGCTCTTTCAGGAGGGCCCTCTGGCTAGCTAGATCTTAATTGCCAGGTAGTTTCATATGGAAGGAGACGGTCCTTCAGGTATCTAGGTCCTAAGCCATTTAGGGCTTTATATGTCAAAACAAGCACTTTGAATTGGGCTCGGGCAGCAACTGGTAACCAATGAAGGTTATACAGAATCGGCGAGATGTGTTCCTTGGCGGCCCTGCCACTCACCAGCCACGCAGCGTGATTCTGAACCAGTTGCAATCGACGGACCGTCTTCAAAGGCAGCCCCACATAAAGCGCATTGCAGTAATCAATACGGGATGTTACCAGTGCATGCGTAACTGTCATGAGGCTCCGTTCATCCAGGTAGGGGCGCAGCTGATATATTTTCCACAGCTGAAGGAAGGCACCCCTGGCCACCAACTCCACCTGGGCTTCCAGAGTTAGACCGGGGTCCAGGAGCACCCCCAATCTAGCTACAAGGCTACTCTGGGTGGTTTACAAACTGAACAGAAATCAAAACCATAAACAGTAAAATACAACATCATAGATAAGCACAAATAAATAAATAAAAATACAATAACTAGTAAACAATATACAGTATATCAAAAACATAGAACAGGAGCAAGATGAGCTACAGATAAAAACAAAACAAATACATAATAGCAATCATTATTAGAAAAGATTAATATCCAGGGAAAGCCTTTTTAAATAGCCATGTCTTTAGATGCTTCTTAAAGACTGGGAGGGAAGGTGCCGGGCAGATCTCAGGAGGAAGTTGGTTCCAGAGCTGAGGGGTCGCCACTGAGAAAGCCCGATTTCTTGTCAAAAGATTTACGGGCCTCCTTCAGCGACGGCACCCTCAAATGTCCTGCCTGAGATGATTGGGTGTTATGGGCAGTATTTTGCGGCAGGAGCCGTTCTGCCAGATAGATGGTCGCTGAGCACAGGTTTGGATTCATGGGCTAAGGCCAGTGGTGGCCAAACTTTGGCCCTCCAGATGTTCTGGACCACCACTCTCAGAATTCCAAGCCTGTATTGCCAACGACAAAGGACTGTGGGAGTTGTGGACCAAAACATCTGGAGGGCCGAAGTTTGGCCGCCACTGGGCTAAGCAGTTTGCCTCAAGCACTGGCCCTGCACTGTGGAGTAGGCCTCCAGGGGTCCGTGGGCCAGTGAGTGGGTTTATCCATCCTTGTGACCTCATCCTTCTTGCCTCTCATCTGAGGTTCGTACTTTTTGCCCCTTCCTTCCCCTCACCTTCTCTTTCTGTCTCTCGGGCCTACTTTATCCTCATGGTGGAGTGGTTAAATGTCTGCACTGCAGCTAAAACTGTGCTCACGACCTGGGGTTCAATCCTAGGTAGCCGACGCATGGTTGACTCAGCCTTCTATCCTTCCGAGGTCAGTAAAATGAGTACCCAGCTGGGGGGGGGGGAGACAATGTGTGGCCTGCATACTGTAATTAAATTGTAAACCTTCCAGAAACTACTTGAAGTGGTATGGGGCATTATATAAGCAGAAGCAGAACACTTTACCCTGTTGTGTACACCTGACAACCCCAGTGACAGTTACTCTCCCTTTTCTCCAGTTTTGCTGATCAACACCTCCTAGCAACCTCTTCCTTTCCCCACTGGAGGTCTCTTTTTATAATATGTTCTCCTGCCTCTGACTTCTAGCTGGTAGCTGCCTCCTGAGTCTATAGTAGCTGTGGGGAGTGTGGAGTCCATCTAGGTCAGGTCACTCTCTCAACAGCCCACAGCAAAATGATACACTCAAGTTTTGTTTAATGTGACAGATGACTCTTCTCTGCTAAATCCAGATTTCATGCTACCTCATCCTTTGCTATTTGGAAGGCACTCCTTGTGCAGGAAGGGATATTTCTATTTAAACATTCTGAAGGCATGGGAATCCTTCAACTAACGCCTTAATAGACAAAACCACAAATCATAGCTCCCCAATGCTGCCACTCTTGAGAGAAAAGACTGTTCCTCAAAGCCCTCCTTGCCATCAGAGGAAGTTGGTCATTTTCAATTAAGCGTTGTACAGCTTGGAACCTGGCATCTGTCAGATTGTATCTCTCCACATGAGCCTTCTTGGTGCTCAAGATAAATCAGAGGAGACCCTTGTCTTGGTCCCATTGCTGGCACAGGCACGGCTGATGAGGACGCAGGACAGGCCCTTCTGTGTGTCTGCTCCCAAGTTATGGAATGGTCTCCCCTGAGATGTCAAGCTGTCCCTCCTCCCTTTGGTGCTTCCACTGACAGCTGAAGACCCATCTTTTCAGGCAGGTTTTTAACCACAATGATTGAATATCTCAATGCCTTTTTAAAGTTAAGATGGTTGTTAATATTTACTTGTTTTTAATTATTCCATCTTATTTTAATTAGCCTATAGTTTATTTTTAATGTTTAACTTGTTATGCTTTTAATTGTATTCTTATTATTGTGAGCTGCTTTGGGTCCCCTTGTAAGGAGAAAGGCAGGGTATAAAACAAAAAAATGGACAAACAAACATTGTAAAACATTGTATGGATATCTTCATTGTTAAAAATCTTTATAAAAATGAGAAGTCAAAGATTTTCGATGGAATGGCATCATTTCTTCTGGTGGTCTGTAAAAGTCATCCATCGTTTACTGGGAGTTGAAACTGGATGAGAGAGAAACCTGTTCATCCAAACTTCAAGTCTGCAGCTACTTTCAAGTATACTCTTATAGTCACTTGACCTCTTGTCCCCTGTTGACAGCCTGAATTCGTTAGGGAGACATTAGTATCCATGGAGGAACTAAGGTGCTGAAACCCATCAAGAATGGGTTTAGCTGTGACCTTGGTGGTGAAGAATGTTAGCTGAAAATCCCTCCCTCAAAAGAGGTGGTGGGCTCCGGCATAGTCTATCTGCTACTTATCAGGCTGTACTTTCCAAAGTACCCAGCAAATCAGCCTTCACCACCAAGGTCACAGCTAACGACCCATTCTTGATGAGTTTCAGCACCTTCCATTGTTTACCTTAAGGCCATGGACACTAATTTCCCTAACGAGCCTATTCAGGCTATTGTTCATCTTATGAGCCAATCAAGGGGACAAGAGGTCAAGCTGACTATAAGAAGGACTACTTGCACTAGCTGTATTCAGACTGATGAAGCTGTTTGAACAGCGAAACGTTTCTATATCATCCAGTAGCCATGACTCAACTCCCAGTTATTTCTTCTAGTGATGAACTGTGTGATGTTTCAGGAAGAATTTACTGAGAACACAGTGTTGCCTACATTCTAGCACTGGTGTTTTTCCTGTGTGGACTCTCCAGTGGCTGCAAGGGAGGTTCTTTAGTATAACATTTCCCACATTCCTGACATCTGTATTTATTGTGTACTCTAGAGTGTTTCACAAGGCTGCTTCTTTAATAATAATAATAATTTATTGTTCTTGTGTGTATTCTATAAAAATAAATTCCCACAATCCTGTCATTTTAAATCACATTTCTTCTGTGTGGATCTGTTCGTGTCTCACCAGATTTGATAGCAAAACATTTTGGATGCTACTGGCATTTGTATGTTTTATCCCGTGTGGAAGCTTTGGAGGCTCTGAACAGTGAAAGTGAACAGTGAAACTTCCCCTCACAACTCACAATGGCATAGTTTCTCTCATGTATGCACTCTTTTGTGCAAAAAAAGAGCTGAACTCTGAGCAAAGCATTTCTCACACTCCTGGCATTGGAATGGTTTCTCTCCTGTGTGGACTCGCTGGTGTGTCACAAAGTGACTTTTCCGAGCAAAACATTTCCCACATTCCTGGCACTGGAATGGTTTCTCTCCCGTGTGGACTCGCTGGTGTGTCACAAAGTGGCTTTTCCGAGCAAAGCATTTCTCACACTCTTGGCAATGGAATGGTTTCTCTCCCGTGTGGACTCGCTGGTGTGACACAAAGTGGTTTCTCCGAGCAAAACTCTTCCCACATTCCTGGCATTGGTATGGTTTCTCGCCTGTGTGGATTCTCTGGTGGTTCACAAGGGAGAATCGGGAGGGATAACACTTCCCACACTCCTGGCATCTGTACGGCTTTTCTCCTGTGTGGACTCTCTGGTGTGCCACAAAATGGCTTCTCTGAGCGAAGCATTTCCCACACTCCAGGCATTTGTGCGGTTTCTCTCCTGTGTGGATTTTTTTGTGTTTTACAAGGATGGATTTCCAAGTAAAACATTTCCCACACTCCTGGCATATATAGGGTTTCTCCCCTGTGTGGAACATCTGATGGTTCAGGAACTGTAAATTGAAAGCAAAACATTTCCCACAATCCTCACATTTGTAGGGTTTCTCTCCCGTGTGGACTCTCTGATGCAAAAAAAGGGCTGAACTCCGGCCAAAGCATTTCCCACACTGCTGGCATTGGAATGGTTTCTCTCCTGTGTGGACTCTCTGGTGTGTTACAAGTAAGTATTTTTGAGCAAAACATTTATCACATTCCTGGCATTTGTATGGTTTCCCTACTGTGTGGACCTTCTGGTGACCTAGAAGGATAGATCTTCGAGCATAACATTTCCCACAGTCCAGACACTGGAAGGGTTTCTCCCCTGTGTGAATGCTCTCATGACTCAAAAGTAGCAAACTGGAAGCAAAACGTTTTCCGCAATGCCGGCATCTGAAGAGTCTCTCTGTGTGGACTTTCTGATGGTTCACAAGCTGCGACTTCCAAGGAAAAGATTTCCCGCATTCCTTACATTTGTAAGGTCTCTCTCCTGTGGAAGCACTTTGGCGGCTCAAAAGGTATGAATTACCAGCTAGGCATTTCCCAGATTCTTCATCTCTTAGGTGAATCATAATCTCTCTCTTTTTCGCAAACTCTCTTCCACATACGTGGCATTTGTAAGACGACTTCTCTTCAGCCTGGGTTTCCTGGTGTTTGCCAAGGTCCCATTTATGAATAAAGCTCTGTCCACCCTTGGGACATATTTGTGTCTTCTTCCAGATACATGCTAGAAAGCAAGAACAATCACAGCTGAAGCTTGATGTTATACTGTACACACACACACACACACACACGGTGGTCCCTCGTATAACAAATGGTTTGTATAACATAAAATCTGTACAAGATAAAAAATTCTGGAGATAGAGGAAATTGATGTGAAGAAATAGACAGGGAAACTCATCTCCCTGTCAGTGTGTGTCCCATCACCTTATTAGGATGCAAGAGTCAGATTAACCCAATCTAGACAAAGTCGGAAGAATGTCTCCAACATAGGCTGCTTTCACACGACCCCTAAAATCCGCTGCAAAGTGCTCGCAGATGCGGAGCATAAAATTGTTTTCCCACCAGCAGCGGACTTTAAAAAAAATAAAGTACGACCACGCCCACTTAAGCACGCCCCAGCACATTTTACAAGTACCTGGTCTTGAGGAGCTAATTTTTTTTCCGACGCGGATTTTAGAGCTGTGAATGCCTGGCTCTCCTCCGCCTTCTGTTTGTTTTTGTTGCCCCCCCCCCCCCCAACAGACAGGAATCCTTAACGGGCTTCCTGTCCTACGACAACTAGCTGCTGCCGACAGCAAGCGGAGGTGAGCCTGCATTTTTTTTCTCCCTCCCCTCACAGCAGACAGAAGCAATAGAATCAGAGTGCGGGAGGGTGGGGACACAGGAAGCAGAACAAAAACCACACGATCTCTGGTTGGGGGGGATCCAAATTTAAGTTGCCAGCGGATTTTAGGGGTTGTGTGAAAGCAGCCATAGATGGAAGAAAACCCAGGAGAGATGGAGAAGAGAGAGAGAGAGAGAGAGCAGAGGAGAACAACCAGAAAGCCCTGTTATGGTGGGGAGAGGAAATGGTGACAATAATTAGGAGTGGAAGAAGACAGAAAGACATAGACAGCAGGAGACATTAGGTAGGAAAAGGGGGCGGGGAGAGAATCAGTTTGTGCATACCATGTACCGGAACTACTGTGTATGGGCTTCCCAATGCAATTAGGACAAAAGCCTGTTGCAAAAGACAATGTGCATCAGAGCCAATTAGTGTTTCCTCTGCCTTTTGGCAGGTTACCTTTCACGACTGTCATGTACCTTATTTTGCAACCAAAAGGCAGCTGGACAGAGAAGGAAATTGAGTAATGCAAGAGCCTTTTTAACGCTGCCCAGAGACCACTTGCTAGTGGGGCGGCTAAAAAAAAATAAATAAATAACAGGATTCCAGCCCTAGAATTAAGGAAAATCACAAGGAAAGTCCACACCTAGGCCTCAGGCAGGAAAAAAAATATAGTGAACCAGCAGTGATGCCACCAGTGGTGATCCCACAAGGGTGTGAGAAAGATTGACAAGAAAAGGTTCTTCCTTTCTGGGATAAGAAGGAGGAGGTAAATTATGGAACACCAGCATGGAGTCAAATAGAGTACGATGTTAATTTGGGTCTTTAAAAGGCATCTTTTGATATCCAGCAACATCTCTAAGGAAAAAGGATAGCAAATGCAGGAAGCTCTTTCCTTACCAAGAGAGGACACGTTCTCATGATTTTCCAGTGTAACCTCCCTGTATAGAGACCTTTGGCTCTGATCCAGCAGGTCCCACTCCTCCTCCGTGAAATAGACAGCCACGTCTTCAAAGGCCACTGGGGCCTACAATGAAAAAAAACAACAAGCACACATTCAGAGAGACTACTCCCATAGGCAGTAATAAGACATATGCACCTGTGGGGATGTGAATTACAAAAAAAAACCTCTTCCGTAAAAATGTATTAAAAAGTGAATGTTTTATCCAAAAACTAGGGTTGGATAGACGAGTTCCACACATGCAGGTGGCGATAAGGAACATGCAGTGTGATGTGATATAAAGCTACAACAAAGTGATTCTTGTGGGTGTGGAGATCTGTTCAACTCATACCCTTTTCACACGACCCCTAAGATCCGCTGGCCACTTAAATTCGGACCAGAGATCTTAGGGGTTTGTCGCTGTTCCTGTGTTCCCACCCCCTCCGCACTCCTGGCTGCTGGCTGAGTGAGGGGAGGGAGAAAAAAAGAAAGAAAAGAATGCCGGCTTACCTCCGTTCTGCCAGTCTCACTCTGTTCCTGGCAGCATTCAGATCTCTTAAAGGGGGGGGGGGGGGGGCAAAACAACAACAAACAGAAGCGAGGAGAGCCCGGCACTCACTACGTTACATCCGCATCAGGAATTTTTCACCCCCGGAGAGCAGGTACTTGAAAAGTGTGCTGGGACGTGCTTAGATGGGCGTGGTCACACTTAATTTTCTGTAAACTCCGGAGCTGGTGGGGAAACAATTTTAAGCTCCGGAGCTGGGAGCCATTTGCCGCAGAGTTTAGGGGTCGTGTGAAAAGGCTCTCAGTGTCTCTATCACACCGCTGTGAATGGCACTGCTGTGTAGTGCGAAATGCAGAAAACTAGCATAGGTTTTATTTGTTTGTTTGTTTGTTTGTATATCACAGTCCGGTTTTCATCAAACGGGTACTCTGGGCGGTAGATATATACCATATTTTTTGCTTTACAAGACGCACTTCCCCCCTCAAAAGTAAGGAGAAATGTCTGTCCGTCTTATAGAGTGAATACAGTAATCCCCGCTCCATATGTATCATAGATTTTCATCTAGAGAGAAGTTATTTGCATGGAGCCTCTGCTGTCCCCTGCTGCAGCCAGGATTCCGCAGTTCCAATCACCTTGTTTGCAAAGAGGCTTCCTCCAGGGAGCCTGTCTCCACCCCTCCTCTTCTGCAGCCAAGATTCCCCAGTCAAAAATCACCTCATTTACAAACAGATCTCCTCCAAAGAGCCTCTGTCCTCTCCTTTTACAGCTTGGATTCTGCAGTTCCAATCACCTCGTTTGCAAGCCTCCCCTTTTGCAGCCTGGATTCCCCCATCCCAATCACCTTGTTTGCAAAACTCCCCTTTTGTAGCTTGGATTCCACAGTCCCAATAATCTCGTTTGCAAGCCTCCCCTTTTGCAGCCTGGCTTCCCTAGTCCCAATCACCTTGTTTGCAACTCTCCCCTTTTGCAGCTTGGATTACCTAGTCAAAAATCACCTTGTTTGCAAGGTCTCCTCCACAGAGCCTCTGCCCTCCCCTTTTGCAGCCAGGATTCCCCTGCCATGAAACCTTAAGCTAAACATTTTTTCTTGTTTTCCTCCTCTAAAAACGAGGTGCGTCTTATGGTCAGGTGTGTCTTATAGAGTGAAAAATACTGCATATGCCACTGAGCTTAATTCAGAGAATAACTCCAGGCAGTATTCAAGGATAGTTAAAAAGCCTCATGGCAGAGCCAGGTTTTGACCTGATGCCACATTTTGAAGTCACAAATGGCCAAACCACAAAAAGCCATAAATACGAAGCTGCACAATGGACATGTTTCCTAAAGTCTCCTCTCCAACGTTTTTTGCTGGCAGAGAGAATTTTGAGGGAGAACGGGCTGATCCTGATTAAAGCATTTTCCATGTGTACAAATTCAGAGGCACTTCAGGGCTCTTTGGTTTGAGGAATCATTTTCCTATCCCAAACCTACCAGTCGCTCCTGAGAACCTTCGACCTGTGTGGCTTCTGTTGCAGAGTATTTCCATCCATTTCTCATCTTCCTCGCAGATAGAGAGAGAGAACACATGGTGCCCCTAGAAAAGAGAGAAAAGCAAGGGAAGTAGGGAGAAATTCAGGAAGGCACCTATTTTCTACCACAGATGCTCCCTAGTGTGGAGTAAAATAAATTATGAGGGAGAGAAAAACGGTCTTTGTATTACAGTGGTACCTTGTATAAAGGAATTAATTTGTTCCAAATGAAATTCTTTTAAGCCAATTTTCCTTTATACAAATTTCCCATAGACCGATGAAGCTGTTTGGATGAACAGCGAAACGTTTCTATCTCTCAAAAAAGAAGTCCATGACTCAACTTCCAGATTCCCATAGGAATGCATTAAAAACAGAGTAATCCCTAATCGTGATCATTTTTATGTTGTACGGATTTGCCCCACAGGCGATTCTGTTAAGCAAATTTCCCCTATCTCCGGATTTTTTTTATGTTGTACAGATTTTATGTTATAGAAACCATTTGGTATACGAGGGTCCACTGTATAGCTGTTGTGAGTTTTTTAGGCTGTTTGGCCGTGTTCTGGACATTTTTCTTCCTGACGTTTTGCCAGACTCTGTGGCCGGCATCATCAGAGGACAAGGAGCTCAGGCGAAACTTCAGGAAGAAAAACATCCAGAACACAACCAAACAGCCCAAAAAACTCACAACAGCTATCACATCCCGGCTGTGAAAGCCTTTGAGAATACATTGGTCTTTGTATTAAGTGGTGGTGGTGGTGGTGGTGGGGAATCCAATATTGGGATTTTCAGAATAAAACATTCAATAGACAAGGGTCAAGGACCTGGGCATTTCTAGGAGGAATCACTGCTGTTCCACCTTGGAGAGAAAACATTTTTTGTCCAGCCTCTGCCTCCATCCTCCTCCTTGAGGCAATTCCAAAGTGGCCATTTCCATTTTGTAAGCAACTGACCACCTGGTGAGGAGAGCTGCTGCATTAGAATCATTCCTGAACTGAAAGACTAACAAGGCTGTTTGCCGGTGGGGCCTCATTCCACAACTAAGGGCGTTTATACACGACCCCTAAGCTCCGCTGCAAATGGCTCCCAGCTCCGGAGCTTAAAAATGTTTCCCCACCAGCTCCGGAGCTAACAGAAAATTAAGTGCGACCCCGCCCACCTAAGCATGACCCAGCGCACCTTTCAAGTACCTGCTCTTTCATGGTGAAAAATTTTGATGCGGAGAGTGCCGGGCTCTGCTCGCTTCTTTTTGTTGGGGTTTTTTTTTTTGCCTCCTGCCCCTTTAAGAGGAACCAGGAAGTAACGGGTCGGAACAACTTCTCTCCAGAGGTAAGAGTGCATTCTTTTCTCCGTTTTTTTCTCCCTCCCCTCACGCAGACAGAACAAGGAAGTGCGGAGGGGGTGGGAACGCAGGGAGAGCGACAAACCCCCAAGATCTCTGGTCCTAATTTAAGAGACCAGCGGATCTTAGGGGGTGTGTAAAAAGGCCCGAAAGCGAGTGAGTTTGTGATTTTTCAGAAAGGATGATTGTGGGCTGCCTTTCCATCTCATCTAAAACATCTCATATTAATACAGTGGACCCTCGTATAACAAGCGGTTTGTTTAGCAGAAAATCCACTTCAAGGAAAAAGTTCTGGAGATAGGGGAAATCGCTTAACAGAATTGCCTATGGAGCAAATCTGTACAACAGAAAAAGGGCCGTGATTAGGGATTACTCCGCTCTCGATGCATTCCTATGGGAAATTTGTACAAAGGAAAATTTCCTTAACAGATTTTCATTTGGAATGAATATTGATTCCTTTATACAAGGTACCACTGTATATAATTCTGCTCTCATCGCCGGATGTGTTTTATTTAGCTATTTAATATTAAATATTTTTCCATCTATAAGATGCCCCCATGCATAAGACAATCCCAGTTCTCCAACCCAAAAATTACAATTTCTCAACCATGTGGTTTGCTCCTTGGCTTACTTCCATGTATAAGACACCCCCCCCCCCAATTTTTAGTCTAATGATTTTAGTAAAAAATACTGTATATCTTCCCAGAAGGACCCAAGGTGGTTCATGCGCCACACACAGAGGCATGCACGCACTCATACAATAAACACATCCATCCTCCTAAGGGCAGGAATTCCCTCATCCTAAAAAAGGAAGCAACTGACAGACTCTAGATGAGTGCCAAAGGCCGCTGATTCATCCTCACCTTTTCCTTCAGAAGCCAGTCCTTCAGATGTGGAAGCCCAGATGTGGAAGTAGCTACAAAGCACAAGGGCAGATCCTCTAGGAAAGGCACACCTTTACATTGGTCCGAATTTAAGGGGCCAGCGGATCTTAGGGGTCGTGTGAAAAGGCCCTAGGACCCATTTCTCTGCAGTTGCAAGTGGGCAGTTTGAAACTGTCTTTGCTGGCTGAGCCGTTGGTGGGTTTAAAATTCACAGCAAGCCTCTGGTGGGGCAACCTCTGGCCTCCAGGCTGGGAAGTTTTGACACCAGCCGGAAAAGAGGAATGCCAGGCAGGAGGTGGATTCGCTCCCTAAAATAAGCCAGGACTTTGCCTTGGCAAGAGGAGGAGGAGGAGGATAAGTTTCATATAGAATCATAGAATTGGAAGAGACCTGGAGGGCCATCTAGTCCAGCCATTTCCAAACTTCGGCCCTCCAGATGTTTTGGACCGCAACTCCCAGGGTCCTTTGTCATTGGCAATCTAAGCTTAGAATTTTTGGAGTTGCGGTCCAAAACATCTGGAGAGCAGAAGTTTGGACATGCCTGATCTAGTCCAACCCCCTGCCAGGCAGGAACCCGCATTACAGGTCTCCTGACATACGGCCACCCAGCCGAGACCTTTTGGAAAGCAGCCATCCTTCTTCAGGCGGCCAGAAGTCGGAGGCGATTCAGCAACGCATTAATAGGGGGGGGGGGGACGACGACGCAGCATTTGAGAGAGAGAGAGAGAGAGAGAGAGAGAGAGAGAGAGGCATCGGCAGAACCTCGCTTTCCAAAAAATGGTCCGAGAGAGGGGGGGAGGGAAGCCACGAGAAAGCTGTCCATGCACAAAAAAAACACCACAGCGAGACCCTGCAATCTCCCTGCAGGCTTAAGCATCCCCCCCTCTCTCACCCTCTCTCTCCCTCCCCCCCCCCTCTCTCTCCTTCCTTCCTTCCTTCCTTCTCTCCCTCCTGGAACCAGGGTCCTTCCCTCTGTTCCCCGCCTTTTACCTCCGCCTCCAAATCCAGGCGCCCCGCTCGCTTCCTCCTGCAAATGTGGAAAGGATTCCCCTCTTTTGTGCTGCACCCCTCTCTTATCTTCCCCACCACCAACACCCAGCATCGGCTCGCTCCCGGGTTTTTAAACTCTGCGGAATGTGGGGGCTTCTCCCCCCCCACTTCCCGTCATGTGGCTGAAGCCAGGCCAGTCTCCTGGCAGGGGGGAAAACACACACGCACACACACACACGCACAGACACGCACAGACACGCACACACACACAAACAGAGACAGAGACAGAGAGAGAGAGAGAGAGAGAGAGAGAGAGATTGATACAGTAATTGGATCCCATTAGTTCCCTCGCGCTGCACACACACACAAAATTAGATCCCATCCGTTCCCTCGCGCTGCCTTTGTCATCTCCCCAGTTTATCTCTTCCTTCAAGCCTTCTGTTTGTAGTATAAAACGTACTACTACTACTCAGCACCTCTTGTGGTCGCCCCTTAGGGCCAGGAAGGGTCCTCCTCCAAGCATTCTCGTCAGACAGAGAAAATGAATCTTGGAAGCATGCATGCAATACCATAGCGTCCTGACCCCCAGATGCTGCCACAGGAAACTGTTCACATACAGTATTAAGAGGGCAAGGAGCTTGGCGTTTTTTTAAGCATGGGACCAATGCTGTCTTAGCAATGTGGGAAAGGATGCACATATAGACAGCACAGGAAAAATACTTACACCTTGTAGCATCATCAAGTACAGTGGTACCTCTACTTAAGAGAGGCTCTACTTAAGAGCAATCCGACTTAAGAGCGGAAAACCATTGGCGTTTTAACTTCCGCCTTACAAGTTTTAGATACAGTCTGCTCTACTTACAAATGTTGCAGCTCAAACAAATAAGAGAAAGTACTTTTTCACCCAGAGGATCACTGGTCCTATGGAACTCCCTGCCAGAAGAAGTGGTGACAGCTGTCAGCCTTGACAGCTTTAAGAAAGGATTGGACAAGTTCACGGAGAACAAGGGGTATCTATGGCTGTCACTATGGATGCCTAAGCCTTAGGGTGAGTCCCCTTTAACTGTAAAACGGGAGGTAGATTGGTCGGTGGGAGAAGGTGTGTTCCAGGTGTATTTTAGGGTGTGTGAGTTGTCAGCCAGCATCTCTCGCTGGAGTTGCAGTTGTCATATATGGAATAAAGTTATCGTCTTACAGCTTTGAAAGTCTGGCGTTTGTCTGGTATGCCCATACATTACACAGGATATCTCTCAAGACCATTCGCGGGGAATCTTAAGCAAGTGAAGACATCTGCTTGGGAATGTCCTGAAGCAAATGGTGAGCCGCTTTGTGAGACAGAATGCTGCGCTGAATGGGCTGTGGCCTCTTCCAGCAAGGCTGCTCCTCTGTTCTTTTTGATTGTACACAACCATGAACTGCCTCAGGGACTCGGGCTCCAGATGTTGCATTGAGGTTAACTCCCGAATCCTTCCCCCCACTTCCATCCCACCCTAAGCCCTTTAGGGACCCAGAAGGGACATCTTGGCTCCTCCGTGGCTCTGATTCCTTCACAGGGCTGGATCCTGCTGGATCCAAGAGGAGGAAGGCCAACACCCCCCCTTAACTCCCCCCTCGCTCTCTGCTTGTCTTTTGGGGGGTTAGGCTCTCCTCCCTCTCCCCCGGAGAGCCAGAAGGGAGGCAGAGAAGGGGGGAAGGAGTGTTCGGTCCTCCAAGGGGTGGGAGAGCAACGAGTTCCACTTCCTAGAGTGGCAGGAAGCGAAGGCTCCCGGGGAGGGAGGCGGATCTGCCCCTCCCCCCCCCAAAAAAGAAGGCTCTCTGTGGTTGCTGGAAGGAGGGGAAGGAGACCCCACAGGAGGAGGAGGAAGAGGAGGTGCGTTGTGCAATGGGGGTTGCAATGCTATGGGGGGGAGTGCAATTGGAGGAGAGTTTGCAAGTGAGGAGGAGGAGGGGGCGTTGGAGATGCAATTGGGGGGGAGTGTGTGTGTGTGGGGGGGGTCCAGAACACTTTTTTGGGTCCAGAGGGAGAAGGAGGCGTAAATTTGCCCCCCACCCATCCTTCCTCCTCCTTCGCTTTCCTTTCCCATTTTAATTTGGAAGGAGGAGTGAGGAGAAAAAGGGGGGACTGAACCCCCGTTTTGGGGGGAAATCGGGGGCCCTATCCAGGCAATCCCCCTCTCCTCCCCCTCCTCAACTTTTCTCTCCCCCCCCAAAGAAAAAGGAGGAAGGAAGAAACGTTTAAGGCAGAACCAGGACAGGGAACGGTGGGGGGGGAGAGGGAGAGAGGAAGTAATCCCCCCCCAAAAGAACCAGGCCTTCTTCTCCGGGGGGGGGCAGATTCCCCCTCCCACTGAAGGGGGCATTTTGGAGGAGGGAGGTGGAGTTCCCATGGGGGGTGGGAGAAAAAGCAGCGAGTGCGGCTTCCTAGAGTGGTGGGAAAAATGAAGTTTTATATAGGGTGGGAGGGGGGAACAGAAGGGACTCCCCTGATTTGGATGGGTCAGTACTTCAAAGGCATGCCTTCCCCCCTTTTTTATCCCCATTGTGTGTGTATTTGGGGGCGGGGAGATGGCAAAAATGAAAGGGATTCAAGTTCCTCCCCCTCCCAGGTTTCCTTGCCCTGAGCCAAAATCTAAGCCGGTGTGTCCTGGGTCCCACTGCAGCTCTCTCTGTGTCCCCTGCTTCTCTGCCCATGTGCAGAGGGCTTTCCCCCCCAAAGGCCCTTCTCTCTCTCTCTCTCTCTCTCTCTCTCTCTCCCTTCTCTCAGAAGCACCATGAGGCAGTTGACGGGAGCCCCACCACCAATTGCCTCTCCTGTGCCATCCGAGAACTAACAGTCCAAGAAGCAATGACGGGGGAGGCAGGAGAGGAGGCACACAGTATACATTTGTATCCTATTAAGCTAAGCCTGGTTAGTACCAGGTGCCTAAGGACAACCTCTGGGTTGGAGAGAGAGGCAGGAGATCTCTCAATGGCATTTGCGCAGAGTCATAAGCAGGTGAAGACATCTGCTTGGGAAAACCCTGAAGCAAATAGTGAGCCTCTGGGTGAGACAGAGTGCTGGAGTGGAAGGGCTGTGGCCTGTTCCAGCAAGGCTTTTCCTAGGTTCTTCCTACGTGAAAGCATTTATATAGTATTTTTATGTGTCCTAAATAAGTGTGGTCCAAACCACAAAGCAGAGTTGAGCCACCCTGGGTCTCTTTTAAGGGGAAAAGCAGGGTAGCAATATTTGAAATAAATAGTTTGTGGGAATAAACTGCAGGAGGCTGTGGAACAATTTGAGTGCGTTTCTTACCCTGGCCCTCACAAGACTTTTCCCAGCATGGAAGAGAACCATTTCTTCACAAATTGTCACAGGAGGAGTGTGATAAATTCACTGGATTTTCTCAGGATATTCACTGGTGCCACCATGGGCCTCTTCAATGAGATGTGTGGAGGTGTGTCCACCTGGAGCTGTGTCTCATTCTCCTGCCTCCTCCATGGCAGTGCATTTGATTTGTTACTTGGTTTAAAAATTCTGTTTTCTTGTGGTTGCTTATATTTTGCAGGTAAGGTGCTGCAGAGAAGAAATAAAAGAGGAGGACACCAAGCGTGAGAGGAAGTGGTTGAATATTCAGAAGGAAGAATCTTAGAAGGAAAACAGGTATCTGAAAAGATGGACAAATCTATTACATGTCAAGAGGAAGACCAAGCAGTTCCGAAAACGTCCAAAGGAGAGGAAAGGAATGAGAATGCCAAGTGTGGAAAATCTTTTACTAGGAACTCAACAATTTGTCCCCATAGGAAAATTCACCAAGGGGAGAAACCACTGACATGCCTAGAGTGTGGAAAGAGGTTTAGTCAAGCTGCACATCTTGCTAGGCATCACAGGACCCACACAGGTGAAAAGCCATTTGAATGTCTGGAGTGTGGAAAGAGGTTCAGTCAAGCTGGAAGCCTTTCTAATCATCACAGGACTCACACAGGCGAGAAGCCATTTGAATGCCTGGACTGTGGAAAGAGGTTCAGTCAAGCTGGAAGCCTTGCTAATCATCACAGGACCCACACAGGCGAGAAGCCATTTGAATGTCAAGAGTGTGGAAAGAGGTTCAGTGATCCTGGAAATCTTTCTCACCATCAAAGGACTCACACAGGTGAGAAGCCATTTGAATGTCTGGAGTGTGGAAAGAGGTTCAGTCAAGCTGGAAGCCTTGCTAATCATCACAGGACCCACACAGGCGAGAAGCCATTTGAATGTCAAGAGTGTGGAAAGAGATTCAGTGATTCTGGAAGCTTTGCTAGGCATCACAGGACCCACAAAGGCGAGAAGCCATTTCAATGTCTGGAGTGTGGAAAGATGTTCAGTCGAGCTGAACACCTTGCTAGGCATCACAGGACCCACACAGGCGAGAAGCCATTTGAATGTCTGGAGTGTGGAAAGAGGTTCAGTCATGCTGAAAACCTTTCTAATCATCACAGGACCCACACAGGCGAGAAGCCATTTGAATGCCTGGAGTGTGGGAAAGGTTTCAGTCAAGCTGGAAGGCTTGCTATTCATCACAGAACCCACACAGGTGAGAAGCCATTTGAATGTCAAAAGTGTGGAAAGAGGTTCAGTCAAGCTATTCACCTTGCTAGCCATCACAGGACCCACACAGGCGAGAAGCCATTTGAATGTCTTGAGTGTGGAAAGAGGTTCAGGTATTCTGAAAGCCTTGCTAAGCATCACAGGACCCACACAGGCGAGAAACTATTTGAATGTCTGGAGTGTGGAAAGAGGTTCAGTGATTCTGGAAGCCTTGCTAGGCATCACAGGACCCACACAGGTGAGACGCCATTTGAATGTCTGGAGTGTGGAAAGAGGTTCAGTCAAGCTGGAAGCCTTGCTAGCCATCACAGGACCCATACAGGCGAGAAGCCATTTGAATGTCAAGAGTGTGGAAAGCGGTTCAGGTATTCTGAAAGCCTTGCTAATCATCACAGGACCCACAGAGGCGAGAAGCCATTTGAATGTCTGGAGTGTGGAAAGAGGTTCAGTAAAGCTAGAAGCCTTGCTAATCATCACAGGACCCACACAGGCGAGAAGCCACATGTATGTCTCAAGTGTGGGAAGAGGTTCAGTGATTCTGGAAGCCTTGCTAGCCATCACAGGACCCACACAGGCGAGAAGCCATTTGAATGTCAAGAGTGTGGAAAGAGGTTCAGTGATTCTGGAAACCTTGCTAAGCATCACAGAACCCACACAGGCGAGAAGCCATTTCAATGTCTGGAGTGTGGAAAGATGTTCAGTCGAGCTGAACACCTTGCTAGCCATCACAGGACCCACACAGGCGAGAAGCCATTTCAATGTCTGGAGTGTGGGAAGAGGTTCAGTAATGCTGGAAACCTTTCTAATCATCACAGGACCCACACAGGTGAGAAGCCATTTGAATGCCTGGAGTGTGGGAAAGGTTTCAGTCGAGCTGGAAGCCTTGCTAGCCATCACAGGACCCACACAGGCGAGAGGCCATTTCAATGTCTTGAGTGTGGAAAGAGGTTCAGGTATTCTGAAAGCCTTGCTAAGCATCACAGGACCCACACAGGCGAGAAACTATTTGAATGTCTGGAGTGTGGAAAGAGGTTCAGTCAAGCTGGAAGCCTTGCTTATCATCACAGGACCCACACAGGCGAGACGCCATTTGAATGTCTGGCGTGTGGAAAGAGGTTCAGTCAAGCTGGAAGCCTTGCTAGCCATCACAGGACCCATACAGGCGAGAAGCCATTTGAATGTCAAGAGTGTGGAAAGCGGTTCAGTGATTCTGGAAAACTTGCTAATCATCACAGAACCCACACAGGTGAGAAGCCATTTGAATGTCTGGAGTGTGGAAAGGGGTTCCGTCAATCTGGACACCTTGCTAGCCATCACAGGACC
This sequence comes from Phrynocephalus guinanensis, assembly GCA_037367245.1. Lineage (NCBI taxonomy): Eukaryota > Metazoa > Chordata > Lepidosauria > Squamata > Agamidae > Phrynocephalus > Phrynocephalus guinanensis. The sequence continues at coordinate 21,940,483 of CM074744.1, read as the reverse complement.
CACACAGGCGAGAACCCATTTGAATGTCTGCAGTGTGGAAAGAGGTTCAGGTATTCTGAAAGCCTTGCTAAACATCACAGGACCCACACAGGTGAGACGCCATTTGAATGTCTGGAGTGTGGAAAGAGGTTCAGGTATTCTGAAAGCCTTGCTATTCATCTCAGAACCCACACAGGTGAGAAGCCATTTGAATGTCTGGAATGTGGAAAGAGGTTCCGTCAATCTGGACACCTTGCTAGCCATCACAGGACCCACAGAGGCGAGAACCCATTTGAATGTCTGGAGTGTGGAAAGAGGTTCAGGTATTCTGAAAGCCTTGCTAAACATCACAGGACCCACACAGGTGAGACGCCATTTGAATGTCTGGAGTGTTGAAATAGGTTCAGTCAAGCTAGACACCTTGCTAGCCATCACAGGACCCACACAGGCGAGAAGCCATTTGAATGTCTGGAGTATGGAAAGAGGTTCAGTTATTCTGAAAGCCTTGCTAAGCATCACAGGACCCACACAGGTGAGACACCATTTGAATGTCTGGAGTGTGGAAAGAGGTTCAGTCGAGCTGGAAGCCTTGCTAGCCATCACAGGACCCACAGAGGCGAGAACCCATTTGAATGTCTGGAGTGTGGAAACAGGTTCAGGTATTCTGAAAGCCTTGCTAAACATCACAGGACCCACACAGGTGAGACTCCATTTGAATGTCTGGAGTGTTGAAATAGGTTCAGTCAAGCTAGACACCTTGCTAGCCATCACAGGACCCACACAGGCGAGAAGCCATTTGAATGTCTGGAGTATGGAAAGAGGTTCAGTTATTCTGAAAGGCTTGCTAAGCATCACAGGACCCACACAGGTGAGACACCATTTGAATGTCTGGAGTGTGGAAACAGGTTCAGTCGAGCTGGAAGCCTTGCTAGCCATCACTACCCACATAAGCGAGAAGCCATTTGAATGTTTGGAGTGTGAAAGAGGTTCAGTGATTCTGGAAGCTTTGCTAAGCATCACAGAACCTACAAAGGCGAGAAGCCATTTGAAAGTCTGGAGTGTTGAAAAGGGTTCCGTCAATCTGGTCACCTTGCTAGCCATCACAGAATCCACACAGGCGAAACACCGTTTCAATGTCTGGAGTGTGGAAAGAGGTTCAGTCACGCTAGAAGCCTTGCTATTCATCACAGAACCCACACAGGCGAGACGCTATTTGAATGTCTGGAGTGTGGAAAGAGGTTCAGTCGAGCTGGAAGCCTTGCTAGCCATCACAGGACCCATACAGGCGAGAAGCCATTTGAATGTCAAGAGTGTGGAAAGCGGTTCAGTGATTCTGGAAACCTTGCTAAGCATCACAGAACCCACACAGGTGAGAAGCCATTTGAATGTCTGGAGTGTTGAAATAGGTTCAGTCAAGCTAGACACCTTGCTAGCCATCACAGGACCCACACAGGCGAGAAGCCATTTGAATGCCTGGATTATGGAAAGAGGTTCAGTTATTCTGAAAGGCTTGCTAAGCATCACAGGACCCACACAGGTGAGACACCATTTGAATGTCTGGAGTGTGGAAAGAGGTTCAGTCGAGCTGGAAGCCTTGCTAGCCATCACTACCCACATAAGCGAGAAGCCATTTGAATGTGTGGAGTGTGGAAAGAGGTTCAGTGATTCTGGAAGCTTTGCTAAGCATCACAGAACCCAACAAGGCGAGAAGCCATTTGAAAGTCTGGAGTGTTGAAAAGGGTTCCGTCAATCTGGACACCTTGCTAGCCATCACAGAATCCACACAGGCGAAACGCCATTGGAATGTCTGGAGTGTGGAAAGAGGTTCAGTCAAGCTAGAAGCCTTGCTATTCATCACAGATCCCACACAGGCGAGAAGCCATTTCAATGTCTGGAGTGTGGAAAGAGGTTCAGTGATTCTGGAAGCCTTGCTAGCCATCACAGGACCCACACATGCGAGAAGCCATTTGAATGTCAAGAGTGTGGAAAGAGGTTCAGTGATTCTGGAAATCTTTCTCGCCATCAAAGGACTCACACAGGTGAGAAGCCATTTGAATGTCTGGAGTGTGGAAAGAGGTTCAGCCAAGCTATACACCTTGCTAGCCATCACAGGACCCACTCAGGTGGGGATCCACTTGAATGTCAGGAATAGACATGGGCACGACTTGGCGAAATTCTCGTTTCCGTTTCCGTTCCTCGTTTCCGTTACGTAACAGAAACGGTAACGAGAATTAAGCCATCAGAACTCGAACTCGAACCGATAAAAGATAAATTGGGTCTTATTTGTCGTTGTCGTTCATGGTATCGCTGCGATTGCGCGATGCGAAGCGGCACAGAAAAAAGTTTTTTAAAAAAAACCCTGATTCCCGGCCAAAAAAGCAGGCGAAAATATGTCTGCCTGAGGACACCTACCAGAGGGGTGTTTTCTCGGGGGGGGGGTCCCCGGCCTCCCCCCGTCTCCTGTCCTGGGCTGCTGGTACCAGGCTGGGGGGGCATCCTCGTCGTCTCCATTTGCCATGCGGTGGGGGGGGGAATCCAAAATGGCGACCGCAGTATTTGATGGGCTGGCCATGGGATGGGACCATGCAAATTTTTTGACCCATTCCACCAATCGCATGGCCACTTGGCCAGGTTTTGACTGAGACTTCTGGATGTGCCAGTCGGGCATAAAAAGCCCACTAACCCTAACCCTAACCCATACGCCAGTACACTGTCCTTCTCAGTTGGTCAGAGGCACCCAGAGGTGCAGCCCACTAACCCACCCTAACCTTAACCGTAACCCTAAGCCTAGCCCTTACCCTAACCCCAACCCTAACCCAGATCTGTACGCAAGTACACTTCCCTTCTTAGTGAGTCAGAGGCACCCAAAGAGGTTCTTCTCACACTTCCCTCTCCTGCCCTAACCTGTACGCCAGTATGCCAGTATGCTGTCCTTCTTAGTGAGTCAGAGGCATCCAGAAGAGAGGTGCCTCTGCCACTCCCCCCCCCTAATGTAATAATAATGGTACGTGGCGGCTAGGCATTACGCTTCCCTTCCCTTCTTAGTGGGTCAGAGGAGGCACCCATCCAGAGAGGTGCCTCCCAGAGCCCGCTAACCCTAACCCCAGCCCCAAATCACTGTGCAAACGACAGATGACAAACGGAAACGACAACTTTTTGAAAATTTTCACGACTAACGGAAATGAGCCGAAACGGACCCGTCCCGTCATTTTTCTTGGTCGTGCCCATCTCTAATCAGGAATGATGGGCCAGTTTCTGTCACTCGGTTCCCTTTCTTCACATCTTAGGACCGACCTTGTGTATATTGCAACTGAATTTCTAATGCACTGCTATAAGATTTTTACGTATACTCTCTCTCTGTGTATGTGAGAGAGACATATTTATGTTCTGTTCCTACACTTCCTAATTCTGCTTATACGTGAGATCTCCCCAGTGCCACGTGTGGATATGATAAATCTCAACAATGGCTCTCACAGGGAAGAATCCTTCCAAATGCCTGGAGTTTGGGGAAATGATTGGAGAGAGGACACATCTTATAAACCCTGCCAGGAGAGAGGCCCTTCTTTCTCCTCCAGCTATTGCTCCTTCCTGAGTCGATCTGGGGAGAATAATTTTATCTCTTCCGACACTTTTTACAAATGCTTTTGAATGGCTTTTATTCAGTGTTCTGTGCTGCTGTATTGTTTTATGTAGCAGACAAACACTTTGTGAAGTGTTTTTAATTGTATATGTGTAACACAATTTCAAATATTTAATAGTAATTGATTAAAAGGCAGAAGGGTTGCAGGGGAGGCTTGGGGTTGAAGCACTCCTACCCTCTCCAGGGCAGGAGCAAGGGGGGGGCTGAAGAGGAGGAGGCAAAGGTGCTTCTCTCCCTCCTGAGTGAAGCTCTTTGGGAGGAAGATTCTTAATAGGCCAAGGATTTACCCCTTTAGAAGAGGAAGGAAGGAGTTGGAACGAGGCACCTGAGAAGCAGGTAATTTTGAAATATAACTCTCTATACCGTGTTTCCCCGAAAATAAGACACTGTCTTATATTATTTCCTCAAGAAGACACACTGGGCTTATTTACAGGAGATGTCTTACTTTTATTAAGTACAGTGATACCTTGTATAAAGGAATCATTTCGTACCAAATGAAATTCTGTTAAGCAAATTTCCCCTATGTCCAGATTTTTTTTATGTTGTACAGATGTTATGTTCAACAAACTGTTTGGTATATGGAGGTCCACTGTATAATTTGCTTGAATGTCAGCCCTATGCACAACCAAAGCCTTTGCTCTCCTGTCAGCAATCCATTCACAGATTATGTTTTTCAGCTGAGGAAATAAAGGTTGCCAACCTGAACCACACTTGCGCTTCTTAGTATTTCCTCTGTCCACTTGCAGACTTAAGTTACCGTATTTTGCCCGCCATTTTCAGACCATTTGGCTATCCAACTTCTTTAGAAACGTGGCTGGATCCTTCCGTCCCACATAAGCTTTGACAGCTACAAGGATGCTCAGCATTTAGAGCAGATAGAACTATCGAATCTAGGAAGACCACAGATTTATATAAATAACAACTGGGGCACAGATGTTAAAATAAAGGATATTCATTTTTCTCCTGATTTGGAGTATCTAGAAGTGAAATGCCGCCCCTTTTATCTGCCACGTGAGTTTAATGTTGTTATAATAACTGCAATATACCATGTTTCCCCGAAAATAAGACCCTGTCTTATATGTATTTCCCCCCAAGAAGGTAGCCTAGGGCTTATTTTTGGGGTAAGTCTTATTTTCGGGGAAACAGGAACTGCAAGCAAATATGCTACAAAGTATGGTAACTTTGGTGGCCCAAGTGAAGGGGGGGAGGGCCTTGGATGGAAAGAGAGGGGCAATGTGCTGTGTGTGTGTGTGTGTGTGTCTGTGTGTGTCTGTGTGTGCAGGCAGAGCCACACCCATCACTAGGTCTTATTATCATTGTAGGGCTTATATTTAACAAATGCATAGAAATCCTGGTAGGGCTTATTTTTGGGGTAGGTCTTATTTTTGGGTAAACAGGGTATATACCTTCTGATGCAAATATGACTACAGCTATGAGTCACCTGCTAACTGCTATTAGCACACAGCAGCAGGCTTACCCAGATGGAGCGCTGGTGGTTGCAGATGATTTTAATCAAGCCAATTTCAAGACTGCCCTCCCTAAGTTCCATCAGTATGTTGACTGTCCCACAGGGGGGAAAAATACCTTGGACCAAGTATATACAGTGGTGCCCCGACTTACGACGGGCCCGACAACCGAAAATCCCGGCTTACGAGCGTTCTTCAGCGCTCCCCCCTGAGGGAAACGCTGCCTCGGTGACTGGAAGGCAATTCAGCAGTGGGCCGCTGCTTCTCTCCCCCCGTGCGGGGGGGTGTGTGTGGTGTGGAACACGTGCCCTTTTAAAAGTCTGCCTCTGTGATGGAAATCTGCAAGCCTGCCTCTGTGAATGGAAGGGATTTTTAAAAGGGTGCGCGACTTCTCCCAAGCCCCTGTGGGGGATCCCCCTGTGGGGGATCAGGAGAAGCAGCACACATTTAAACCACCAGCGCTACTCTTCCCCTCCCACTGGGATCTGGGAGAGAAGCGGCAGTGATTTAAAAGGTCTTTAGTCACCGAGGCAAGCGGTTGCTTCGCCATCTAAGGACCCTGTAAACCCCCCCCCCCCGGCGTTTCTCTCCCATCTCCCAGTGGGAGGGGGAGAGAAGCGCCAGAGGTCTTTAGCCACCGAGGCAACCGCACGGGTGGTTTAAAGTGATTTCCCATAGGAATGCATTGAAATCCGTTCCTCAGGCAAGGCTATTTGTTTGTTTATTTATTTATTTATTTGGCACATTTATATACCGCGGCCTTTTTCCATACAGGAACTCACGGTGGTTCACAATAAAAAGATAAAACCACTACAGACACGATTAAAACAGCAAAAATGGTAAAAATAGAAGGAAGAAAGAAAAAATAAATAATGGTGGCAAGGAGGGAAACCCTTGGCGGGGAGCAGCAGATAAATTAAGGAAGAAAAAATATTAAACAGAAATAAGGTCACCATATGCCTCCCTAAAGAGCAACGTTTTCAGTGCCCTTCTGAAGGCGGGCAGGGACTCTGCAAGGCGCAGCTCACTCGGGAGTTGGTTCCAAACAGAGGGGCCAACAACTGAGAAGGCGCGGTTACATGTTGCCGACTTCCGCGCCTCTCTTGGAGTGGCCGCCCTGAGTGAGCGCGCCTGCGACATTCGAGTGGGCCTGGCCTCAGTTGATCTCTGGGGGATCCACTCTGCCAGGTATTCAGGTCCCAAGCCGTGGAGGGTTTTGAAAACCAAAACCAAGACCTTGAACCTTACCCGGAGAGCAACGGGCAACCAATGCAGGCATGCCACAACTGGGGTGATATGGTCGTATTTACGAGCACCCACCACCAGTCTGGCCGCCGCATTTTGCACCCGCTGCAATCTCCGGAATGGGGGCAAGAGCAACCCCACACAGAGTGCGTTGCAATAGTCAATCCTCAATATCACGAGGGCCTGCACAACTGTTCTCAGGGAGGACTCATCAAGGTACGGGCGGATCTGGGGGATCCTGTGGAGTTGGAAGAAAGCGGGCCCTGGATACTGGCTTCCAGGGAGAGGGCTGAATCCAGGACTATGCCCAGATTCCAGATTTGTGGGTTATAGCTCTGCTTTTAATACAATTCTACCTAACCTAATAGGTTGTTTCTTAAAATGGCCAATTTGGGTATACATCAGAAGATTTGTTTGTGGGTAAGGAATTTTCTGACTGATAGGCCACAGTCAGTAAGGATGAGATCCTACCATTCTTCTGCTCTAGTATTAAGTACAGGAGTTCCTCAGGGTTGTGTGCTAAGCCCCTTCCTCTACTCCTTGTACGCACATGACTGCACCCCACTGTATAACACCAACACAGTAATCAAATTTGCAGATGATACAATTATTATTATTACCTTTGCAGAAAGCCGTAGGATTCTTGCCCTGGGAGTCCTCGACAATTCCTTTCTTGTACTGAACAGAATAGCTCTTTCTTTTTCCACTCACCTAGTCTGGGGGTACAGATACTCAGGAAAAGCAGGCCCACCGACTGTTGCTGGTCGGTGGGGCTGTCAATAGTGATGCGTGAACTCTTTTCCCCTAGCTGTACGCACATGCGCAATAGGTTGCCTGTGAATGCATTTGCCACATGTGCACGCACGCATGCGCTAACGGCTAGGAGAAAGGAGTGATGTGGTTGCCACCCGCGCAAGTACGAATGGCTCAGAGAAAGGAGCTGTGGCAAATAAAAGGCATTCCAATCTTCCTTACTGCTCTGTGCCGAAATGCATGGTGTGGCTATGCAACGTGTACCTGCATAGCTACGCCCATCACTAGATATTATCGAGGTAGATATTATTTAACTAGATATTATCGAGGTAGATATTATTTCACTATATATATCACTAGATATTATCGAGCTAGATATTATTTCACTATATATATCACTAGATATTACTGTAGTTCACTATATATATCACTACTAGATATTATCGAGCTAGATATTATTTAACAAATGCATAGAAATCCTGCTAGAGCTTATTTTGGGGGAAGGTCTTATTTTCAGGGAAACGGGGTACATTAACCCCCTGCCGATCACGGGGGTTAGGGACCCACCCCACCCGCGATCCATGAAAATCCACGATATGCGGAAGCGGGGGGGGGGCAATCACGTGCCTGTCCGAGAAGTCTTGGGGAGACACGCGCCGGTGGCGTTGTGGGATCTGACCTCCTGCTGCCGCCCGCCTGCGCCACCCGAGACTTCTTTTCCGGAGCCGTCTCCATTCAAATGCATTGCCAATGCATTTCAGTGGAGAAACTTTTCCACATTGGAAAACATTGGCTCAATGCTTTCCAAAGGCGAAAATTTCTCCATTGAAATCCATTGACACAATGGATTTCAGTGGAGACGGCCCCAAGACTTCTCGGAGGGGCCTGGGCGGCGGCGTGGAGTGACCCAATTGCCCCCCGCTGCCCCTGCCCCTCCAGAAGCCTCAGAGCCGCGTAGGGGGGCAGCGGGGGCGGTCACATCGCTCCCCGGCACCCCCCACCCGGCTCCAAGCCTTTTCAGAGGGGCCCAGGGTGGCTGCGGGGAGCTGCGGCGCCCCCTCCCTGCCCAGCTCCAAGCCTTATAGGAGGGGCCGGGGGGGCTGCGGGGAGCGATGCGATTGCCCCCGCCCCCCTGCGCTGCTCCGAGGCTTCCGATGTAGTGGGACCGCAGTAGCTGAACCGCGAAATGGTGGGGGTCACTGTATTTGTTTAAAATGTATGTGAGAAAGGTGGAAGACAATTGTGGCAAAAAGCAGGAACTCGATCAGGGATGGCGAACCTTTTTGGCACCAAGTGCCTAAACTCGGTGATGGGGATGGTGGGGTGGTAGGGGGATTGGGATTGGCAGCAGGGGGGCAGGGGGGCGAAGGCAGTGGCACCTTCCATCCCAGCCCACCTCCGCAGGCCAGCCATTCTGATGAATAGAGGTCAGTAACAGTAATTCATACATTAATAATAATAATAATAATAATAACTTTATTTTTTTATGTCGCCTTTCTCCACAACGGGACCCAAGGCGGCTTACAACAATTCAACAAAGTACAATAAAATCAATACAATGTAAAAACAACACAATACCAATAAAATACTATAAAAATACTATACAATATAATACAATAAAAACAAGATTAAAAACAGTAGCTGCAGCAGAGTTTAAAAGGCTCCCCAGCCAATAACTAAGATGTTATAAAAATTAGTAAAGGCTGGAGGCTCAGAAGGCTTGCCTAAATAAGTAAATCTTAAGGCCTCGCTTGAATATTTCAAGGGAGGAGGCAGTTCTTAACTCAAAGGGGAGGGAATTCCATAGTGTCGGTGCCACTACTGAGAAGGCCCTATTTCTTGTTGCCGCCCCTCGTACTTCCTTGGGTGGGCGGTACTCATAGAAGGGCCTTATCCGATGACTGAAGGGGGCAGACCGGATTATATGGAAGTAGGAGGTCTGTATTAAGATTAATACAGTAGTACCCATTGCCTTTATAAACTGATAGGCTCTCAAAACTCTATGCAACAAACCAGGAAAGGGACCTTGGTGTCCTGGTGGACAGCTCAAGGAAGGGGTCAACCCAGGGTGCCGCGGCAGTGAAAAAAGCAAACTCGCTTCTAGAGATCATTAGGAAGGTGTATAGAAAACAAGTCAGATTTTGCCTCTTTATCAATCTATGGTGAGGCCCCAATCTGGAGTATTGTGTGCACTGCAGTTCTGGTCCCCATCCCTCCAGAACGACATTATGGATCTGGAAAAAAATGCAGAGGAGGGCAACCAGAATGATTTGGGGACTGGAACACCCTTCCTTACCATCTGAAGCTGCAACAGCTGGGCCTCTTCAATCTTGAACGACGGTGCCCAAGAGGTGACCTGATTGAAGTTGATAAAATCATACACGGTGTAGACAAAGATGATGAGGAAAAACTGTTTTCCCTATCGCACACCGTAGAACTAGGGGGCACTTCATGAAACCTTTGGGTGTTACAGCTCAAATAAATAAAAGGAAGTACTTTTTTCACACAGAGGATCATTCATCTGTGGAACTCCCTGCCAGAAGAAGTGGTGACAGCTGCCATCCTTGACAGCTTTAAGAAAGGATTGGACAAGTTCACGGAGAACAAGGGGTATCTATGGCTGACAACCTCCGGGTGGGAGAGATAGGCAGGATATCTCTCAGTGCCATTTGCAGGGAATCATAAGCAGGTGAAGACATCTGCTTGGGAAGACCCTGAAGCAAAGGGTGAGCTGCTTTGTGAGACAGAATGCTGGACTGGATGGGCCGTGGCCTCTCCCCCCAAGGCTGCTCTTCTGTTCTTTTTGAATGTACACAACCATGAACTGCCTCCGGGACTCTGGCTCCAGATGTTGCATTGAGGATTGTTACTTCAAAGGAGAGGTGACTACCCCCAAAATAGGAATACAGGACAGATTGAAGATGTTTCTTGTGGAGTAACATAACTTTATTCAGAGGACACGGGCCCACGGGTGTCACAGAGGAGAGACCAAGGAATAGAAATCTAAATGCTGCCTTTATAATAGCAAGGTTAATGAAACTGATGGTTAAGCACTTCATTGGGTAAAATCAGCTACAGTTTAGACCATATACAAAGTGGTTTGCAAAAGTATTCAGCCCTCTTGAAGTTTTCCACATTTTGTCACATTACAGCCACAAACATGAATCAATTTTATTGGAATTGCACGTGAAAGACCAATACCAAGTGGTGTACACGTGAGAAGTGGAATAAAAATCATACACGATTCCAAACATTTTTTTACAAATAAATAACTGCAAAGTGGAGTGTGTGTAATTATTCAGCCCCCTTTGGTTTGGGTGCAGTCAGTTGCCCATAGTCATTGCCTGATGAGTGCTAATGACTAGAGTGCACCTGTGTGTAATCTAATCTCGTCAGTACAAATGCAGCTGCTTTGTGACAGCTTCAGAGGTTGTCTAAGAGAATACTGTATTGGGAGCAACAACACCATGAAGTGCAAATAACACAGCAGACAAGTCAGGGATAAAGTTATTGAGAAATTTAAAGCAGGCTTAGGCTACAAAAAGATTTCCAAAGCCTTGAACATCCCACGGAGCACTGTTCAAGCAATCATTCAGAAATGGAAGGTGTATGGCACAACTGCAAACCTACCCAGACAAGGCCGTCCACCTAAACTCAGAGGCCGAACAAGGAGAGCGCTGATCAGAAATGCAGCCAAGAGGCCCATGGTGACTCTGGATGAGCTGCAGAGATCTGCAGCTCAGGTGGGGGAATCTGTCCATAGGACAACTACTGGTCGTGCACTGCACAAAGTTAGCCTTCATGGAAGAGTGGCAAGAAGAAAGCCTTTGTTAACAGACAAGCATAAGAAGTCCCGTTTGCAGTTTGCCACAAGTCATGTGGGGGACACAGCAAACATGTGGAAGAAGGTGCTCTGGTCAGATGAGACCAAAATTGAACTTTTTGGCCAAAATGCTAAACACTATGTGTGGCGGAAAACTAACACTGCACATCACTCTGAACACACCATCCCTACTGTCAAATATGGTGGTGGCAGCATCATGCTCTGGGGGGTGCTTATCTTCAGCAGGGACAGGGAAGCTGGTCAGAGTTGATGGGAAGATGGATTGGAGCCAAATCCAGGGCAATCTTGGAAGAAAACCTCTTGAAGGGAAGAAAAGGATGCCCCATCTTTATAGGAGAGCCAATGAGTTTGCCTTCCTCACGTTTTCAGCCTGTTAGATGTAGGAGCCAAACTGTATGTAAATATTATCCAATGAGGTTGTATACTTTAGGGCTCTTTGTCTGCTGTGGTATAAAACTATTTTACACTGTATGTTTGGGGTCTTTCTCTGCCATTAAGAATAAAATTGGACTTTGGTTCAGGTAGTTGCCTCTCTTCCTGACCTCTTGCCAGAGAAAATATACAAGGTAAATCTAAAAGGTAACAGGCTCTCCTCCCCCTCCCTCGGAGGGCCAGAAGGGAGGCAGAGAAGGGCGGGGAGGAGAGGAGCGTCGGGTCCTCCAAGGGGGCTGGAGAGCAGCGAGTCCGGCTTCCTAGAGTGGCAGGAAGAGAAAGGCTCCCAGGGAGGGAGGGTGATCTGCTCTATCCCCCCACAAAAAAGAAGGCTCCCTGTGGTTGCTGGAAGGAGGGAAATGGAGGTGCGTTGTACAGTGGGGGTTGCAGTGCTATTGTGGGGAGTGCAATGGAGAGAACAGGTTGCAAGTAAGGAGGAGGAGGAGGGGCGTTGGAGATGCAATTGGGGGGATTGTGTGTTGGGGGGGGGGGTGTTCCAGGACACTCGTTTGGGTCCGGAGGGAGAAGGAGGCGTAAATTTGACCCCCCACCTAAACTTCCTCGTCCTTCCCTTTTATTTCCCATTTCAATTTGGAAGGAAGAGTGAGGAGAAAGAGGGGGGAACTGAACCCCTGTTTTTTGGGGGGGAATCGGGGGCCCTATCCAGGCAACCCCTCCCCTTTTCTCTTCTCCCCCCCAAGGAAAAGGAGGGAGAAGAAACTTTTAAGGCGGAACCAGGACAGGGAATGGTGGCGGGGGAGAGGAAGTAATTCCCCCCCAAAAAAAAGAACCAGGCCTTCTTTTTAGGAGGGAGGGGACAGATTCCCCCTCCCACTGAGGGGGGCATTTTGGGGGAGGGAGGTGGAGTTCACATGGGGGGAAGAAAAGGCAGCGAGTGTGGCTTCCTAGAGTGGCAGGAAAAATGAAGCTTTATATGGGGAGGGAGGGGGGAACAGAAAGGGACTCCCCTCCTTTGGGGGGTGTCTGGATTTCAAAGGCATTCCCTCCCCCCTTTTTATTCCCATTTTGTGTGTGTGTGGGGGAGATGGCAAAGAAGGAAAGAGATTCAAGTTCCTCCCCCTCCCAGGTTTCGTTGTCCTGAGCCAAAATCTGAGCCCGTGTCTTCTGGGTCCCACTGCAGCTCTCTCTGTGTCACCTGCTTCTCTGCCCATAGGCAAAGGGATCCCCCCCCAAGGAGGAAGGCCAACACCTTCCCTTAACTCCCCCCTCCCTCCCTGCTTCTCTCTTCGGGGATGGCGTTGATACCTGTATGTGACCCACAAGAAGGGCCCTTCTCTCTCTCTCTCTCTCTCTCTCTCTCTCTCTCCCTTCTCTCAGAAGCACCGTGGGGCAGTTGACAGGATCCCCCACCCCCAATTGCCAATCCTGCCGCATCCGAGAACTAACAGTACAACAAGCAACGACGGAGGAGGCAGGAGAGGAGCCACACAGTATACATTTGTACCATATTAAGCTAAGCCTGGTTAGTACCAGGGGCTTAAGGACAACCTCCGGGTTGGAGAGAGAGGCAGGAGATCTCTCAATGGCATTTGCGCAGAGTCATAAGCAGGTGAAGACCTCTGCTTGGGAAAACCCCGAAGCAAATGGTGAGCCGTTGGGTGAGACAGAGTGCTGGGCTGGAAGGGCTGTGGCCTGTTATGGCAAGGCTGTTGTTAGGTTCTTGATACGTGAAAGCAGTTATATAGTATTTTGTTGTGTCCTAAATAAATGTGGTCCAAACCACAAAGCAGAGTTGAGCCACCCTGGGTCTCTTTTAAGGGGAAAAGCAGGGTAGCAATATTTGCAATAAATAGTTTGTGGGAATAAACTGCAGGAGGCTGTGGAACAATTTGAGTGCGTTTCTTACCCTGGCCCTCACAAGACTTTTCCCAGCAGGGAAGAGAAGGATTTCCTCACAAATTATCACAGGAGGAATGTGATAAATCCACTGGTTTTCCTCAGGATATTCACTGGTGCCACAATGCCTCCTCATTGAGGTGGGTGGAGGTGGGTCCACCCCGGATATGTGTCTCATTCTCCTGCCTCCTCCATGGCCATGCATTCGTTTTGTTACATAATTTAAAATTCTGTTTTTCGGTGGTTGCTTATATTTTGCAGGTAAGAGGCTGCAAAGAAGAAATAAAAGAGGAGGACACCAAGCGTGAGAGGAAGCAGTTGAATATTGGGAAGGAAGAAGCTTAGAAGGAAAACAGGTATATGAAAAGATGGACAAATCTATGACATGTCAAGAAGAAGACCAAGCAGTCCCGAAAACGCCCAAAGGAGAGGAAAGAAATGAGCATGCCAAGTGTGGAAAATCTTTTACTAAGAAGTCAAAAATTTGTCCCCATAGGAAAATTCATCAAGGGGAGAAACCGCTGACATGCCTAGAGTGTGGAAAGACTTATAGTCACGCTGCACACCTTGCTAAGCATCACAGGACCCACAGAGGTGAAAAGTCATTTGAATGTCTGGAATGTGGAAAGAGGTTCAATGTTTCTGGAAGCCTTGCTAATCATCACAGGACCCACACAGGTGAGATGCCATTTGAATGTCTGGAATGCAGAAAAAAGGTTCATTCAAGCTAGAAATCTTGCCAGCCATCAAAGGACTCACACAGGTGAGAAGCCATTTGAATGCCTGGAATGTGGAAAGAGGTTCAGTGATTCTGGAAGCCTTGCTAAGCATCACAGGACCCACACAGGCAAGAAGCCATTTCAATGTCTGAAGTGTGGAAAGTGGTTCAGTCGAGCTGTACACCTTACTCGCCATCAAAAGACTCACACAGGTGAGAAGCCATTTGAATGTCTGGATTGTAGAAAGAGGTTCAGTCGAGCTGAAAGCCTTGCTATTTATCACAGACCCCACACAGGCGAGCAGCCATTTGAATGTCTGAAGTGTGGAAAGAGGTTCAGTCGAGCTGAAAGCCTTGCTATTCATCACAGAACCCACACAGGCGAGAAGCCATTTGAATGTCTGGAATGTGGAAAGAGGTTCAGTGTTTCTGGAAGCCTTGCTAATCATCAAAGGACCCACACAGGTGAGAAGCCATTTGAATGTCCAGAGTGTGGAAAAAGGTTCACTGATTCTGGAAGCCTTGCTAAGCATCACAGGACCCACACAGGCGAGAAGCCACTTGAATGTCTGGAATATGGAAAGAGGTTCAGTGAGTCTGGAAGCTTTGCTAAGCATCACAGGACCCACACAGGCGAGAAGCCATTTGAATGTCTGGAATGTGGAAAGAGGTTCAGTGAGTCTGGAAGCCTTGCTAAGCATCACAGGACCCACACAGGCGAGAAGCCATTTCAATGTCTGGATTGTGGAAAGTGGTTCAGTTGAGCTGTACACCTTACTCGCCATCAAAAGACTCACACAGGTGAGAAGCCATTTGAATGTCTGGAGTGTGGAAAAAGGTTCACTGATTCTGGAAGCCTTGCTAAACATCACAGAACCCACACAGGAGAGAAGCCATTTCAATGTCTGTTGTGTGGAAAGAAGTTTAGTGAAGCTGGACACCTTGCTAGCCATCACAGAACCCACACGGGTGAGACACCATTTGAATGTCTGGAGTGTGGAAAGAGGTTCAGTAGAGCTGAAAGCCTTGCTATTCATCACAGAACCCACACAGGCGAGAAGCCATTTCAATGTCTGGAGTGTGGAAAGAGGTTCAATCAAGCTGGAAACCTTGCTGGCCATCACGGAACCCACATGGGTGAGACGCCATTTGAATGTCTGGAGTGTGGAAAGAGGTTCAGTCGAGCTGGACACCTTGCTAGCCATTACAGAACTCACACAGGCGAGAAGCCATTTCAATGTCTGGAGTGTGGAAAGAGGTTCAGTGATTCTGGAACCCTTACTATTCATCACAGAACCCACACAGGCGAGAAGCCATTTGAATGTCTGGAGTATGGAAAGAGGTTCAGTGATTCTAGAAACCTTACTGTTCATCACAGAACCCACACAAGCGAGAAGCCATTTGAATGTCTGGAGTGTGGAAAGAGGTTCCGTCAAGCTGGAAGCCTTGCTAACCATCACAGGACCCACACAGGTGAGAAGCCATTTGAATGTCTGGAGTGTGGAAAGTGGTTCAGTCAAGCTGGAAGCCTTGCTAGCCATCACAGAACTCACACAGGCGAGAAGCTATTTCAATGTCTGGAGTGTGGAAAGAGATTCATACAAGCTACACACCTTGCTAGCCATCACATGACCCACAGAGGTGAGAAGCCACTTAACTGTCAGGAATGATGAGCCAGTTTTTTTCATTCTGGTTGCCTTTCTTCGCATGTTAGGACCGACCTTGTATATATTGAAACTGAATTTCTAATACACTGCCATAAGATTTTTACGTATACTCTCTCTCTCTCTCTCTCTCTCTCTCTCTCTCTCTCTCTCTCTCTCTCTCTCTCTCTCTCTGTGAGAGAGACATATTTAAGTTCTGTTCCTACACTTCCTAACTCTGCGTATACATGAGATCTCCCCATTGCCACAAGCATGGAGGTGATGAATCTCAACAATGGCCCTCACAGAGAAGAATCCTTCCAAATGCCTGGAGTGTGGGGAAATGATTGGGGAGAGGAGACATGTTATAAACCCTGGCAGGAGAGAGGCCCTTCTTTCTCCTCCTGCCATTACTCCTTCCTGAGTCGATCTGGGGGGAATCCTCCTTTTCTCTCTGTTCTGATTTCATCCCTTCTGACATTTTTTACAAATGTTTTTGATTGGCTTTTATTCAGTGCTCTGTGCTGCTGTATTGTTTTATGTTACAGACAAACACTTTGCAAAGTTTTTTTAATTGTATATGTGTAGCACAAATATTTAATAGTAATTGATTAAAAGGCAGAAGAGTTGCAGGGGACGCTGCGGGTTAAAGCACTCCTACCCTCTCCAGGGCAGGAGCATCGGGAGGGGGTGGGCTGAAGAGGAGGAGGCAAAGGTGGTTCTCTCCTTCCTGAGTAAAACGCTTTGGGTGGAAGATTCTCAATAGGCCAAGGATTTAACCCTTTTGAAGTGGAATGACGGAGTTGGAATGAGGCACCTGAGAAGCAGAAAATCTTGAAACATAATTCTATATACAGTGTTTCCCCGAAAATTAGATACTGTCTTTTATATTTTTTCTCAAGAAGACACAGTATGGCTTATTTTCAGAGGATGTCTTACTTTTATTATATACAGTGATACCTTGTATAAAGGGATTATTTTGTACCAATGAAATTCTGTTAAGCAAATTTTCCTTTATGCAAATTTCTCATAGGAATGCTTTGAAAACAGATTAATCCTTAATCTTGACCATTTTTCAGTGCTCTGTGCTGCTGTATTGTTTTATTTAGCAGGCAAACAGTTTGCGAAGTTTTTTTAATTGTTTATGTCTAACACAAATATTTAATAGTAATTGATTAAAAGGCAGAAGGGTTGCAGGGGAGGCTGCGTGTTAAAGCACTCCTACCCTCTCCAGGGCAGGAGCACCGGGGAGGGGGTGAAAAGGAGGAGGCAAAGGTGCTTCTCTCCCTCCTGAGTGTAACGCTTTGTGAGGAAGATTCTCAATAGGCCAAGGATTTAACCGTTTCAAAGTGGAAGGAAGAAGTTGGAATGAGGCACCTGAGAAGCAGAAAATCTTGAAACATAATTCTATATACCGTGTTTCCCCGAAAATTAGATACTGTCTTTTATATATTTTTTTCAAGAAGACACAGTATGGCTTATTTTCAGGAGATGTCTTACTTTTATTATATACAGTGATACCTTGTATAAAGGAATTATTTTGTACCAATGAAATTCTGTTAAGCAAAATTTCCTTTCTGCCAATTTCTCATAGGAATGCATTGAAAATGGATGGATTAATCCCTAATTGTAACCATTTTTCTGTTGTACGGATTCGCCCCATAGGCAATTCTGTTAAGCAAATTTCCCCTATCTCCAGATTTTTTTACGTTTTACAGATTTTATGTTCTACAACTGGAGCACAGATATTAAAATAATGGATATTTATAGTTCTCCTGATTTGGAGTATCTAGCAGTGAAATGCCACCCCTTTTATCTGCCACGTGAGTTTAATGTTGTTATAATAACTGCAATATATATACCTCCTGGTTCAAATACGACTACATCTGTGGGTCACCTAGCAACTGCTATTAGCACACAGCAGCAGACTTACCCAGAGGGAGTGCCGGTGGTTGCAACTGATCTTAATCAAGCCAATTTCCAGACTGTCCTCCCTAAGTTCTATCAGTATGTTGACTGTCCCACCAGAGGGAAAAATACCTTGGACCAAGTATATACAGTGGTACCCTGAATTACTACGCGCCCGACAACCGAACGTCCCAACTTGCAAGCGCTCTTCTGTGCTCCCATCACCGGCTGATTTAAGAGCAAGATCGGGGATTCCCCGTTTTGCGAGCAGCAGGTGGGGGGGTGTCGGGATTTGAATTGCCTTCTAATCACTGAGGGAAACGCTGCCTCTGTGACTGGAAGGTAATTTAGCAGTGGATCGCTGCTTATCTGCCCCCCCCTTGCAGGGCGGGGGGAAGTGCGCACCCTTTTAAAAGTCTGCCTCTGTGATGGAAATCTGTAAGTCTGCCTCTGTGAATGGAAGGGATTTTTAAAAGGGTCCGTGACTTCTCCCAAGCCCCTGTGGGGGGATCGGGAGAAGCAGCACACATTTAAACCACTGCCGCTTCTCTTCCCCTCCCACTGGGAGCTGGGAGAGAAGCGGCAGTGATTTAAAAGGTTTTTAGGCACTGAGGCAACCTTGCCTCGGTGGATAAAGACCCTTTAAACCACCCGCAGGTTCTCTCCGCCCCCCCAACGCCCCCGTTGGTGTTTTAAAGTGTTTTCCCATAGCAATGCATTGAAATCCTTTCCTCCGGAATGCATTAATTGACTTTCAATGCATTCTTACGGAAAATCGCTCCCCGACTTACGAGAAAACCGACTTACAAGCATTCACTCGGAACGGATTGATCTCGTAAGTCGGGGTACCACTGTACTTCCTTTGGGAAGATGGGCGGGGTATAAATTCAATAATAAATCAATCAATCAATAAATATGACTAAGCCTTTCCCCAATCTAGGACTGCCAGGTCATATATCTCTGTTCATGTATCTATCATACACACCTCTCGTTAATAGAATCAGTCCATCAACTAGAGAAATACGAGTGTGGCCAACAGGTGCATCTGAGCAACTTCAAGACTGCTTTAGGGGTACTGAATGGGCACTGTTTGAGGAGGACAATGTTGATACATATACCTCGACAGTACTGTTCTATATCAAAAGCTGCATTTATGTTGTCACTACCACCAGACAAGTACGGGTGTTTTCTAACAACAAGCCCTGGATAAATAGAGATGTTGTGCCTTCTGTTAAAGGCCAGAAAGGCTGCTTTCCACTCTGGTGATGTGCTACAGTACAGAGAGGCCAGAGCCAAATTGAAAAGGGGCATCAGTAATGCCAAAGTTATGTACTGTCGGAGGATTGAACATCCTTTTGAGAGCTTTGATCCTCGTCGGGTATGGCAAGGTCCTCGACAAATCATGGGTCAGAATATTAAAAATAGTCTGTCTAGCAGCAATGATTCTTTGGCTGAGCAGCTGAAACAATTCTTCAGCCAGTTTGAGGTGGAAACTGGAACCACTATCACTCCAGCATCTACCACTAATAGCACACCACGAGAATCTACTACCAATAGACAACCACTTCTGCTGCAGATTTCTGATGTGCAACGTGCTTTCCAGAATATTGATGCTTGGAAGGCAGATGGACCAGATGGAATCGTGAGACGAGTTGTTAGGGACTGTGCTGCAGAATTAGCTGGAATTTTTACAAATATTTTTAATCTATCTTTGTTGCAGGGCTCTGTCCCTACTTGCCTGAAGACATCTATTATAGTGCCAGTCCCTAAGCAGTCAGTAGTGGCATCTCTCAATGACTATAGACCAATAGCGTTAACATCTGTTATTATGAAATGTTTTGAGAGATTGGTGCTAGATTATATTAAGGCTAGACTTCCATCTACTCTCGACCCGTTTCAGTTTGGATACAAGTGTAACAGATCCACTGATGATGCTATGTCCATTGTTGTCCACACTGTACTGAGCCATTGAGAACAACAGGGAACATATGCAAGGCTGTTATTTGTGGATTACAGCTCTGATTTTAATACAATTCTACCCAATAGGTTGTTTCTTAAAATGGCCAATTTTGGTATACATCAGAAGATTTGTTTGTGGGTAAGGAATTTTCTGACAACTAGGCCATAGTCAGTAAGGATGGGATCCTACCATTCTTCTACTCTAGTATTAAGTACAGGAGTTCCTCAAGGTTGTGTGCTAAGCCCCTTCCTCTACTCCTTGTATACACATGACTGCACCCCACTGTATAACACCAACACAATCATCAAATTTGCAGATGATGCAACAGTGATGAGTCTAAGCCCCAGGAGAAGTACAAGGGTTGACACAGTGATGTAAGGAAAATAACCTTATACTTAACACCAAAAGAAACTAAAGAACTTATAATTGATTTTAGGAGGAAGAAAGATGTACATCTACCATTATACATAAATAGTGAGGGGGTGGAGAGGGTTGGTAGCTTTAAATATCTGGGCACTTACATCTCAGAGGACCTCTCATGGACTGTAAACATGAATATGGTTGTGAAGAAGGCACAGAAGAGGCTGTATTTCCTGAGAATGCTCAGGAAGATGAATTTATCTCAGTATCTACTTCTGTCCTACTATCTGTCCTACAGAAGATACAGAACAATTTAAAACTTGGACCACACGTCTTCTGAACAGTTTTTTATCCCAGAGCTATAATTGCACTTAATAATGAACTCAAGGACCACCAGCAGTGAGCAGTTGGACAGTAATACCTAGCCTGTTGTGTAGATGCTTGTGTTTTTCGGGGGGTTGGTGGGCATGGGAGTGTTCGGGGATTTTTTCTGTGTGTGGTGTTGAGGGGTTTTTTAAATATGTGTGAGAGTGTTTGGGGATGTGTGTGTGTGTGTGTGTGTGTCCATGAGAGGTCCTCTGAGATGTAAGTGCCCAGATATTTAAAGAGCCTCGTGGCACAGTGGTTAAATGCCTGTACTGCAGATAAAACTGTGCTCACGACCTGGGTTCAATCCCAGGTAGCTCAAGGTTCACTCAGCCTTCCATCCTTCCGAGGTCGGTAAAATGAGTACCCAGCTTGATGGGGGGGGGCAATGTGTAGCCTGCACACTGTACTTAAAATTGTAAACCGCCCAGAGACTACTTGTAGTGGTATGGGGCGGTATATAAGCAGAACACTTTGCTTTGCTTTGCTTTGTGTGTGCTGAATCTGGCTTCTGGGTGTCTGGATTGGTTATCTGTGTATACTGTGTATATACACTCAATGACAATAAATTCTTATCATCATCATCATCATCATCATCTTTGCAGAAAGCCGTAAGATTCTCACCCTGGGATTCCTCAACAATTCCTTTCTTGTACTCAACAGAGTAGCTCTTTCTTTTTGCACTCACCTTGTCTGGGGGTACAGATACTCAGGAAAAGCAGGGCCACAGAGTGTTGCTGGTCAGTGGGGCTGGTGTAGTGATGCATGAACTCCTTTCCCCTAGCGGCCTAGCCGTTAGTACGTGCACAATAGGTGGCCTGTGACTGCGGTTACCACACATGCACCCACACATGCCCTAGGAGAAAGGAGTGATGTGGTTGCCACCTGCGCACCCGCACAAGTGCGAATGGCTCGGAGAAAGGAGCTGTGGCAGATAAAAGGTATTCCAGCCTTCCTTACTGCTCTGTGCCGAAATGCATGGCGTGGCTATGCAGCGTATCTGCATAGCCTCGCCCATCTCTAGGTATTATCGGGGTAGGGCTTATACTTAACTCGGTGATGGGGACGGGGGGGTGGGTCGGTCGAGATTCGCGGCAGCGGGGGGCGGGGTGAAGGCAGCAAGGGCAATGGGGGCGGCGGGGTCAGGGACGTCGTCGGTGGCGGTGGGAGGGGCAGGGTTGGGAAGGCACTGATTCACCCCCAATACTGTATTAATTATGTGCAAGCAAAAGAGAGAGGGGGGATTATCTTCCTGTTTTCGTGACATCTACAGGTTGTTGTTGTCGTTCAGTCGTGTCCGACTCTCTGTGACCCCATGGACCAGAGCTGGCCAGGCTCTCCTGTCTTCCACTGCCTCCCGGAGTTTGGTCAAATCCATATTGGTGGCATCAATGACACCTTCCAACTGTTGTGTATTGATCTGTATTCCTATTATCTGTAATTGCTTATGTTGAAGTAACTGCCTTCCTGTTCCAAAGGGAACAGGCCTATTGGTTTATTCAAGTTGCTGCATTTGGATCCTCAATCCTATTGGTTTCCGCCAAAAGGCAGCTTTGTGATTGCTTGTAATTGTTCCCTCCAAAATGTATCCTTTTCTAACCAGTCCTCGTTCCTATAAATGTAGCTCCCTCCCCAGTCCCCAGTCTTGTTCTCTCCCTGAATAAAGAGTTGTTACAACAGAAGCTGTCTCCAGCCGACTATGTCAAAGAGCGAAAATCACTTGCTGAAATCACTAAACCCCATGTTACAATACCAACCATCTCATTCTCTGCCATCCTCTTTTCCTTTTGCCTTCCATCTTTCCCAACTTCAGGGACATTTCCAAGCACAGTCCTCTCTCTTTATGAGGTTGTCAAAGTACTGGAGCCTCAGCTTCAAAATCTGTCCTTCCAGTGATAAGCCAGCTTTGTTTCATAACACAAAAAGTTGACACAACACATAACACAGAGACAGGAAGCCAAATGTTGGTACTGTCCACCTGGGATCCCAGATTGAGCAATGCTAATAGTGATTAGCAAATGGAGTAATGTAAACAAAAAACAAAGATAGAGGAATTGGAAAAGGAATTTTGAGCCATGACAACTGGACTTCTTTTTCTTGAGATTGAAACTTTTTGCTACTCATCCAAACAGCTTTGTCAGTCTGAAAGAACACTAAAAGCAAAAAGTGGTCTGCTCATATACCGCCCCATACCACTTCAAGTAGTCTCTGGGTGGTTTACAGTTTTCAATTACAGTATGCAGGCTACACATTGCCACCCCCGCCAGCAAGTTGGGAACTCATTTTACCAACCTCAGAAGGATGGAAGGCTGAGTTAACCATGAACCTGCTACCTTGGATTGAACCCCAGGTCATGAGCACAGTTTTACCTGCAGTACAAGCATTTAACCACTGCGCCAGGAGGCTAGTTGCAAGTCCTCCATGTTATAGCTCACTTTGACCTCTGAAATAAGCTCATAAGATTAACAATGGCCTGAATAGGCTCTTTAGGTCAGGCATATCCAAACTTCGGCCCTCCTGATGTTTTGGACCACAACTCCCAGAATTCTAAGGTTAGATTGCTAATGACAAATAACTGTGGACATGCCTGCTTTAGGTAGACAAAAGCCTCAATAGCCTTATGGTGATCACTGGCCTAAGGTGTTGAAACTCATTAAGTGTGGGCTGTTAGCTATGGTCCTGGTGGTGAAGGTGTGAAGTATTTTTGATTTGTCTGGGTATTGTTGAAATCACAGCCTGACTGGTGGCAGATAGACTGTGCCTGAGCTCCCCCATCTCTGTTGAGGGAAGGGTTTTCTGTGCTCACATGAATTGCTTCCCTCTCCCCTCTCTCAAACCACCTCTCTTCTCTGTCTAATATGTGTGCATCCTCCTCTGAAGCTGTTTGGATGATTAGCAAAACATTTCAATCTCTCAAGGAAAAGCAGTGCCGTTGCCATGACTCAGCTTCCAGATAAACTTGCCTGGATGACTCGGAATCTTCACAGACGTGAGGAGGCTGCTTTTGTGTCTCTTCCCCCACCCCCATGTTGAAGCAAGCTGGAAAGGGGGTGGTTGAGGGGGGGTCTCCTCTCCCTCCCCTCCTCCCTCCTTCCCTCCAGTCGGCCCCCTTGGCCTCCAAGAAGGGATGATGACACAGGCCACTGTCTCCTCCCCATTGAGGTTTGCACCCGCTGCCACCACCACAGTGGCACCTTCCATCCCAGCCCACCTCCGCAGGACAGCCATTCTGATGAATAGAGGTCAATAACAGTAATTCATACATTAACATCAATACAGTAGTACCCATTGCCTTTTTAAACTGATGGGCTCTGAAAACTGATGGGCTCTGAAAACCAGGAAAGGGACCTTGGTGTCCTGGTGGACAACTCAAGGAAGGGGTCAACCCAGGGTGCCGCGGCAGTGAACAAAGCAAACTCACTTCTAGGGATCAATAGGAAGAGGTATCGAAAATAAGTCAGATTTTGCCTTTATCAATCTATGGTGAGGCCCCTTCTGGAGTACTGTGTGCAGTTCTGGTCACCAACCCTCCAGAAGGACATTATGGATATGGAAAAAATGCAGAGGAGGGCAACCGTAATGATTTGGGGACTGGAACACCTTCCTTCCCATCTGAGGCTGAAATGGCTGGGCCTCTTCACTCTTGAACGACGGTGACCAAGAGGTGACCTGATTGAAGTTGATAAAATCATACATGGTGTGGGCTAAGTAGATAAGGAAAAACTGTTTTCCCTATCGCACAACACTAGAACTAGGGGGCACTCTAGGGAAGACCCTGAAGCAAATGGTGAGCCGCTTTGTGAGACAGAATGCTGGACTGGATGGGCCGTGGCCTCTCCCACCAAGGCTGCTCTTCTGTTCTTTTTGATTGTACACAACCATGAACTGCCTCCGGGACTCTGGCTCCAGATGTTGCATTGAGGATTGTTACCTCAAAGGAGAGGTTACTACCCCCCAAAATAGGAGTACAGAACAGATTGAAGATGTTTCTTGTCGAATAACATAACTTTATTCAGAGAACACGGGCCCATGGGTGTCACAGAAGTGAGACCAAGGAATAGAAATGTCAATGCAGCCTTTATAATAGCAAGGTTAATGAAACTGATGGTTAAGCACTTCATTGGGTAAAATCAGCTACAGTTTAGACCATATACAAAGTGGTTTGCAAAAGTATTCAGCCCTCTTGAAGTTTTCCACATTTTGTCACATTACAGCCACAAACATGAATCAATTTTATTGGAATTGCACGTGAAAGACCAATACCAAGTGGTGTACACGTGAGAAGTGGAATAAAAATCATACACGATTCCAAACATTTTTTTACAAATAAATAACTGCAAAGTGGAGTGTGTGTAATTATTCAGCCCCCTTTGGTTTGGGTGCAGTCAGTTGCCCATAGTCATTGCCTGATGAGTGCTAATGACTAGAGTGCACCTGTGTGTAATCTAATCTCGTCAGTACAAATGCAGCTGCTTTGTGACAGCTTCAGAGGTTGTCTAAGAGAATACTGTATTGGGAGCAACAACACCATGAAGTGCAAATAACACAGCAGACAAGTCAGGGATAAAGTTATTGAGAAATTTAAAGCAGGCTTAGGCTACAAAAAGATTTCCAAAGCCTTGAACATCCCACGGAGCACTGTTCAAGCAATCATTCAGAAATGGAAGGTGTATGGCACAACTGCAAACCTACCCAGACAAGGCCGTCCACCTAAACTCAGAGGCCGAACAAGGAGAGCGCTGATCAGAAATGCAGCCAAGAGGCCCATGGTGACTCTGGATGAGCTGCAGAGATCTGCAGCTCAGGTGGGGGAATCTGTCCATAGGACAACTACTGGTCGTGCACTGCACAAAGTTAGCCTTCATGGAAGAGTGGCAAGAAGAAAGCCTTTGTTAACAGACAAGCATAAGAAGTCCCGTTTGCAGTTTGCCACAAGTCATGTGGGGGACACAGCAAACATGTGGAAGAAGGTGCTCTGGTCAGATGAGACCAAAATTGAACTTTTTGGCCAAAATGCTAAACACTATGTGTGGCGGAAAACTAACACTGCACATCACTCTGAACACACCATCCCTACTGTCAAATATGGTGGTGGCAGCATCATGCTCTGGGGGGTGCTTATCTTCAGCAGGGACAGGGAAGCTGGTCAGAGTTGATGGGAAGATGGATTGGAGCCAAATCCAGGGCAATCTTGGAAGAAAACCTCTTGAAGGGAAGAAAAGGATGCCCCATCTTTATAGGAGAGCCAATGAGTTTGCCTTCCTCACGTTTTCAGCCTGTTAGATGTAGGAGCCAAACTGTATGTAAATATTATCCAATGAGGTTGTATACTTTAGGGCTCTTTGTCTGCTGTGGTATAAAACTATTTTACACTGTATGTTTGGGGTCTTTCTCTGCCATTAAGAATAAAATTGGACTTTGGTTCAGGTAGTTGCCTCTCTTCCTGACCTCTTGCCAGAGAAAATATACAAGGTAAATCTAAAAGGTAACAGGCTCTCCTCCCCCTCCCTCGGAGGGCCAGAAGGGAGGCAGAGAAGGGCGGGGAGGAGAGGAGCGTCGGGTCCTCCAAGGGGGCTGGAGAGCAGCGAGTCCGGCTTCCTAGAGTGGCAGGAAGAGAAAGGCTCCCAGGGAGGGAGGGTGATCTGCTCTATCCCCCCACAAAAAAGAAGGCTCCCTGTGGTTGCTGGAAGGAGGGAAATGGAGGTGCGTTGTACAGTGGGGGTTGCAGTGCTATTGTGGGGAGTGCAATGGAGAGAACAGGTTGCAAGTAAGGAGGAGGAGGAGGGGCGTTGGAGATGCAATTGGGGGGATTGTGTGTTGGGGGGGGTGTTCCAGGACACTCGTTTGGGTCCGGAGGGAGAAGGAGGCGTAAATTTGACCCCCCACCTAAACTTCCTCGTCCTTCCCTTTTATTTCCCATTTCAATTTGGAAGGAAGAGTGAGGAGAAAGAGGGGGGAACTGAACCCCTGTTTTTTGGGGGGGAATCGGGGGCCCTATCCAGGCAACCCCTCCCCTTTTCTCTTCCCCCCCCCCCCAAGGAAAAGGAGGGAGAAGAAACTTTTAAGGCGGAACCAGGACAGGGAATGGTGGCGGGGGAGAGGAAGTAATTCCCCCCAAAAAAAGAACCAGGCCTTCTTTTTAGGAGGGAGGGGACAGATTCCCCCTCCCACTGAGGGGGGCATTTTGGGGGAGGGAGGTGGAGTTCACATGGGGGGAAGAAAAGGCAGCGAGTGTGGCTTCCTAGAGTGGCAGGAAAAATGAAGCTTTATATGGGGAGGGAGGGGGGAACAGAAAGGGACTCCCCTCCTTTGGGGGGTGTCTGGATTTCAAAGGCATTCCCTCCCCCCTTTTTATTCCCATTTTGTGTGTGGGGGGGGGGAGATGGCAAAGAAGGAAAGAGATTCAAGTTCCTCCCCCTCCCAGGTTTCGTTGTCCTGAGCCAAAATCTGAGCCCGTGTCTTCTGGGTCCCACTGCAGCTCTCTCTGTGTCACCTGCTTCTCTGCTTCCCCCAAAATAGGAGTACAGAACAGATTGAAGATGTTTCTTGTCGAATAACATAACTTTATTCAGAGAACACGGGCCCATGGGTGTCACAGAAGTGAGACCAAGGAATAGAAATGTCAATGCAGCCTTTATAGTAGCAAGGTTAACGAAACTTATGGTTAAGCATTTCATTGGCTAAAGTCTGCTACAGTTTAGACCAGCGATGGCGAACCTATGGCACGGGTGCAAAAAGTGGCACTTGGAGCCCTTGCTGTGGGCACCCAACATCGCCCCTTCTTAGCCACCTGTATACAGGTTAAATTACTGTATTGGCACTTTGCAAAAATGATTGGGTTTTGAATTGCAGTTTGGGCACTCGGTCTCCAAAGGGTTCTCCATCACTGGTTTAGACCATTTAAGCTTCTCAGTAGCTCACAGTTACTTCACTAGCAAGGTATTTCTTAGGGGCCAGCATAAGGGGACATGAAGCGTAGCTGCATCAAGTAAAAATGGCACTTTTCCACTCACAGGTTAACTCCTGAATCCTCCCCCCCTTCCATCCCCCGCTAAACCCTTTAGGGACCCAGAAGGGACCTCTTGGCTCCTCCGTGGCTCTGATTCCATCAACAGGGCTGGATCCGGCTGGATCCAAGAGGAGGAAGGCCAACACCCCCCCTTAACTCCCCCTCCCTCCCTCCCTGCTTGTATTTGGGGGGGGGGCTGGGTTCCCCCTCCCTCGCAGGGCCAGATGGGAGGCAGAGGAGGGCGGGGGAGGAGTGTTTGGTCCTCCAAAGGGGCGGGAGAGCAGCGAGTCCCGCTTCGCAGAGTGGCAGGAAGGGAAGGCTCCCAGGGAGGGAGGCGGATCTGCTCTCCCCCCCCCCAAAAAAAGAAGGCTCTCTGTGGTTGCTGGAAGGAGGGGAAAGAGACCCCCCCAGGAGGAGGAGGAGGAAGAGGTGCGTTGTGCAATGCGGCTTGCAATGCTATGGGGGGGTGCAATGGGGGGAGAGGATGCAAGTGAGGAGGGGGGCGTTGGAGATGCAGTTGGGGGGAGTGTGTGTGTGGGGGGGTCAAGGACACTCCTTTGGGTCCGGAGGGAGAAGCAGGCGTAAATTTGCCCCCCCCCCCACACACAATTTGGAAGGAGGCGTGAGGAGAAAGAGAGGGGGGAACTGAACTCCTGTTTTGGGGGGAAATCGGGGCCCTATCCAGGCACCCCCCTCCTTCCCTTTTCTCTTCCCCCCCCCACAAGGAAAAAGGAGGGAGGAAGAAACGTTTAAGGCAGAACCAGGACAGAGAACGGTGGGGGGGTGAGAGGGAGAGAGGGAGAGAGGAAGTAATTCCCCCTCAAAAGAACCAGGCCTTCTTGTCCGGGGGGGGGGGCAGATTCCCCCTCCCACTGAGGGGGGCATTTTGGGGGAGGGAGGTGGAGGTCCCATGGGGTGGGTGGGAGAAAAGGCAGCGAGTGCCAGGGCCGGTGCTAGGGTTTTTTGCGCCCTAGGCGAGATCACCTTCTGGCACACACACACCCAAGCCAATCATATTCAAACACAGACGTATTGTATGAAGAATGAAAAGCACAGCATTTGAAATTGTTAATTATTTTGTAAAAATTGTGAAAACTATGTCTGCTCCTGGGAAGGTTCCTTGCTCAGATGTACACATACACTTCCCTTTTTAAGTTGTTCTGCAACCTCCTGTCCTCTTCCTTATCATCCTCTTCTCCTCCATGTGTATGACAACGGGTGAGAAAGGGAGGATCTTTTCATTTGTCTCCACTCAGGGTGGTGGTGGTGGGAGATTGCACACACTCCTCTGCTTGTCCCACTCCTTTCTCTCCTCCTCCCTCCCTTCCCCTCTTCCAAACTCAATGTTACCAAACAGGAGCACAAAGGGTGTCCCTCTGCCTTTGACCAGCAATCTGCTTTTCTTCCCCTGCACGCACACAGACTTTGACTCGTTCTCCACCTTTGTTGCCTGACCTTCCCAGACGTACTTGAACCCATTCCACTTTCCTTTCTCCCCAGCTTCGCACAAACTTGCCACTTTCAGAATAGTGGAAATAGGATTGTGTAAGGTCTATATGCCACTTGGACATGAGGATGGCAAAACAAAAGCAGTCTAATTTGTCAAATGCAGCAGCCTTGTGACAGAATTAAAAAAATATATTTTTCCTTTCAAGACTACCTCTGCTTCTACTGACATTTTACCACCTTGTTTAGCCTACAGGAATGTATTGTATGATAAGACACCTGAAGGAGTGGGCCAAGCCTCTGCCCTAATCTCAGTCATTCAAGTGCATTCCTCACTGCCACTGAAACTTAGGCATCCAGATTTGAGACTATATCTAAAAGTAAACTTTACCTGCAAACCCAAGTCTTCAGGGGAACAGCACAGTAGCTATAGATAGGAAATCTCTAGCCTCACTTTCTGAACTCATCCGTCCAAGAAGAGCCAGTAAGCACTATCATGACACAATATCTCCATGTCTTATCTGTCCTATTGCAGAGAGGCAGCCTAAAAGCTGCCAGGACACTGAGAGGACACATACCTTGTAGCTCACGGCATAAATAATTCACAAAAATTATGCAAATTCCATCAGGGGTCCTCAAAGTTTTCAAACAGCGGGCCGGTCCACCACGCCCCAGACACCACTGGGGGCCGGACCACGGTCCAAAAACAAAAAGGCCGACATGGAAAACGGGGGTGTGTGTGTCAAGTGGGAGGAGCCCCCCATGACTGGCCCATGATCATTGTATCTCCAGGGCCCCAGCAATGCCTCCTGCTCCAGATCACCACCCTGGGATCCCTCTGCTGTGCCTCCTCCTCCTCCTCCTCCTCCTCTAGTGGCAGCAGTAGGAGCGGCTCTCCTTCCTTCCTTCCTTCCTTCCTTCCTTCCTTCCTTCCTTCCTTCCTTCCTTCCTTCATTGCATCGGGAAGGAGGTGGCAGCCCAGGCAAACTCAGCCCCCTCATCACCTTCTGGGCGAGCACTCAGGATGAGGAGCAGCAGCCGCAGCAAGGGCAGCAAGGCTGCTGCCACTGAGTGCAGATCCAGCCGTGTGCCCTGGCCATGACGTCCTGACTGTGCCCTGGAGGGAAAGCTGCCTCCTCTCTTGGGCTGGCCCGGCCCGGCCCGACTTGGTGCGCTGCAAGGGAGGGAGGGAGGGAGGGAGGGAGCAAGGGTTGGGAAGGAGGGAGGGGAGGTAGGAAGGCATGCCCAAAGCCACCTGCAGCCCACTCACTGGCCAAGTCCAGCCAGGCTGAGGTGCTCTCTTGGCTCGCCAGCCCGCCCATCACCAACCGTGGACAAATGCAGCCCTGCCAGCCTCCCAGGAACCAGGCCCAGGCCACCGTTGGCCTTCTCTTCCCTTCCCTTCTTTCTCCACCACCTCCTCCTCGCTGGTCTCTAACCCGGTGATGGTGGTGGCACTTCAGCCTCTGGCCATGTCTGTGCTCCCTCATCCCCTCCCTTGCTCCACACAGCAAGGCAGCAGCTCAGAGGGGTGGATGGGTGGGAAGTAGCTCCGTTTCCCCCTTGGTCGCCTGCCGTCCATCCCTCCATCGGTCCACTGCCATGGCTGCTCTGGCTCGGAAGGCTGGCTGGTGCTGCCTCCACCTGCCCCCTTCATTCCTCACACTACAATAACACAGGCGGCAGTCACACAAGGAAGGCAGGTGGGCAGGGTGGAGGAGGAGCAGGGGTGGGGCCTCAGGGCCATGGAGGGAGTGGGAGACCTTGCTTCAGCCCTCCCATTTTAAATTGCCCCACTTGCCTGCAGCCAGTGCGCCGACCATCTGGATGGTGGGTGGGGGGAACGGGGGACCTTGCTGTGGCCCTCCCACTTTGAATGTCCCACTAGCCACCATGCTGATCATCTGGGCAGTAGTTGGGGGAAGTGGGAGAAGCGACATAGCCCACTGATTTGAACTGCCTCAGCAATGGAAGCAGATGTGCAGGCTTGCTTGCTCACAAAGCAGGGGGTAGGTGGGGGGTTGCAATTGGTCCCGGAGGCCGGATTCAGGGCCTTGGGGGGCCGCATCCGGCCCTGGGGCCTTAGGTTGTTGTTTTTTTAAATACGTTTTTATTAGAAAATTTTTGTATACAGAAAAAAAGTCAAGTTCAAAATATTAGTAATACAAAATCATTCTACCAGGTTAAGGACCCCTGGTTTAGACCATATAAGCTTCTCAGTAGCTCACAGTTACTTCACTAGCAAGTAGACATGGGCACGGTGCGGCGAAATTGTTTCCGTTTTCGGTTTTCATTTCTGTTACGTAACGGAAACGGTAACGATAATTACGCTGCTCCAGCTCAAACCCGTCCAGAAAAAAGAAAAATTGGGTCGGGTTTTTCGTTGTCGTTAATGGCATCGCGGCAATCGCGCGATGCCATTGCCAACAAGCAGCACAGAAGTTTTAAAAAGTTTTTAAAAAAACCCGACTCCCGGCCAAAAAAGCAGGCAAAAATATGCCTGCCTGAGGACACCTACCAGAGGGGTGGTTTCTGGGGTTGGGTCCCAGGCCTTCCCCCCTCTCCTGTCCTGAGCTGCTTGCTTTCACCAGGCTGGGGGGGGGGTCATCCTCGTCGTCTCCATGCCATTCAGGGGGGGGATCCAAAATGGCGACCGCAATATTTATTTTTAAATCGTGGTCCAAAAACCCACCAAAGCACCACAGAAACATGTGAAATTTATTTATTTTAAATGCCTGATTTTTAATAGTAGCAGCAGTGGGTTTTTATAGCAATGAAACGTCGCATTGATTTTATTTTATTTTATTTTATTTTTTATTTTTTTAGACCTGCCCATTTGGGCTGGGCATGGCATTGGGCCCATGCAATTTTTTTGAACCATTCCACCAATGGCATGGCTAGGTTTTGACTGACACTTCTGGATGTGCCAGAGGGCATAAAAAGCCAAGGCGCCTTCCAGAAGTCGCAGTTGGGTCTTGGATGTGGAGGGTGGAGGGCTGTGTGGCTGGCTGCTCTGGCTATTCGAATTGAGATTGGAGGGAGGCTGGAGGCTTTAGATTTAAGTTAGGCAGGCAGGGAGGGAATTGAATTTAGAAAATAATTTCTTTGATTCCCTGCAGCTTTGTCTGCTGAAGGGAATAGCAATTTGTTCTTTTTTTTTTCCTCTGGCAGTTTGTGAGGATTTTTTTTCTGATAGTGGGTAAAGGGGGAGGTTCGACTGGGAGGAGGTGTGGATTTATTTTAAAAATATATTACATTGGGACGTCAAATCGCGCTAAATCGCGGTGGAAACGACAAACGACAAACGAAACGACAAATTTTTGAAAAATTTCACGACAAACGGAAACGACCCGAAACGGACCCGTTCCGACAAACGAAAACTTGAAACGTCATTTTTTCTGGTCGTGCCCATGTCTACTAGCAAGGTATTTCTTAGGGGCCGGCGTAAGGGGGCATGAAGCGTAGCTGCATCAAGGAAAAATGGCACTTTCCCACTCACAGGTTAACACCTGAAACCTCTCCCTCTTCCATCCCCCCTTAAACCCTTTAGGGACCCAGAAGGGACCTCTTGGCTCCTCCGTGGCTCTGATTCCTTCAAAGGGCTGGATCTCCCCCTTAACTCCCCCCTCCCTCCCTCCCTGCTTCTCTTTTGGGGTGGGTGGGCTCCCCCTCCCCCTCCCTCAGAGGGCCAGAAGGGAGGCAGAGAAGGGGGGGGGGAGTGTCAGTCCTCCAAGGGGGCGGGAGAGGAGCGAGTCCGGCTTCCTAGAGTGGCAGGAAGTGAAGGCTCCCACGGAGGGAGGGAGGGACATGTGCTCCCCCCAAAAAAAAGAATGTTCTCTGTGGTTGCTGGAAGGAGGGGAAAGCGACTCCCCCAGGAGGAGGAGGAGGAGGAGGAGGAGCGTTGTGTAATGGGGGTTGTAGTGCTATGAGGGGAGTGCAATGGGGAGAGAGGTTGCAAGTGAGGAGGAGGAAGGGGGCGTTGGTGGTGCAATGGGGGGGGGGAGTGTGGGTGGTGGTGGTCCAGGAGACTGCTTTGTGTCCGGAAGGAGAAGGAGGCTTAAACTTGTCCCCCACCCAACCTTCCTCCTCCTCCCCTTTTCTTTCCCATTTTAATTTTGGAAGGAGCAGTGAGGAGAAAGAAAGGGGGGACTGAACCCCCGTTTTTTGGGGGGGAAATCAGAGGCCCTATCCAGGCAAACCCCTTCCCTTTTCTCTCCCCCCCCCCCAAGGAAAAATGAGGGAGGAAGAAACTTTTAAGGCCGAACCAGGACAGGGAACGGTGGGGGGGGGGGGGAGTGAGGGAGAGTAATTCCACCCACCCTCCAAAAAAAATGAGGCCTTCTTCTGGGGGGGCAGATTTCCCCTCCCACTGAGGGGGGATTTGGGGGAGGGAGGTGGAGGTCCCATGGGGGGTGGGAGAAAAAGCAGCGAGTGCAGCTTCCTAGAGTGGCGGGAAAAAATGAAGCTTTATATAAGGAGGGAAGGGGGAACAGAAGGGACTCCCCTCCTTTGTGGGGCTCAGTATTTCGAAGACAAACCCTCCCCCCTTTTTTATCCCCATTGTGTGTGTGTGTGTGGGGGGGGGTAGATGGCAAAGAAGGAAAGAGATTCAAGTTCCTCCCCCTCCCAGGTTTCCTCATCCTGAGCCAAAATCTGATCCCGCCTCTCCTGGGTCCCACTCCAGCTCTCTCTGTGTGCCTTGCTTCTCTGCCCATGTGCAGAGGGCTTTCCCCCCCTAAGAAGGAAGGCCAACACCCCCCCTTAACTCCCCCCTCCCTCCCTGCTTGTCTTTTCCGGGCTGGGCTTGATACCTGTATGTGACCCAAAAGTAACCTCTTTCTGGCCGATCCTAGAACAAAGGCCTGATCTCTCAGATATTACATTCTGGTATCAATTTTGCCTTGGCCTTTAAAATGAATCAGAGTTCTGAAGTAGCCACGATTCACACCTTCCACTGTGCCTCTTAGGAAGTCCAGCAGGCACCAGGCAGAAGTCCCCTGCTCATATACATATCAGGGGAATAAGGAATTTATTCCGGACAAGATGGCGCCTTCTGGAAGGGGAAATCATTAAGGGAAGAAAAGGATGCCCCATCTTTATAGGAGAGCCAAGGAGTTTGCCTTCCTCACATTTTCAGCCCGTTAGATGTAGGATCCAAACTGTATGTAAATATTATCCAATGAGGTTGTATACTTTAGGGCTCTTTGTCTGTTGTGGTATAAAACTATTTTATACTGTATGTTTGGGGTCTTTCTCTGCCATCAAGAGAAGACCCTAGCTGATTCCTATTAACATTAATAAAATTGGACTTTGGTTCAGCTAGTTGCTCTCTTCCTGACCTCTTGCCAGAGAAAATATACAAGGTAAATCCAAATGTAGCAAGCTCTCCTCCCCCTCCCTCGAAGGGCCAGAAGAGAGGCAGAGAAGGGCAAGGGGAAGGAGTATTTGGTACTCCAAGGAGCCGGGAGAGCAGCGAATCCGGCTTCCTAGAGTGGCAGGAAGCGAAGGCTCCCAGGGTGGGAGGGGGATCTGCTCTATCCCCCTCCAAAAAAGAAGGC
The DNA here is from genome assembly GCA_037367245.1 of Phrynocephalus guinanensis. NCBI lineage: Eukaryota > Metazoa > Chordata > Lepidosauria > Squamata > Agamidae > Phrynocephalus > Phrynocephalus guinanensis. Next base: position 21,906,299 of record CM074744.1, on the reverse strand, counting down.
TCTCTGTGGTTGCTGGAAGGAGGGGAAAGAGACCCCCCAGGAAGAGGAGGAGTTGCGTTTGGGTCCGGAGGGAGAAGGAGGCGCAAATTTGCCCCCCCCCCAACCTTCGTTCTCCTTCCCTTTTCTTTCCCATTTTAATTTGGAAGGAGGAGTGAGGAGAAAGGGGGGAACTGAACCCCCGTTTTGGGGGGAAATCTGGGACCCTATTCAGTCAACCCCCTCTCATTTTCTCTTTCCCACCCCCAAGGAAAAAGGAGGGAGGAAGAAACTTTTAAGGCACAGGGAATGGTGGGGGTGGTGGGAGGAAGAGAGGAAGTAGTTCCCCCCACCAACCCCCCAAAAAGAACCAGGCCTTCTTCTCGGGGGGGGCAGATCCCCCTTCCACTGAGGGGGGCATTTTGGGGGAGGGAGGTGGAGGTACCATGGGGGGGGGAGAAAAGGCAGCGAGTGCGTCTTCCTAGAGTCGTAGGAAAAATGAAGCTTTATCTAGGGAGGGAGAGGAGAACAGGAAGGGATTCTCCTGCTGTGTGTGGGGGGGGTCAGGATTTCGAAGGTATTTCCTAACCCTTTTTATCCCCATTATGTGTGTGTGGGGGGGAGATGGCAAAGAAGGAAAGAGATTCAAGTTCCTCCCCCCCCAGGTTTCCTTGCCATGAGCCAAAATCTGAGCCCGTGTCTCCTGGGTCCCACTGCCGCTCTCTCTGTGTCCCCTGCTTCTCTGCCCATCTGCAGAGCGCTTCCCACCCCCACCGCCAAGGCCCTCTCTCTCTCTCTCTCTCTCTCTCTCTCTCTCTCTCTCTCTCTCTCTCTCTCTCTCTCTCTCTCTCTCTCTCTCTCTCTCTCTCTCGCCCTTTTCTCGGAAGCACCGTGGGGCAGTTGACAGGATTCCCCCCCCCCAGTTGCCTCTCCTGCCACATCCGAGAACTAACAGCCCAAGAAGCAACAACAGAGGAGGTTGGAGAGGAGCCACACAGTATACATTTGTACCTTATAAAGCTAAGCCTGGTTAGCTCTAGGTGCCTAAGGACAACCTCCGGGTTGGAGAGAGAGGCAGGAGTCATAAGCAGCTGAAGATATCTGCTTGGGAAACCCCTGAAGCAAATGGTGAGCCGCTGGGTGAGACACAATAAAAATAATAAAGTGACATAAAACAATGCATTATTATTGGCAGGCTAATCAGTTAAAAATCATGATTTAATGGGTGAATACTAAAATTGCATTATATTTGAGGGAATGCCTGCTTAAATAGCCAAGTTCTTAATAACTTTTAAAGGCAGCCAAAGACGGGGCCAGGCAGATGTCTGGTGGAAAGTTATCCCTGCCTCCTCCATGGTAGTGCATTCAGTTTGTTACTTGATTTAAAATTCTGGTGTTTTTTTGTTGTTTTTTTGTGGTCGCTTATATTTTACAGGTAAGATGCCGCAGAGAAGAAATAAAAGAGGAGGACACCAAGTGTGACAGGAAGAGGTTGAATATTCAGAAGGAAGAAGCTTAGAAGGAAAACTTCGGCAGCAGATATACCAAAATTGGAAAACAGATGGATGAAAAGATGGACAAATCTATTACATGTCTAGAGGAAGACCAAGCAGTTCTGAAAACATCCAAAGGAGAGGAAAGGAATGAGCATGCCAGGTGTGGAAAATCTCTTACTAGGAACTCGACAGTTTGTCCCAATACGAAAATTCACAAAGGGGAGAAACCACTGACATGCCTAGAGTGTGGAAAGAGGTATAGTCAAGCTGCACACCTTGCTAGGCATCACAGAATCCACAAAGGTGAAAAGCCATTTGAATGTCTGGAGTGTGGAAAAAGGTTCAGTCAACCTGGACATCTTGCTAGCCATCAAAGGACTCACACAGGTGATAAGCCATTGGAATGTATGGAGTGTGGAAAGAGGTTCAGTCAAGCTGGAAGCCTTGCTAGGCATCACAGGACCCACACGGGTGAGACGCCATTTGAATGTCTGGAATGTGGAAAAAGTTTCAGTCAACCTGGAAATCTAGCTAGCCATCAAAGGACTCACACAGGTCAGAAGGCATTTGAATGTCTGGAATGTGGAAAGAGATTCAGTAGAGCTGGACACCTAGCTATTCATCACAGAATCCACACAGGCGAGAAACCATTTGAATGTCTGGAGTGTGGAAAGAGGTTCAGTGATTCTGGAAGCCTTGCTAGGCATCACAGGACCCACACAGGTGATACGCCATTTGAATGTCTGGAATGTGGAAAAAGGTTCAGTGAAGCAGGAAATCTTGCTAGCCATCGAAGGACTCACACAGGTGCAAAGCCATTTGAATGTCTGGAATGTGGAAAGAGGTTCAGTCAAGCTGGAAGCCTAGCTATTCATCACAGAACCCACACAGGCGAAAAATCATTTGAATGTCTGGAATGTGGAAAGAGGTTCCGTCAATCTGGAAACCTTGCTATACATCACAGAATCCACACTGGTGAAACACCGTTTGAATGTCTGGAGTGTGGAAAGAGGTTCAGTCAAGTGGCACACCTTGCTAGCCATCACAGAACCCACACAGGCGAGAAGCCATTTGAATGTGTGGAATGTGGAAAGAGGTTCAGTGATTCTGGAAGCTTTGCAAAGCATCACACGGGTGGACCCATACAAGCTGGGGTGAGACGCGAGAAGCCATTTGAATGTCTGGAATGTGGAAAGAGGTTCAGTGTCAAGCTTGCTGAAGCCATTTGAATGCAAAGCATCACAGGACCATCACTCACACAGGTGAGAAGCCATTTGAATGCTGGAGAAGCCATTTGAATGTCAAGAGTGTGGAAAGAGGTTCAGCTGTGCTTTCTGGAAGCCTTTCTAAGCATCACAGAAACCCACACAGGCAGGAGAAGCCATTTGAATGTCAAGAGTGTAGAAAGAGGTTCTAACATCACAGCTGCACACCTGAATGCTCGCTTGCATCATCAGGACCCACACAGGTGAGAAGCCACTTGAATGTCAGGAATGATGGGGCGGTTTCTGTCATTCTGGTTTCCTTTCTTCGCATTTTAGGACCGACCTTGTATATATTGCAACTGAGGTTCTAATGCACTGCCATAAGAGTTTAATGTATACTCTGTGTGTGTGTGTGTGTGTGTGTGTGTGTGTGTGTGCGTGCGCGCGTGCGCGCGCGTGACAGAGAGAGAGGGAGAGAGAGAGAGATTTAAGTTATGTTCCTACACTTCCTAACTCTGCTTATACATCAGATCTCCACACTGTCACAAGTGTGGAGGTGATAAATCTCAACAATGGCCGTCACAGGGAAGAATCCTTCCAAATGTCTGGAGTTGTGGGGAAATGATTGGGGAGAGGACACGTCTTATAAATCCTGGCAGGAGAGAGGCCCTTCTTTCTCCTCCTGGCATTGCTTCTTCCTGAGTCGATCTGGGGAGAATCCCCCTTTTCTCTCTGTTCTCATTTCATCCCCTCCGACACTTTACAAATGCTTTTGAATGGCTTGTATTCAGTGCTCTGTGCTGCTGTATTGTTTTATGTAGCAGACAAACACTATGTGAAGTTTTTTTAGTTGTATATGTGTAACAGAATTTGAAATATTTAATAGTAATTGATTCAAAGGCAGAAGGGTTGCAGGGGAGGCTGCGGGTTAAAGCACTCCTACCCTCTCTAGGGCAGGAGCACCGGGCAGGGGGGACTGAAAAGGAGGAGGCAAAGGTGCTTCTCTCCCTCCTGAGTGAAGTTCTTTGGGAGGAAGATTCTCAATAGGCCAAGGATTTAACCCTTTAGAAGAGGAAGGAAGGAGTTGGAACGAGGCACCTGAGAATCAGAAAATCTTGAAACTTAACTCCGTATACCGTGTTTCTCCGAAAAATAAGACACTGTCTTAGATTTTTTCCTCAAGAAGACATACTAGGGCTTATTTTCAGGTTATGTCTTGCTTTTATTAAGTACAGTGATATAAAGGAGTTATTTCATATGAAATGAAATTCCTTCATGCAAATTTCCCATAGGAAGGCATTGAAAACAGATTAATCCCTAATCGTGACCATTTTTCTGTTTGTACGGATTCACCCCATATGTAACTCTGTTAAGCAAAATTCCCTTAGCTCCAGAGTTTTTTTATGTTGTACAGATGTTATATTCTACAAACTGTTTGGTATATTAGCGTCCACTGTAAAATAAAGGTTGCCAACCTGAACCACATTTGCACTTCTTAGTATTCCCTCTATCCGCTTGCAGACTGAAGTTATTGTATTCTGCCCGTCATTTTCAGACCATTTGTCTATCCAGCTTCTTTAGAAACATGGCTGGACCCTTCCGTTCCACAGGAGCTTATACAGCTACAAGGACACTCAGCATTTAGAGCAGATAGAACTATAGAATCCGGGAAGACCAGAGCTTGAGGGATTTCTGTTTACATATATAACAACTGGATCACAGATATTAAAATAATGGATATTTATTGTGATCCTGATTTGGAGTATGTAGCAGTGCAGTGCATCCAATTTGTTACTTGATTTAAAATTCTGTTTTTTGTGGTGGTTGCTTATATTTTGCAGGTAAGATGCCACAGAGAAGAAATAAAAGAGGAGGACACCAAGCATGAGAGGAAGCTGTTGAATATTCAGAAGCAAGAAGCTTGGAAGGAAAACAGATATATGAAAATATGGACAAATCTATTACATGTCAAGAGGAAGACCAAGCAGTTCCAAAAACATCCAAAGGAGAGGAAAGGAATGAGCATGCGGAGTGTGGAAAATCTTTTACTAGGAACTCAACAATTTGTTCCCATAGGAAAATTCACCAAGGGGAGAAACTACTGACATGCCTAGAGTGTGGAAAGACGTATAGTCAAGCTGCACGCCTTGCTAAGCATCACGAGACCCACACAGGCAGGAAGCAGTTTGAATGTCTGGAATGTGGAACAAGGTTCAGTCGTGCTGGAAATCTTGCTTGCCATCACAGAACCCACATGGGTGAGAAGCTATTTGAATGTCTGGAATGTGGAAAGAGGTTCAGTGATTCTGGAAGCCTTGTTAAGCATCACAGGACCCACGCGGGGGGGGGGTGAAGAGGAGGAGGCCATGGTGCTTCTCTCCCTCCTAAGTGAAGCTCTTTGGCAGGAAATTTCTTTATAGGCAAAGGATTTAACCCTTTAGAAGGGGAAGGAAGGAGTTGGAACGAGGCACCTGAGAAGCAGAAAATCTTGAGACATAAATCTATATTACGTGTTTCCCCCAAAATAAGACACTGTCTTATATTTTTTTCCTCGAAGACACACTAGGGCTTATTTTCAAGGGATGTCTTTTATTAAGTTCAGTGATACCTTGTATAAAGGAATTATGTCGTACCAAATGAAATCCTGTTAAGCAAATTTTCCTTTATGAAAATTTTCCATAGGAATGCGTTGAAAGCGGATCAATCCCTAATCGTGACCATTTTTCTGTTGTACGGATTCGCCCCATAGGCAGTTCTGTTAAGCAACTTTCCCCTAGGTCCAGAGTTTTTTTATGTTGTACAGATGTTATGTTCTACAAAGTGTTTGGTATATGAGGGTCCACTGTATCATATTCTTGAATGTCAGCCCTGTGCAGCACCAAAGCCTTTGTTCTCGTGTCAGCAATCCATTCACAGATTATGTTTTCGAGCTCAGGAAATAAAGGTTGCCAACCTGAACCACACATGCGCTTCTTAGCATTTCCTCTGTCCACATGTAGACTGAGGTTATCGTATTCTGCCTGCCATTTTCAGATCATTTGGCTATACTACCAATAAAAAGATACTATGATAAAATGGGCAGAAAACTTTGGCTATCCTATCCAGTTAAACAAATGGGACTCCTTGTGGAATACAGTAAAACGTTTTAAATCTATAGCCTTTAAGGAAAATTGTTATAAGATGTTTTATAGATGGCATTTTTCTCCTCACCATTTATCAAAGATGTATAATTGCTCACCCAGATGCTGAAAATCTGAACATGATAGCGGTACCTTTTATCACATGTGGTGGACATGTAAAGAGGCAAATACATACTGGAGAATGGTAAAACTATTTATAGAAAGATTTTTGAAGATTAAGTTAGAGCTTCAACCAGAACTTTTTCTATTAAATATAGTAGATATAAATATTTCGTAGGCTCAGAAATATGTACTTCATCATGTAATAGTTGCAGCAAGGATACTATATGCGAAATTTTGGAAACAACCAGAAGCACCGAGAGAAACCTTCATGAAAATATAAGAGAATGTATCAAAATCGACAGTCTCTCTGGATTTCTGAAGGGAGATTATGAAGAGGTTTCCAAAAAAAGATGGCAAGAAGTAACAAACTTACTAGTATTGTGATATTATTTTGTGATTCTTTAGCATGTACAATTGTTATTTTTGACTTGATATATTCAATGTAACTTTTTATAGTGTATCTCCCTTCCTTCCTTCCTTCTTCCTTATCCCCTCTTCCTCCTCAAAAACTAATGAAATTCTTTAATTAAAAAATAGAATATACTACCAATAGACAACCACTCCTGCTGCACATTTGTGATGTGCAACATGCTTTCCAGAATATTGATGCTTGAAAGGCAGCTGGACCAGATGGAATCATGGGATGAGTTGTTAGGGACTGTGCTGCAGAATTAGCTGGAGTTTTTTTTACAGGTATTTAATAATAATAATAATAATAATAATAATAATAATAATAATAATAATAATAATAATAATAATAATAATAATAATAATTTTATTTTTATGCCGCCTTTCTCCCCAAAGGGACACAAGGTGGCTTACAACAAGTTCAAAAAAGTACAATAAAATCAATACAATGAAAAAACAACACAATACCAATAAAATACTATAAAAATACTATACAATATAATACAATAAAAAACAAGATTAAAAACAGCTGCAGCAGAGTTTTAAACGCTCCTCAGCCAATAACTAAGATGTTATAAAAATTTGTAAAGGCTGGAGGCTCAGAAGGCTTGCCTAAATAAGTAAGTCTTAAGGCCTCGCTTGAATATTTCAAGGGAGGAGGCAGTTCTCAACTCAAAGGGGAGGGAATTCCGTAGTGTCAGTGCCACTACTGAGAAGGCCCTATTTCTTGTCACCGCCCCTCGTACTTCCTTGGGTGGTGGTACTCATAGGAGGGCCTTCTCCGATGATCTAAAGGGGCGGACCGGATTATCTGGAAGTAGGCGGTCTCTTAGATAACCTGGTCCTGAGCTGTATAGGGCTTTAAAGGTCATAACCAGCACCTTGAATTGGGCCCAGAAACGAATGGGCAGCCAATGTAGTCCCTGGATGTAGTCCCAAAGCTGGGCAAAGCCCCCCCTGGCCACAGCTGCTACCTGGGAGTCCAGGAGCAGCTCTGAATCCAGGAGGACCCCCAAGCTGCAGACCTGCTCCTTCAGAGGGAGTGCAACCCCGTTCAGAGCAGAATGATATTCCAGCACCTGCATCGAAGATTTCTGAACCAGGAGAACCTCTGTCTTGTGCGGATTTAATTTCAGCTTGTTAGCCCTCATCCAGATCCCCACCGACTCCAGACAGCGCTCTAGGACTTCAACCGCCCCCCTGGAATCAGCACTAAAAGGCGGGGGGACTCCAATGCCACTGCCGAGATTACTGATGTCAGCTCAGGTAGGGTGACTGTTGAGTTGCAGGGCAAGTGGTACACCAACAGAATCCCTATCCTGTCTGGTCCACTCAACACCACATGCAGACACTCGAACCCGATAAATTGCTGAACTGGGCGCCTGGTAAGGGAGATGGACTCATGAAAGACTAGTGCAACTCCCCCTCCCCGCCTCTGTGATCGAGGCTGCTGCAGAACCTGGTACCCTTGAGGACAGACCTGGGAGAGGCCAACCCCTCCCGCCTCATCCAACCAGGTTTCCGTAATACATGCCAGGTCGGCTTTCTCATCCGGGATTAAGTCCTGGATGATCTGAGTTTTGTTATTAATGGACCTGGCATTCAGCAGCAGCAGCTTCAGATCCAGAGAGTCACAGCTGCCAAGAGCACCAGGTATCTGGAGATTAGGGGCCAGACCAGGAGGAGAGACAATCTGTCTTTGATGGACCCTCTTCCTCCTGTAATGGCATGTCTGACCCCTACCGCCATATCTTCCTTGGCCTGTCACCCTCTGAATAGTGGCACTGCCTCTTCCCTCCCCAAGGCTCCCTCCGACACAAGGCACATGATAAGCCAAGCCTCCAAGCAGAACTAGCTGCTGCAAAGGGAGATAAAATCTTATAGAAATTAACTAGATATAGGCTGGAAAACTGTTAGAGGGTCTTCTGGGAAGAGTCCAGCCGGTCTAAAAAGCCCTCCAAGGTAGCAGAAGCTGAAGGCTCTTCAAGGGCCAGGCACACCTCTCAGCCCACACAAACCCCAGGTGGAACAAGGGAAGGAGAGGAGAATCCCAAAGGGTTCGTGGTGTGGGGAGGTGGCAGATGATGCTGGAGTCTTCCCGCACAGGAATGGTGGTCTGTCAGTCCCTGGCAGCCCCGGTCTTTTCAATCCCTTTTCCTCCCTGGGCCAGGTGGATGGTGTTGAGGAGGGAACTCAGACAGCCAAGTCGCAGGGGCCTGGTCCTGAGATGGCACACAGGGACTCCAAGGCCAGACAACACCCACAAGCTTCCGTCTCTCGCCCAGGAAGGTGTGGGGAGGTGGCAGATGATGCTGGAGTCTATGTTTGAGCCTTTTCACACGACCCCTAAGATCCGCTGGCCACTTAAATTCGGACCAGAGATCTTGGGGGTTCGTTGCTCTTCCTGCGTCCCCACCCCTCCGCATTTCCTTGCTCCTGTCTGCGTGAGGGGAGGGAGAAAAAAAGGGACAAAGGAATGCAGGCTCACCTCCGCTCTGCCGGTCAAAGCCGCCCCAAGCCCCGTCATCGTCCTGATTCCTTCTCTTAAAGGGGCGGGAGGCAAAAAAAAAAAACAACAAACAGAAGCGAGGAGAGCCCGGCACTCTAGGTTACATCCGGATCTGGGATTTTTCACGTTGCGAGAGCAGGTACCTGAAAAGTGCGCTGGGACGGGCTTAGGTGGGCGTGGTCGCACTTAATTTTCTATGTTCTCCGGAGCTGGTGGGGAAACACTTTTAAGCTCCGGAGCTGGGAGCCATTTGCGGCGGAGTTTAGGGGTCGTGTACAAAGGGCCTTTGTCGCAGTGCTCTGTCCCTATTTGCCTGAAGACATCTATTATAGTGCCAGTCCCTAAGCAGTCAGTAGTGGCATCTCTCAATGACTATAGACCAATAGCTTTAACATCTGTTATTATGAAATATTTTGAGAGATTGGTGCTAGATTATATTAAGGCGAGACTTCCATCTACTCTGGACCAGTTTCAGTTTGCATACAGGAGTAACAGATCCACTGATGATGCTATGTCCATTGTTGTCCACACTGTACTGAGCCATTTAGAACAACAGGGAACATAAGCAAGGCTGTTATTTAATACAATTCTACCCAATAGGTTTGCTTTTAATACAATTCTACCCAATAGGTTGTTTCTTAAAATGGCCAATTTGGGTATACATCAGAATATTTGTTTGTGCGTAAGGAATTTTCTGACTGATAGGCCACAGTCAGTAAGGATGGAATCCTACCATTCTTCTATCTAGATGATACAACAGTGGTGGGGCTCATTAGTAAGAACGATGAATCTACTTATAGGAAAGAAGTACAAGGGTTGACACAGTGGTGTAAGGAAAATAATCTTATACTTAACACCAAAAGAAACTAAAGAACTTATAATTGATTTTAGGAGGAAGAAAGATGTACATCTAACATTGTACATAAATGGTGAAGAGGTGTAGAGCGTTGGTAGCTTTAAATATCTGGGCACTTACATCTCAGAGGACCTCTCATGGACTGTAAACACGAATATGGTTGTGAAGAAGGCACAGAAGAGGCTGTATTTCCTGAGAATGTTCAGGAAAATGAATTTATCTCAGCATCTACTTCTGTCCTACTGTCACAGCACCATTGAGAGTGTCCTAACCTATGGCATGCTATCATGGTATGGGAGCAGCTCTGTAGCGGACAAAAAGCTCTACAGAGAATAATTAAAATTGCCCAGAATGTTACCGGGCTCCAGCTACCAACCCTGGATGACATCTTCACATCTCGCTGTTTGAGGAAGTCACACAACATTCTGAGAGACTCTACTCATCCTGCTCATAATTTCTTCGAACTGTTGCCTTCTGGCAGAAGATACAGAACAATTAAAATTTGGACCACACCTCTTTCAAACAGTTTTTTTTATCCCAGAGCCATAACTGCACTTAATAATGAACTCAAGGACCACCAGCAGTGAGCAGTTGGACAGGATTACCTAGCCTGTTGTGTAGATGCTTGTGTTTTTAGGGGGGTTGGTGGGTGGGGGAGTGTTTGGGGATTATTTACGTGTGTGGTGTTGAGGGAATGTTTTTATGTGTGTGAGAGTGTTCGGGGATTTGTGTGTGTGTGTGTGTGTGTGTGTGTGTGTGTTGAATCTGGTCTCTGGGTGTCTGAATTCGTTATATGTGTATACTGTTTATATACACTCAATGACAATTAATAATGATAAGGATTTATAAATATTAGAAAAGCCAAGAATTATTATAAACTATATCTAAGTGTTAAACCTGACTGTGGGCGTTAGGTTCATCTCTTTGGAGGTCTCATTGACACAACCAAAGAATTGGCATAAACACAAGAAAAGGTAAAGTGCGAGGGCACTAATCTGTAGAGGGCAACAAATATTTGTGGTTAACTAAAATGGAAGCAAACCGAGGAAGCGAGAAGACAACACAAGGTCACATGGCATATGCAGGCACCATCTTATGGCACCAAAAGTGTCAATTTATTAACAGCAACATAAGGCAGCTAGCCAAGCAATGGGAAAACAGCCTTAACTAGGAAATAAACAAAAGCCATTTCTAAGAATCATAATAACTGACCGGGTATGATCTAAGAAAACATTACGTATGATATGCGTAAGCTGTGGTTACAGAAAAGGTATAAAAAGGTGCAAGAGACCACTTTGGGGGAGACCCATAACAGCAGAGGTCTCGGTCCGTGCCATGGGCCAGCTTATGCTGTAATGGAACTCCCACTAATATCTTGGTTGTGTGTAGCTTGCCTTGTGTGTGTGTGATACTTGCTTGCTATAACTATATATTGCCTATAACTCTGTGTTCCTATATCTGTCTAATAAACTGAATGAACTAATCCCTTGCGTGGCAGTTTTCTGAGAACCACCCATTCTTATCAATAATAATAATAATAATAATAATAATAATAATAATAATAATAATAATAATAATAATAATAATAATAATAATAATAATAGCTGTTGTTGTTATCATCATCATCATCATCACCATCATCTTTGCATCATCTTTCTTGTCCTGGGAGTCCTTGACAATTCTTTTCTTGTATGCAACAGAATAGCTCTTTCTTTTCCCACTCACCTTGTCTGGGGGTACAGATACTCAGGAAAAGCAGGCCCACAGAATGTTGCTGGTCGGTGGGACTGTCACTAGTGATACGTGAATTCCTTTCCTCTAGCCGTTTGCATGTGCGAAATAAGTTGCCTATGACCGCAGTTGCCACATGTGCACCCGCGCTAACAGCTAGGAGAAGGGAGTGATGTGGTTGCCACCTGCGCCCCTACCTGTGCAAGTGTGAATGGCTTGGAGAAAGGAGCTGTGGCAGATGAAAGGCATTCCAATCTTCCTTCCTGCTCTGTGCCGAAATGCATGGCATGGCTAGGCAGCACATCTACATAGCCTCGCCCATCAATAGGTCTTATTATTGGGGTAGGGCTTATATTTAACAAATGCATAGAAATCCTGCTAGGGCTTGTTTTTTGGGGAGGTCTTATTTTCAGGGGAACAGGATAATTGTGTAAAATGTGTGTGAGAAAGGTGGAAGACAACTGTGACAAAATGCAGGAACTAGACTGTAATATGAACCAGCAACATTGGCATCTGCCAAGGATTCTTCTCGGAGCCACCTTAACATAAATTTCTTCCATCTTCCACATGATGGTCCATCCAGAGATTTGAAGATAACTGCCATGTCACCTCTTAGTCTTTTCATTTTCAGACTAAACACACCCACATCAATCACTATCTTCCTCGCAGGGCTTGGTCTCCATGCTGGTTGCTTTCCTCTGGACATATTCCAACTTCTCCACAACTCCTTTTTTACCCCTGATATTCATGATAATGTCCAGGTTATGATATAAATTGGTCACCTTGTTTTCTAACTGGATAGCTACGCTTTATGAATTAGACCTCTTTCTTTTTAACGTCATAAGCTAGCTAAGTACACTTTCTCTCACACACGGTGGTGATAGCAGATTCTAGCCAATGGGGTTATGAGAGTTTGTGGCCTCCTCCAATGGGATTCCATATATATTTCCCTGGGGAGAAAGACATGATTTGTCCTTCTCTTTGGCTTGCTTTTCTCTTCTGGATAACTCCCTCCCTCAATGAATTATTCTGAGTCTGCTAGAAGCAAGCCTCCCTCGGTCTCCTTCCTCTCATCCCTGGAGCTGGAAGGCAAACACCTAACATCATCTGGCTGGAGGGGGCTGCTGTGGTCCCAAACTGGAGCACGCAAGACTCCACCACTGAGCACATCTGGTGCATTGGGGATGGTGGCACTAGAAAAATCCCTTGTTCCTTGAACCCCCCGCCTCCCCATTCATTTCCACAGATGCCCTTATTCCTACTTTTTAAAAAAGCATTGCTGAACATGGAGGCAGTCCCAAGGTATTTCCAAGAGCTGCAATGGGCATTAACAGGGTTGGGAACGCACTGATTCGCCCCAAATACTGTATTCCTTATGCGCAGGCAAAAGAGAGATGGGGGATTATCTCCCTGTTTTGGTGACGTCTACAGGTTGTTGTCGTTCAGTCATGTCCGACTCTTCGTGACCCCATGGAACAGAGCTCGCCAGGACTTCCTGTCTTCCACTGCCTCCCGGAGTTTGGTCAAATCCATATTGGTTGCATCGATGACACCATCCAAACATCTCATTCTCTGCCGTCCCCTTTTCCTTTTGCCTTCCATCTTTCCCAACTTCAGGGGCTTTTTCCAAGGACTCCTCTCTCCTCATGAGGTGGCCAAATTACTGGAGCCTCAGCTTCAAAATCTGTTCTTCCAGTGATAAGCCAGCTTTATTTCATAACACAAAAAGTTGACACAACACATAACACAGAGACAGGAAGCCAGATGGTGGTACTGTCCACCTGGGATCTCAGATTCAGCAATGCTAATAGTGATCATCAAATGAATTAATGTAAACAAAAAACAAAGATAGAGGAAGTGGAAAAGGAATTTTGAGCCATGACAATTGGACTTCTTTTTCTTGAGATTGAAACTTTTTGCTGCTCATCCAAACAGCTTTGTCAGTGTAAAACAACGCTAGTTGCAAGTCCTCCATCTTATAGCTCACTTTGACCTCTGAAATAAGCTCACAAGATTAACAATGGCCTGAATAGGCTCTTTAGGTCAGGCATGTCCAAACTTCATCCCTCCTGATGTTTTGGACCACAACTCCCAGAATTCTAAGCTTAGATTGCTAATGAGAAACGACTGTGAGAGTTGTGGCCCAAAACACCTGGAGGACAGAAATTTGGACATGCCTGCTTTAGGTAGATCACAGCCTCAATAGCCTTATGGTGAACTGTGACGGTTCGAATCTCCTTCTCGGCGGTTCCAACCCATAAACCGGAGATGAGACAGTTTTTAAGAAAACTTCAAAAGGAAGTTTTATTATAACTCAACTCAAAGTCTTTATGAGTAAATTCGACTGCTTCAGGTGACAACACCAGCATAGATAAATTGACGTTTCTCTCAAACTTAGGTAACACTGGAACTTCGCCAATGGGCGTTACACCAACGTTTGAGGCCATCAGGCCATCAGGGGAACGGGGGAATGGGCGAACCCCGACCCAGACACTGCGTCCCGCAGCATGGGTGTTTGGCCCATTGAGCCACAGGCACCACACCTTTCGCCTCCCTCCATGTTCGGAACTTTTTTGAGGTCTCGGGCCATTTCAGGGGTCTTACGTGGACCGCCCAAATCCAGTCTTTCCCTTTGTGGACCTTCGTCCAGCCGGCACAATCACATTTCTTTCCACCCTCCGTTTGGGTGCTAACTTCCCTCAGCATCGGGTCCCAACTGTCACTTTTTCCCTTCTCCCCCTCCCAACGTTCTTCCTCCTCACGTGCGCGTCTTCCTGATTGGCCAGTGTTCTCCTCCACCACCCAATACGCGTCCCTTGTTCCACCAGCCGTTTCAGCCTCCCAATCCTCCTTTTTGTCATCAGTTAATTCGATGACGTGCAGTCTTTTAATGCGCCTCTCCAGCTCTTTATCTTCTTCTTTTCTATCCCTACTGGCCTCAGACGACACACTTCTCATTTGGTTTCCCAGCTGCTCCGTCTCCTCACATATCCCCCCTGCCAAGTGCGTCGTCTGGGGTTCATCCTCTGGTGCCCATGGACCCTGACGAGAGAAATAATCTGCGTTGAGATGGTCTTTGCCCTTCTTATACTTGACTTTGAAAGAAAAGGGTTGCATGCTAAGGTACCATCTTGTTAACCGGGGGCTCACATCTTTCATCCTGTGGAGCCACTGTAGGGGCGCATGATCAGTTACCAACATGAAAGGTGCTCCCAACAAGTAATATTTTAATGATTGGGGGGGTGTGGTTTTGCTGTTGTGGAAAATGGCAGCATAGAAGATTAGCTCCACTCTATGCCCAAATAAATTGGTCAAAATAAGCGTGAATATTCGTAAATAAGATAACAGAATCGCTTTGAACTGCATAGTTATGGGAAAGCCAAGGAAAACATCAGAAGGAAAAAAGCCAAAACTCACTTCTGATGAGGAGGATCAAAGAGATCTGACCGGGACATCAGAGGAGTCCGAGAGCGAAGCAGACATGCCGGGTAAGAAGAAAAAAGGGAGAGGGCGGAAAAAAGCTGACTCACCTAGCGATGAGATGAGACTGCTTATTAAACAATTAAGAAAAGACTTACAGGATGATATGAAAAGTCTTATTGCGCCCTTATCACAAACCCTTTTGGAGGTCAAAGAGAGCATTAAAAAAAGTAGAGCTGACGGCTGATTCTGCTTTTGAAATGGCGCAGGGGTTGCAGTCTAGAAATGATGAACTGGAAAAGGAGCTGAAGCATTTAAGAGACAGAGTTGTGGATCAGGAAAATAGACAAAGACGTCAGAACTTTCGTTTGAGATTTTTTAAGGAAAATGAGAGAGACAGTGATCTAAAACAAATAGTCTTGAACTGGTTCCAAGAACTCTGTCCTGATATGGAGATAAAAAATAGAGATGTGGACCGAGTACATCGTGTTGGACCTAAACAACAATCAAGGATAAGGGATATAATTGTGAGATTTGCCTCATATGCTGTGAAAGAAGAGGTGTTTCGTGCTTTGAATAACATCAGAGAACTAACATTTGAAGGTCAGAAAGTAGAATTGTATCATGATCTCGCACCAGAGACAGTGGAAAAACGTAAACAATGGCGGTCATATACAAGAATTCTGCAGGAGAAGAAAGTGAAATACAGGTGGGGTTTCCCCTTCAAACTGATTATCTGGTACGGGAACACATCAAAGACTATCGTTTCAACGACTCAACTGGTGGACTTTTTTGAGCAAAAGAAAATTCCTCTTCCTGAGAGTCATTTGACAGAGATGAAGTCAGATCAGCTAGAGAGAATGCCGCTTCGCTGGAGGAAAGCAGACGGGGAAAGAACTTGAAGCTCTAGCTACTGAACTTTTCAAGGACAGCGTAAGAGCCGTTATCTACAAGGGATGATAACTGCCAAAATGTAACAGCTGCAGTTTGTTAAACAAACCCCCAGAAACTATGTGAGCAGGTCTATTAGTAATGAATAGAAAATATATGTAACAGTAGTTAATAGCTAATACTTCACGCGTAAATATGATTAAAAAATAAATTAGTGTTTAAGTGTGTAAGTAGTTAATTAAAATAAGTGAAGTGAATAATGTAGAATATAGACATATGAACAGTATATTTATGAGTTAAGAGAATGTTGTGTTTTATATATTGTTATAATTAAGGGCAAGGGTGGGCTGTAAGGCGGGGTTATCTCAACTCAGGAGTTTGTTTTAACTCCTGGCTCCACATACCCCATTAGGCTCAGCTCAGACTATTATGAGCTGGAGGTTTCATCTCATAGCCTATATTGGGGAGGGGAGGGGAGGGGAGGGGGGGAGGGAGGGGAGGGGAGGGGAGGGAGGGGGGAAGCAAGGGAAGAGGGAGAGGGAGGGAATAAGGGAGAATATAGCAAGACAATTCAATTTAAGTAAAGACGAGTGTAATTACAAGGCAAATTGTAAAATATCTCAAAGGACAAATCTGATTATAATTGTAATTTATATAATCCAAGTATGTAATGTTAGATAATCTCAGTATTGTGTAGAACACAAATGGACTAGGCTCACCAGTTAAAAGGTATCGGGTCATGAAAACGATTCAAAAGCTGGGGGCAGATGTTCTGTTTTTACAGGAAACGCATCAAAAGAAGCAAGTAAAAAATATTATAAAGCACCCAATGCTAGGAGACCAATATTTTGCAAATTGGACAAACAAATCAAGAGGAGTGGCTATAATCCTCAAAAAAAAAATTCAAAACTTGAAGTGATGGACCAAATAAGGGATCCTGAAGGAAGATATATTCTAGTAAAAGGAAAGTTTGAAAATAAACTGCTAACATTGGGTTCTTATTATGCTCCTAATACAGGACAAGCAGCGTTTATGCAAAAATTGTTGAGAGTGGGCAAAAAAAATTGCCTGGGGTGATACTATTTTGGGTGGGGACACAAATTGTATTTTTAATCAAAAGTTGGACACAACATCCAAAAAAATGAAAGTTTCAAGTGATGGAAGCAAAATTGAAAAATTAATTAAGAAAGCTGGTTTAATAGATGGTTGGAGACTTTTAAACCCCAAAATGAAAGATTACACATTTTTTTCAAAAAAAATATACCACTTACTCAAGGATAGATCATATTTTTATCTCAGAAAATTTGATACCCCATCTAGAGAGTATATATTTTGCTCCTATCATAACTTCCGATCATGCAGCAATAAAAGTCACATGGTCTAACAAGGAAGTAAGAAATAAGCCTAGAATCTGGAGATTAAGTTCCAACATATGTTTAAATACAGAAATCATTAAAAAAAATAAAGGAAGATATAAAGATTTTTTATGAAATAAATGATAAAGAAGGAATGAAACCTGCATTACTGTGGGACACCCTAAAAGCATATTTAAGGGGAAAATTTATTATGGAAAGCTCCTGATTGAAAAAAGAACAAAATAGATTGCAAGAACAATTAGAAAATAAGATAAAATCTCTCTGACCAGCATAAAAAATCTGGATCAAAAAAGGTATATATTGAACTAGCAAGAGCCAGAACAGAATTAGAGGCACTAGACACAAGTAAGACTCAGACAGCAATGAACTATTTAAAGAGAAATTATTATGAACATGGGAATAAGAATTCTAAGTTATTATCTTATGCAGTAAAAAAGAAAGCAATAAAGAGGACAGTTGTTTCAGTGAAAACTGAAGATGAAAAAATAGTAACCTCACAGCAGCAAATAGTAACAACATTTATGGAGTATTATAGAAATTTATATAAGACAGAATTAACATCAGATACAAACATTAAGAAATTTGTAAATACATTACCAGCTAGTCAAATTACAGAGAACCATAAAGAGCAACTTAACTCCCCAATATCAGTAATGGAAATAAAATCAGTTATTAAAAAAATAAAAAAGGGAAATCGCCAGGCTGCGATGGGTTTATACCAGAATTTTATAAAATTTGGGAAGAGGATATTATAGGGCATCTGTTAAAATTGTTTAATTCAATAATGGAAGGTGAAGAAATTCCAAAATCATGGAGAACAGCTAGAATAATAACTATATTAAAACCAGATAAGGACCCAACCCTCCCCTCATCATATAGACCAATAACATTACAAAATCAAGACCAAAAGATTTTTTCTTCAATATTGGCACAGAGAATAAATAGTTTTATTACTGAGTACATTCACACAGATCAATATGGATTTATGCCAGGAAGGCAGATGCAGGATGCTATTCGTAGAGTTCTGAATGTCATAAATAAAGAAAAACGGAAATTAGCAGTCCTCTCGTTAGATGCCCTCAAGGCTTTTGATCGTGTAGAATGGCGGTATATGTTTCGTCTATTAGAAAAAATGAATATCGGTGGAAAATTCATTAATCTTTTGAAAAATTTATATATAGGAGCGGAGGCTAAGGTCCTTGTCAATGGAATAGAATCTGATAAATTCACTCTTTGTAGGGGAACGAGACAAGGGGACCCTTTATCCCCAATTATATTTGCAATAGCAATCGAGCCACTTGCTTCACAAATAAGAGAAAATGGAAATATTAAAGGATTGGTGATTAAAAATAAAAACCATAAAATAAACCTTTACGCAGATGACATGCTCCTGTTTTTGGAGGATCCATTAAAAAGCATAGAAACATTAAAACATATACTACAAGAACATTGTTATTATACAGGCCTAAAAATTAACTATCAAAAATCTAAATTGTTATGTATAAATATTTCTACAGCAGAGCAAAAGGAAATTAAAAAAAAGTCAAATCTGGACTTATGCTACTCAACTTTCAAATATTTGGGAATATGGATAACAAAAAGTAAAAACCAATTAATATATAGAAATTATAAAATAGTATTTAATTCAGTTAAAGAAAAAAATTAGAAAATGGACGAAACTGAATATGTCAATGCTGGGAAGAATAGCATTAGTTAAAGCATATATATTACCAAAAATTTTTATTTTTATTTCAAAATATACCATTACAACCTGAAATTAAAAAAAATTAAACTATGGCAAAAAAATATGGAGAAGTTTATTGGAGGAAAGGGGAAGAAAATAAGGTTCATAAGCAGTGTTAAATATGGTCAAAGCAAAAAAGGGGGGCTAGGAATACCACAATTAATAAAATACTATGAAGCTTTTCAAATCACTCAAGCTATAAAGTTTATTCAGATAGAAGAAATCCCAGATTGGGTCGAAATGGAAAAAGGCGAGGAAACTGGATTAGTTAATACCTATATTTTTACAAGGGAACTAATTAGAAAAAAAGGAGCAAATACAAAATCCTTATACTTGTGAGACATTGAAAATTTGGCGCAAGTATATGAACATTTTTGCTCCACCTATATCTCCTTTGTGCCCTATGCTGGATTATCCTAAATTTAAATCAAGAGAGAAATATGCACAATTTAAAAATTGGAAACAAATTGGAATTTATAGAATAAGAGACTTATTTGAGGCTGGGAAACCAATAACAATTAGACAGTTGGAAGATAAAACAAAGGAAATAAAAGCAAATTGGCTACAATTGATACAAGTAAGAAATTTGGCAAACCAATTATATCAAAGACACAGACCCATGAGAACACTTACAGTATTCGAACAATACTGTATAGAAAAGGATCGAAATAAAAGAAAGGGTATAACTTCAATCATATATAAACAGTTGATTGAAAAAGCATTTGTTAGGGGCATGGGATCCAAAGTAGCCTGGGAAACAAATTTAAATATTAGTATATCTGAGAAAGAATGGATGGGAATATGGAACACATATCCTTACAAATCAATATCAACTAAAGCGAAAGAACTGGTGTTAAAAGTAGCTCACAGATGGTATTGTTATCCCACAAAATTACATAAAATTAATCAAGAAATTCCAGACAATTGTTGGAGGAATTGTGGAAGTAAAGGCACCCTAGAACATATGTGGATCTCTTGCCCCAAAGTAGGAGCATATTGGCAGGAAATAATTAAATGGATAGAAACCCTGTTAAAACAAAGAATAATTATAAATGAAGCTTTACTATTATTTTCAATATTTAAGGATGGAAATGAAAAATTATCATATAAAGACTTAATAGCAAATCTGATTGGTGTAGCAAGAGCTGAAATTGCAAAAAAATTGGAGAAATGCTCAAGATCTTTCACTACAAAAATTTCTGAACAGAATCTGGCAAATGGCTCTTATGGAAAAGTTGACCTATCAAATTAAAATATATAGAGGGGAAATAAAACATGATACATTTATGAAAACCTGGAAGCCCTTATTAACGTATGGAATTAACACAAAAAATGAGGAATCTGTTATGGGGAATAATTTTGACTGCTGGAATGTAAAATTTTAAAAGAATTAATTTACTTTATGTGTGTGTCATAATTAACTGTGTTGGAAGATGAATTAGTGGGTGGATTTTGAAAAGGATATTGGTCCTATAGGATGTATAAATAATGAGACGCTATTGTACTGTTGTCTTAACTTGTCTTGTGAAATAAATAAAAAATTAAAATATATATATATCAACAAAAAAAAGTAATATTTTAATGATTGCATACCCCATTTCACTGCGAGGGCCTCCTTTTCAATAGTGGAATATTTCTGTTCCCTCTTATTTAACTTTCGACTTAAGAACATGATGGGATGTTCCTCGCCATTCTTCTCTTGAGCTAATACTGCTCCTCTCCCTCTTTCCGATGCGTCAGTTTGTAATATAAAGGGTATACTAAAGTCAGGCACCATTCTAACTGGACACGTACACAGTCTCGTCTTTAACTCATCAAAAGCTTTCTGCTCTTTGTCTCCCCACTTGACTATCTTTGGTAATTTTTTCCTGGTCAGATCGGTTAGAGGGGCAGCGATTTCCGCGAAGCATGGGATGAATTGCCTATAATAACCAGCCAGTCCTAGAAACTGTTGCACCTCCCGCTTGGTCCTCGGCCTCCTCCATTTAGACACTTTATTGACTTTATCTTCCATGGGGAAAATCTTTCCTTGTCCTACTTTAAATCCCAGGAATTTAACCTTCATCTGAGCTATCTTACATTTAGCTGGGTTAACTTTCAAATTAGCTTTTCTTAACTCATTCAGGACCGCCCTTAAGTGCTGCAAATGTTCTTCCCACGTTTTACTATAGATGATCACATCATCTATGTAAGCGACCGCGAATTCCCTCACGGGTTCCAATACTTTGTCCATAAGCCGCTGGAAAGTGGTAGAGGCGCCGTGCAACCCGAAAGGCATTTTGGTAAATTAGTACAGGCCAATTGGGGTTCCAAACGCGGTCTTCTCCCTGTCCTCTTTCTTTAGAGGGACCTGCTAATATCCTTTTGTTAGGTCTATGGAACTCAGGAATGCTGATTCCCCTAACTTGTCTAACAGCTCATCAACTCTGGGCATTGGGTAAGCGTCAAACTTAGACACCCCATTTAATTTTTCTAAAGTCGATACAGAATCGTATTGTCCCGTCTGGCTTTGGGACGACTACTGGATAGCTTCTCCAGGGGCTGTTTGAAGGCTCTATTACCCCTAAGTCTAACATCTTTTTAACTTCATCCTCGATCACAGGTATCAAATGGCGAGGCCATTTACGGCCATGATCTCTCACCACCTGATTCCCTTCTACTTGGATAGCATGTCCACATAAGTTAGTATTTCCCGGGCGAACGGAAAAGGTGTCCCCATATTCTTCTTCTAAAGCTGCTATCTGTTCTTGTTGTTCTTTAGATAACTCTTGACAAATTTTGACAAAGTTTTTTATCTTCATCTCTATTGCTCCACTCTGGCCCTATTTCATCTTCGTCTATATCTGCAAAAAAGACTTCTCTTTCCTTCCAATCCTTTAATAAATTCACGTGATATATCCCTTTCTTTTTGGTTTTTTCCGGCATTTCCAATTCATAATCTACTTCATTCAATTTACGAATTATTTTGTATGGACCTTGCCACCTGGCTAGCAACTTACTGTCTTCGAATGGTAAGAGTAGTAAAACCTTTTGCCCGACCCTAAACTGCCTTTTGTTAACCCTCTTGTTGTACCTTCTTTGTTGAGCGCCTTGAATATTTGTTAGATTCTTTTTCACCATATCTTGTATCTTCCAAAGATTATCTATCCCTCATCTCCAGAATATATTGTATCGAAGACTCAGCTTTATCCTCACCTTCCTCCCATTTTGTCCTAATCAAATCGAGGATCCCCCTGGGAGTTCTCCCATATAGCAACTCAAAGGGTGAGAACCCTGTTGAGGCTTGAGGCACTTCTCTAACTGCGAACATGAGTGGTGCTAACAACAGATGCCATTTCCTAGGATTGTCCATTACTACCCTCCTCAACATACTCTTTAAGGTCTTGTTAAATCTCTCGACCAGCCCGTTAGTTTGGGGATGATAAACTGTAGTTTTTAAGGGGCGCACATCTAGAATCTTCCACATGTGTTTAAACGTGGTACTGATGAAGTTGGTCCCTTGATCCGTGAGCACCTCACGAGGGAAACCTAGTCTGGAGAAAACCTTCAACAATTCCTGAGCAAGAATTTTGGCGGAAGTGGTTCTAAGAGGGATAGCCTCAGGGTACCGCGTCGCATAATCTATTAACACCAGCACATAGACATGTCCTCCCGCGGATTTAGGCAGAGGGCCAATCAGATCCAAGGCTATCCTCTCGAAAGGTTGGTCAATAATTGGCATTGAGATCAATTCAGCCCCTGGAGGGGGTTTCTTCTGGGTCAATTGGCATGGCTTGCAAGTTAGGCAAAATTTCTCCACATCACCCCTTATCCCAGGCCACCAGAATCGTTGGCTTACCCGACTCAAAGTTTTCTCCAAAGCTAGGTGTCCAGCTATGGGAATATTGTGGGCTAACCTTATTATCTCATTCCTCCACCTGAGGGGTACAATTAACTTATCATTTCCTTTCCCATCCACATAGTACAATAATCCATCTTTCATAATGAAATTAACATGTCCCAACACCACGTTAGCACTCTTAATTTTCCCTCTAATATCCTCTAAGGTAGCATCATTTTGTTGTAAGAATCTCACCCTCTCACGCGTTGCTTGGGTGATCTCCTTTCCCACCGCATCTGTCTCTTCTTGGACTTCACTTTGATACCCCTCCTGCATTTGTACAAGATCATTAATACACAGGCAATCCCGCCCTATCAACATCTCCTTAGCTATAGTGGGCACAATACCGAAATTCATTCGTTGTTTCCATCCCATTATTTCAACGTCTACCCATGCCGTATCATATGCCTTCAGATCCCCATGTATGCATCTAACCGATACATTCTTTCCCGACTTTTCCCCTCTTATGTTTCGGACCAACGTCTTAGCACATCCCGTATCAATAAAAGCCTTTTTACATTCGCCATTAACCCGCGCTGTAATTTCCCATTTCTTAGAGTCCTCCTTGCCGGCTCCGATGTTTCCACCCCGCTTTCCGCCCCAAGCACAGTCTGACTGCGGGCATTCTCGCAAAAAATGTCCCGGGGACCCGCACCCGTAACATACAGATCTATTTGAGTTGGGTCGTGTTTGGGGTTGACCCTTCCCCAGTCCTTTTTTTCGCCGCTGAAGCTCATTTTCTCGGTGAGTCCATGCCCGCTTTTTCCACCGTGCGCCATTTTCGGTCCTTCTCTCGCGTGATCTGTAACCTTCTCGGATGTGGAAGTTCTCGCGATGCCGGCTGCCTTTGCTGACGTTGAGGATCTCGTGCTACCCGTTGCTTTCTCAGAGGCCGAATTCCCGCGATACGTCGATCTGTCCTCGGAGAGTTCGAAGCCCTCTAATATATGCACGACGTCCTCCAATGACAAGGGTCGATTCCGTTTTACCCAGGCTGCAGCCACAGACGGGATACTGGACAGAATGTGTTCAATTACTATAAATTCGATGATCTGTTCTTTAGTGTTGGTGCCCGGACGGAGCCATTTAACAGCGTTGGCCCTCAGTCTCTGGGCCCAGGTCCTTGGGTGCACCCCATTCTTGTATCCCAGGGACGTGAAACATTTGCGGTATGCCTCTGGTGTTAAATTGAGCGTCATCAGGATGGCATTCTTATCTTTCTCATACATCGCAGCCTCTTCGGGGTCTAGTGCATCTACTATCTCCTGCAGTGGTCCCGTTAGGCATGGAGTCAGGATCAAAGCCCATTGTTCCACGGGCCACTTGGCAGCCCTCGCGACCCTTTCGAAGGTGTTCAAATAAGCCTCGACGTTGTCATCGTTGGCCATTTTCTGTAAACGGACCGGCGCCGGATTCGAGACCCAGGTGTTTCGAATTCCCTCAGTGGCGGTACCACCGCTCGTGCCAGGCATATTGTCCCTTTGTAGTAGTTGTGACATCAACAGACGGTTCTGCTCTGCCAGCACTTCTATCACCTTGTCATGTCCATGATGCTCGTCTCGGTTCTCCTCAGGATTTGGACTCAGAACCGCCCCACATTGGGCGCGATTTTGTGAGGGTTCGAATCTCCCTCTCAGCGGTTCCGACCCATAAACCGGAGACGAGTCAGTTTTTAAAAAAAACTTCAAAAGGATTTTTATTATAACTCAACTCAAAGTCTTTATGAGTAAATTCGACTGCTTCAGGTGACAACACCGGCATAGATAAATTGACGTTTCTCTCAAACTTAGGTAACACTGGAACTTCGCCAACGGGCACTACACCAACGTTCGAGGCCATCAGGGGAACGGGGGAATGAGAGAACCCCGACCCAGACACTGCGTCCCGCAGCATGGGTGTTTGGCCCATTGAGCCACAGGCACCACACCTTTCGCCTCCCTCCATGCTCGGAACTTTTTTGAGGTCTCGGGCCATTTCAGGGGTCTTATGTGGACCGCCCAAATCCAGTCTTCCCCTTTGTGGACCTTCGTCCAGCCGGCACAATCACATTTCTTTCCACCCTCCGTTTGGGTGCTAACTTCCCTCAGCATCGGGTCCCAACTGTCACTTTTTCCCTTCTCCCCCTCCCAACGTTCTTCCTCCTCACGTGCGCGTCTTCCTGATTGGCCAGTGTTCTCCTCCACCACCCAATATGCGTCCCTTGTTCCACCAGCCGTTTCAGCCTCCCAATCCTCCTTTTTGTCATCAGTTAATTCGATGACGTGCAGTCTTTTAATGCGCCTCTCCAGCTCTTTATCTTCTTCTTTTCTATCCCTACTGGCCTCAGACGACACACTTTTCATTTGGTTTCCCAGCTGCTCCGTTTCCTCACATGAACACTGGCCTAAAGTGTTGAAACTCATAAACTATGGGTGGTTAGCTATGGTCCTGGTGGTGAAGGTGTGAAGTATTTTTGAATTGTCTGGGTATTGTTGAAATCACAACCTGATTGGAAGCAGAGAGACTGTGCCTGAGCCCCCCCCACTTCTGTTGAGGGAGGGGTTTTTTACGGTCACGTGAATGGCTTCCTTCCCCTCTCTCAAACCACCTCTCTTCTCTGTCTAATATGTGTGCATCCTCCCCTGAAGCTGTTTGGATGAGCAGCAAAACGTTTCAATCTCTCAAGGAAAAGCAGTGCCGTTGCCATGACTCAGCTTCCAGATAAACTCGCCTGGATGACTCGGAATCTTCACAGACGTGAGGAGGCTTCTTTTGTGTCTGTTCCCCCACCCCCAGGTTGAAGCAAGCTGGAAAGGGGGCGGCTGAGAGGGGGTCTCCTCTGCCTCGCCTGCTCACTCCCTCCTTCCCTCCATTCAGCCCCCTTGGCCTCCAAGAAGGGATGATGACACAGGCCACTGTCTCCTCCCCATTGAGGTTTGCACCCGCTGCCACCACCACAGTGGCACCTTCCATCCCAGCCCACCTCCGCAGGACAGCCATTCTGATGAATAGAGGTCAATAACAGTAATTATTATTATTATAATTGTTATTAATTATATACAGGTAATTATTATATTATTAAATTATATATATATAATATCATTATTTAATTAATAATAATAACAATTATTATAGAATTGTTATTAATTGTCTGTTTTTAAAGTGTATACCGCACAGAGTTCCACTGTGGAAGATGGGGCGGCATATAAATGTAATAAATAAATAAATAAATAAATTGATACATTACAATCAATAAAGTAGGACCAATAACATTCATAAATTTATGGGCTCTGAAAACTGCAGAACAAACCAGGTGAGACAGAATGTCGGACTGGATGGGCTGTGGCCTCTCCCACCAAGGCTGCTCCTGTGTTCTTTTTGATTGTACACAACCATGAACTGCCTCTGGGACTCTCGCTCCAAATTTTGCATTGAGGATTGTTACCTCAAAGGAGAGGTTACTACCCCCAAAATAGGAATACAGAACAGATTGAAAATGCTTCTTGTGGAATGACATAACTTTATTCAGAGAACACGGGCCCATGGGTGTCACAGAAGTGAGACCAAGGAATAGAAATGTCAATGCAGCCTTAATAGTAGCAAGGTTAACAAAACTTATAGTTAAGCATTTCATTGGCTAAAGTCGGCGACAGTTTTTAGACCATTTAAGCTTCTCAGTAGCTCACAGTTACTTCATTAGCAAGGTATTTCTTAGGGGCCGGCGTAAGGGGGCATGAAGTGGAGCTGCATCAAGTAAAAATGGCTCTTTTCCACTCACAGTGGGGTGCAGTCATGTGCGTACAAGGAGTAGAGGAAGGGGCTTAGCACACAACCCTGAGGAACTCCTCTACTTGATACGAGAATAGAAGAATGGTAGGATCCCATCCTTACTGACTGTGGCCTATCAGTCAGAAAATTCCTTACCCACAAACAAATCTTAATATAATCTAGCACCAATCTCTCAAAACATTTCATAATACAAGATGTTAAAGCTATTGGTCTATAGTCATTGAGAGATGCCACTACTGACTGCTTAGGGACTGGCACTATAATAGATGTCTTCAGGCAAGTAGGGACAGAGCCCTGCAACAAAGATAGATTAAGAATATCTGTAAAAATTCCAGCTAATTCTGCAGCACAGTCCCTAAGAACTCGTCTCACGATTCCATTTTGTCCAGCTGCCTTCCAAGCATCAATATTCTGGAAAGCACCTTGCACATCAGAAATCTGCAGCAGAAGTGGTTGTCTATTTAGTAGGTTCCAGCGGTGTGCTATTAGTGGTAATTGCTGGAGTGATAGTGGTTCCAGTTTCCACCTCAAACCGGCTGAAGAATTGTTTCCGCTGCTCAGCCAAAGAATCACTGCTGCTAGACAGACTATTTTTAATATTCTGACCCGTGATTTGTCGCAGACATTTCCATACCCGACGAGGATCAGAGCTCTCAAAAGGATGTTCAGTCCTCCAACAGTACATAACTTTGGCATCTCTGATGCCCTTTTTCAATTTGGCTCTGGCCTCTCTGTAGTGTAGCACATCACCAGAGTGGAAAGCAGCATCTCTGGCCTTTAACAGAAGGCACACATATCTATTTAGCCAGGGCTTGTGGTTAGAAAACACCCGCACTTGTCTGGTGGTAGTGACAACATAAATGCAGCTTTTGGTATAGAACAGTACTGTCGAGGTATATGTATCAACATTGTCCTCCTCAAACAGTGCCCATTCAGTGCTCTTAAAGCAGTCTTGAAGTTGCTCAGATGCACCTGCTGGCCACGCTCATATTTCTCTAGTTGATGGACTGATTCTATTAATGAGAGGTCTGTATGATAGATACAAGAACAGAGATATATGACCTGGCAGTCCTAGATTGGGCAAAGGCTTAAGTCTTACTTATTTATTATTGAATTTATACCCTGCCCATCTTCCCAAAGGAAGTACCCCGACTTACGAGATCAATCCGTTCCAAGTGAATGCTCGTAAGTCGGTTTTCTCATAAGTCGGGAGCGATCTTCTGTAAGAATGCATTGAAAGTCAATTAATCCATTCCGGAGGAACGGATTTCAATGCATTCCTATGGGAAAACACTTTAAACCACCTGCGGCTTCCCCCCCCCCACACACACACCGGGGGCGTTGGTGGGGAAGAGAAGCTGCGGGTGGTTTAAAGGGTCTTTATCCACCGAGGCAAGGTTGCCTCCCTGCCTAAAGACCTTTTAAATCACTTGCCGCTTCTCTCCCAGCTCCCAGGGGGAGGCGAAGAGAAGCAGTGTTGGTTTAAATGTGTGCTGCTTCTCCTGATTCCTCACAGGGGCTTGGGAGAAGTCGCCCACCCTTTTAAAAATCCCTTCCATTCACAGAGGCAGACTTTCAGATTTCCATCACAGAGGCAGATTTTTTTAAAAGGGCGCGCGCGCACCCCCCCCCCACTGCAGGGGGGGCAGAGAAGCAGTGCCCCACTGCTGAATTGCCTTCCAGTCACCGAGGCAGCATTTCCCTCAGTGATTTGAAAGCAATTCAAATCCCGACACCTGCTGCTCGCAAGACAGGGAATCCCCGATCTTGCTCGTAAAGCAGCCGGGGGGGAGCACAGAAGAGCGCTCGCAAATTGGGATGTTCGGTTTTCGGGCGCGTCGTAATTCGGGGTACCACTGTATATACTTGGTCCAAGGTATTTTTCCCTCTGGTGGGACAGTCAACATACTGATAGAACTTAGGGAGGACAGTCTTGAAATTGGCTTGATTAAAATCACCTGCAACCACCAGCACTCCCTCTGGGTAAGCCTGCTGCTGTGTGCTAATAGCAGTTACCAGGTGACCCATAGCTGTAGGCATATTTGAACCAGGAGGTATATATATTGCAGTTATTATAACAACATTAAACCCACATGGCAGATAAAAGGGGTGGCATTTCACTGCTAGATACTCCAAATCTGGAGAACAATGAATATCCATCATTTTAATATCTGTGCTCCAGTTGTTATTTATGTAAACACAAATCCCTCCACCTCTGGTCTTCCCGGATTTGATAGTTCTATCTGCTCTAAATGCTGAGCGTCCTTGTAGCTGTATAAGCTCCTGTGGAACGAAAGGGTCCAGCCATGTTTCTAAAGAAGTTGGATAGCCAAATGGTCTGAAAATGGTGGGCAGAATACGATAACCTCAGTCTACATGTGGACAGAGGAAATGCTAAGAAGCGCAAGTGTGGTTATGGTTTCACCAACCTTTATTTCCTGAGCTGGAAGACATAATCTGTGAATGGATTGCTGACAGGAGAGCAAAGGCTTCGGTTGTGCACAGGGCTGACATTCAAGCATATTATACAGTATATTATATACCAAACAGTTTGTAGAACATAAAATCTGTACAACATTAAAAAATATGGAGATAGGGGAAATTTGCTTAACAGAATTACCTATGGGGCGAATCCGTACAACAGAAAAATGGTCACGATTAGGGATTAATCCGTTTTCAATGCATTCCTATGAGAAATTTGCATAAAGGAAAATTTGCTTAACAGAATTTCGTTGGCACAAAATAATTCCTTTATACAAGGTATCACTGTATATAATAAACGTAAGACATCCCCTGAAAATAAGCCACACTGTGTCCTCTTGAGAAAAAATATAAAAGACAGTACAGTATTTTATTTACGAGGAAACACGGTATATAGAATTATGTTTCAATATTTTCTGCTTCTCAGGTGCCTCATTCCAACTCCTCCCTTCCTCTTCTAAAGGGTTAAATCCTTGGCCTATTGAGAATCTTCCTCCCAAAGCGTTTCACTCAGGAGGGAGAGAAGCACCGTTGCCTCCTCCTTTTCACACCCTCCCCGGTGCTCCTGCCCTGGGGGGAAGGAGTGCTTTAACCCACAGCCTCCCCTGCAACCCTTCTGCCTTTGAATCAATTACTATTAAATATTTGTGTTACACATATACAATTAAAAACACTTTGCAAAGTGTTTGTCTGCTACATAAAATAATACAGCAGCACAGAGCACTGAATAAAAGCCATTCAAAAGCATTTGTAATAAGTGTCGGAAGGGATGAAATCAGAACAGAGAGAAAAGGAGGATTCAGCCCAGATCGACTCAGGAAGGAGCAAAGGAGTTGAAAGAAGGGCCCTTCTCCAGCCAGGGTATATAAGATGTGTCCAATACCCAATCATTTCCCCACACTCCAGGCATTTGGAAGGAGTCTTCCCTGTGAGGGCCATTGTTGAGATTTATCACCACCACACTTGTGACAGTGGGGAGATCTCACGTATAAGCAGAGTTAGGAAAGTATAGGAACAGAACTTAAATACAGTATGTCTCTCTCACATACAGAGAGAGAGAGAGAGTATACGTAAAAAATCTTACGGCAGTGTATTAGAAATTCAGTTGCAATATATACAAGGTCAGTCCTAAGATGAGAAGAAAGGCAACCAGAATGAAAAAAACTGGCCCATCATTCCTGACAGTCAAGTGGCTTCTCACCTGTATGGGTCACATGATGCTTAGCAAGGTGTGTACCTTGACTGAACTTCTTTCCACACTCCTGACATTGAAATGGCTTCTCATCTGTGTGGTTTTTGTGATGAATAGTAAGGTTTCCAGAAACACTGAACCTCTTTCCACACTCCAGACATTGAAATGGCTTCTCGCCTGTATGAGTTCTGTGATGGCGAGCAAGGCTTCCAGCTTGACTGAACCTCTGTCCACACTCCAGACATTCAAATGGCGTCTCACCCGTGTGGGTTCTGTGATGGACAGCAAGGTGTCCAGCTCGACTGAACTTCTTTCCACACTCGAAACATTCAAATCGCTTCTCCCCTGTGTGGGTTCTGTGATGAACAGCAAGGCTTTCAGCTCGACTGAACCTCTTTCCACACTCCAGACATTCAAATGGCTTCTCACCTGTATGAGTCCTTTGATGGCGAGCAAGGTGTCCAGCTCGACTGAACCACTTTCCACACTCCAGACATTCAAATGGCTTCTCGCCTGTGTGGGTTCTGTGATGCTTAGCAAGGCTTCCAGACTCACTGAACCTCTTTCCACACTCCAGACATTCAAATGGCTTCTCGCCTGTGTGGGTCCTGTGATGCTTAGCAAGGCTTCTAGAATCACTGAACCTCTTTCCACACTCTTGACATTCAAATGGCTTCTCGCCTGTGTGGCTCCTGTGATGGCTAGCAAGGCTTCCAGAATCACTGAACCTCTTTCCACACTCTTGACATTCAAATGGCTTCTTGCCTGTGTGGCTCCTGTGATGGCTAGCAAGGCTTCCAGAATCACTGAACCTCTTCCCACACTCCAGGCACTGAAATGGCTTCTCGCCTGTGTGGGTTCTGTGATGAATAGTAAGGTTTCCAGAAATTCTGAACCTCTTTCCACACTCCATGCATTGAAATGGCTTCTCGCCTGTGTGGGTTCTGTGATGAATAGCAAGGTTTCCAGAATCACTGAACCTCTTCCCACACTCCAGACATTCAAATGGCTTCTCGCCTGTATGGGTCCTGTGATGCTTAGCAAGGTTTCCAGCTCGACTGAATCTCTTTCCACATTCCAGACATTCAAATGGCTTCTCACCTGTGTGAGTCCTTTGATGGCGAGCAAGGTGTCCAGCTCGACTGAACCACTTTCCACACTCCAGACATTCAAATGGCTTCTCGCCTGTGTGGGTTCTGTGATGCTTAGCAAGGTTTCCAGACGCACTGAACCTCTTTCCACATTCCAGGCATTGAAATGGCTTCTCGCCTGTGTGGGTCCTGTGATGAATAGTAAGGTTTCCAGAAATAGTGAACCTCTTTCCACACTCCAGGCATTGAAATGGCTTCTCGCCTGTGTGGGTTCTGTGATGAAGAGCAAGGTTTCCAGAATCACTGAACCTCTTCCCACACTCCAGACATTCAAATGACTTCTCGCCTGTGTGGGTCCTGTGATGGCGGGCAAGGCTTCCAGAATTGCTGAATCTCTTTCCACATTCCACACATTCAAATGGCTTCTCGCCTGTGTGGGTCCTGTGATGCCTAGCAAGGTGTGCAGCTTGACTAAACCTCTTTCCACATTCCAGACATTCAAATGGCTTCTCGCCTGTGTGGGTCCTGTGATTCCTAGCAAGGTGTGCAGCTTGACTACACATCTTTCCACAGTCTAGGCATGTCAGTGTTTTCTCCCCTTGGTGAAATTTCCTATGGGGACAAATTATTGACTTCTTAGTAAAAGATTTTCCACACTTGGTATGCTCATTCCTTTCCTCTCCTTTGGACGTTTTCCGAACTGCTTGGTCTTCCTCTTGACATGTAATAGATTTGTCCATCTTTTCATATATCTGTTTTCCTTCTAAGCTTCTTCCTTCCGAATATTCAACTGCTTCCTCTCACCCTTGGTGTCCTCCTCTTTTATTTCTTCTTTGCCGCATCTTACCTGGAAAATATAAGCAACCAAAAAACCCAGAATTTTAAATCAAGTAACAAATCGAATACACTGCCATGGAGGAGGCAGGAGAATGAGACACAGCTCCAGGGTGGACACACCTCCACCCACCTCATTGAAGAGGCCCATGGTGGCACCAGTGAATATCCTGAGAAAATCCAGTGGATTTATCACACTCCGCCTGTGACAATTTGTGAGGAAATGGTTCTCTTCCATGCTGGGAAAAGTCTTGTGAGGGCCAGGGTAAGAAACGCACTCAAATTGTTCCACAGCCTCCTGCAGTTTATTCCCACAAACTATTTATTTCAAATATTGCTACCCTGCTTTTCCCCTTAAAAGAGACCCAAGGTGGCTCAACTCTGCTTGTGGTTTGGACCACATTTATTTAGGACACAAAAATACTATATAACTGCTTTCACGTATCAAAAACCTAAGAACAGCCTTGCTGGAACAGGCCACAGCCCTTCCAGTCCAGCATTCTGTCTTACCCAGCGGCTCACCATTTGCTTCAGGGTTTTCCGAAGCAAATGTCTTCACCTGCTTATTACTCTGCTCAAATGGCATTGAGAGATCTCCTGCCTCTCTCTCCAGCCCAGAGATTGTCCTCAGACATTTGGTACTAACAAGGCTTAGCTTAATATGGTACAAATGTATACTGTGTGGCTCCTCTCCAGCCTCATAAGAACATAAGAACATAAGAAGAGCCCTGCTGGATCAGGCCAAAGGCCCATCTAGTCCAGATTCCTGTATCTCACAGCGGCCCCACCAGATGCGTTTGGGAGCGCATGAGACTAGACTAGGAATCTGTCTCCTGTACCACTCCCCTGCATTGGCCCTTGAAGTACCCTGGTTTAAAGCCTAGAGATTACACATCTCCATCATGGTTTGTAACCCGTGATGGACTTTTCCTCTAGGAATCTGTCCAATCCCCTTTTGAAGGCATCCAGGCCAGATGCCATCACCACATCCTGTGGCAGGGAGTTCCATAGACTTACAACACGCTGGGTGAAAAAATATTTTCTTTTGTCAGTTCTTACTCTCCCAGACTCAATTTGAGTGTATGTCCCCTAGTTCTGGTATTTTTGAGAGAGGGAGAAGAGCTTCCCTCTATCCACTTTACTCATACCCTGTGCATTATTTTGTATGTCTCTGAGCGCCTTTTTTCCAGACTAAAGAGGCCCAATTGTTTGTCATTGCTTCCTGGACTGTTAGTTCTTGGATGGGGCAGGAGAGGAAATTGGGGGGAGACTACCCTAGAGGGAGAGAGGGAGAGAGAGAGAGAGAGAGAGAGAGAGAGAGAGAGAGAGAGAAGGGCCCTGGGGGGGGGGGAGCCCTCTGCACATGGGCAGAGAAGCAGGGGACACAGAGAGAGCCAGAGTGGGACCCAGGAGACGGGGCTGGGATTTTGGCTCAAGTCAAGGAAACCTGGGAGGGGGAGGAACTTGAATCTCTTTCCTTCTTTGCCATCTCCCCCTCACACACACACAATGGGGATAAAAAAAGGGGAGGGAATACCATCAAAATCCTGACACCCCCACAAAGGAGGGGAATCCCTTCTGTTCCCCCCTCCCTCCCTATATAAAGCTTCATTTTTCCCCGCCACTCTAGGAAACTGCACTCGCTGCCTTTTCTCCCACCCACCCCATGGGACCTCCACCTCCCTCCCCCAAAATGTTCCCCCTTAGTGGGAGGGGGAATCGCCCCCCCAGAAGAAGGCCTGGTTCTTTTTTGGGGGGGGGTTACTTCCTCTCTCCCTCTTGCCCCCCCCCCACCATTCCCTGTCCTCGTTCGGCCTTAATTTTCTTCCTCCCTCCTTTTTCCTTGGGGGGAGGAGAGAAATAGGAAGGAGGGGGAGGGGAGGGGCTTGCCTGGATAGGGCCCCCGATTTCCCCCCAAAACGGGCGGTTCAGTCCCCCCCTCTTTCTCCTCACTCCTCCTTCCGAATTAAAATGGGAAAGAAAAGGGAAGGAGGAGGAAGGTTGGGGGGGGGTCAACGCCTTCTTCTCCCTCCGGACCCAAAGGAGTGTTCTGGAACCCCCCCCCCCACACACACACACACATCTCCAACGCCCTCCTCCTCCTCCTCCTCACTTGCAACTTCTCCCCCCATTGCACTCCCCCCCATAGCATTGCAACCCCCATTGCACAACGCACCACCACCACCTCCTCCTCCTGTGGGGTCTCTTTCCCCTCCTTCCAGTAAACAAAGAGAGCCTTTTTTATTGGGGGGGAGAGCAGATCCGCCTCCCTCCCTGGGAGACTTCACTTCCTGCCACTCTAGGAAGCGGAACTCGCTGCTCTCCCTCCCCCAACTTGGATTCAGGAGTTAACCTGTGAGTTGAAAAGTGCCATTTTTACTTGATGCAGCTCCGCTTCATGCCCCCTTACGCTGGCCCCTAAGAAATACCTTGCTAGTGAAGTAACTGTGAGCTACTGAGAAGCTTAAATGGTCTAAACCAGTGATGGAGAACCCTTTGGAGACCGAGTGCCCAAACTGCAATTAAAAACCCACTATTTTTTTTTTTTGCAAAGTGCCTGCCAATACAGTAATTTAACCTGTATACAGCTGGCTAAGAAGGGGCGATGGGGCAACGGGGCGGCGGCGGTGGGAGGGGCAGGGATGGAGGCAGGGTCGTCATCGGTGGCGGCAGGGGGATGGGGACGGTTGCAGCGCGGGATGTTAGGATCGGTGGCAGTGGGAGGGGGCAGGGGTAGGGGCAAGGGCAAGGGCGATGGGGACGGCGGGGTTAGGGTCATCAGTGGCTGCGGCGGGAGGGCTGGGATGGCGGTGGCAGGAGCGGCAAGAGCAATGGCGATCGGGGAGACGGTGGCGGGGGGGATTGGCAGCAGCGGGGGCCAGGGATGGCGGCGGTGACAGCGAAGACAGCAGTGGCAACGGCAGATGGCGACGGCGGCAGCAGGGTCGGCCTGGCACGCAACATGCTCCCTCTCCCCCCCCCACTTCCGCCTTCCGCAAATTCCCCATGGCTGGTCCAGCGGAGGGGGAAGGGGGGGGGGCAAGGAGAATGTCACATACCAGGTGAAAGCTCTTTGGGTGCCACCTTTGGCACGCGTGCCATTGATTCGCCATCCCTGAACTAGACTGCAATATGAACCACCAACATTGGCATCTGCCAAGGATTCTTCTCGGAGCCAGCCTTAACATAAATTTCTTCCACCTTCCACATGATGGTCCATCCAGTGATTTGGAGATAGCTGCCATGTCACCTCTTAGTCTTTTCATTTTCAGACTAAAGACACCCACATCCATCACTATCTTCCTCACAGGGCTTGGTCTCCATGCTGGTTGCTTTCCTCTGGACATATTCCAACTTCTCCACAACTCCTTTTTTACCTTTGATATCCATGATAATGTCCAAGTGATGATATAAATTGGTCTCCTGGTTTTCTAACTGGGTATCTACCCTTTATAAATTAGACCTATTTCTTTTTAATGTCATAAGCTAGCTAAGTACACTTTCTCTCAGACACGGTGGCGATAGCAGATTCTAACCAATGGGGTTATGAGAGTTTGTGGCCTCTTCCAATGGGATTCCATATATACTTCCCTGGGGAGAAACACATGATTTGTCCTTCTCTTTCGTTTGCTTTTCTCTTCTGGATAGCTCCCTCCCTCAATGAATTATTCTGAGCTTTCTAGAAGCAGGCCTCTCTGACTCCTCCTTCTCATACCTGGAGCTGGAAGGCAAAGACCTAACATCATCTGGTGGGGGGGGGGCTGCTGTGTTCCCAGGCTGGAGCACACGAGACTCCTCCACCACTGGGCACATCTGGGGCATTTGAGATGGTGGCACTAGAAAAGTCCCTTGTTCCTTGAACCCCCATTCATTTCCACAGATGCCCTTATTCCTACTTTTTAAAAAAGCATTGCTGAACATGGAGGCGGTCCCAAGGTATTTCCAAGAGCTGCAATGGGCATTAACAGGGTTGGGAAGGCACTGATTCACCCCAAATACTGTATTCCTTATGTGCAGGCAAAGGAGAGATGGGGGGCTTATCTTCCTGTTTTGGTGACGTCTCCAGGTTGTTGTCATTCAGTTGTGTCCGACTCTTCGTGACCCCACAGACCAGAGATCGCCAGGCCTTCCTGTCTTCCACTGCCTCCCGGAGATTGGTCAAATCCATATTGGTTGCATCGATGACACTGTCCAACCATCTCATTCTCTGCCACCCACTTTTCCTTTTGCCTCCCATCTTTCCTAACTTCAGGGACTTTTCCAACGACAGTCCTCTCTCCTTATGAGGTGGCCAAACTACTGGAGCCTCAGCTTCAAAATCTGTCCTTCCAGTGATAAGCCAGCTTTATTTCATAACACAAAAAGGTGACACAACACATAACACAGAGACAGGAAGCCAGATGCTGGTACTGTCCACCTGGGATCTCAGATTCAGCGATGCTAATAGTGATTAGCAAATGGAGTAATGTTAATAAAAAACAAAGATAGAGGAACTGGAAAAGGTATTTTGAGCCATGACGACTGGACTTCTTTTTCTTGAGACTGAAACTTTTTGCTGCTCAGCCAAACAGCTTTGTCAGTCTGAAAAAAACACTAAAAGCAAAAAGTGGTCTGCTTTTATACTGCCCCTTACCACTTCAAGTAGTCTCTGGGTGGTTTTCAGTTTTCAGTTACAGTATGCAGGCTATACATTGTCCCCTTCCCCAGCAAGGTGGGTACTCATTTTTACCGTGAGCACAGTTTTACCTGCAGTACAAGCATTTAACTACTGCGCCATGAGGCTACTTGCAAGTCCTCCATTTTATAGCTCACCTTGACCTCTGAAATAAGCTCGTAACAATGGCCTGAATAGGCTCTTTAGGTCAGGCATGACCAAACTTCGGCCCTCCTGATGTTTTGGACCACAACTCCCAGAATTCTAAGCTTAGATTGCTAATGAGAAATGACTATGGGAGTTGTGGCCCAAAACACCTGGAGGACAGAAGTTTGGACATGCCTGCTTTAGGTAGATCACAGCCTCAATAGCCTTATGGTGAACACTGGCCTAAGGTGTTGAAACTCATAAAGTATGGGCTGCTATCTATGGTCCTGGTGGTGAAGGTGTGAAGTATTTTTGATTTGTCTGGGTATTGTTGAAATCACAGCCTGATTGGTAGCAGAGAGACTGTGCCTGAGTGCCCCCCCACCTCTTTTGAGGGACGGGGTTTTCTATGCTCACGTGAATGGCTTCCCTGTCCCCTCTCTCAAACCACCTCTCTTCTCTGTCTAATATGTGTGCATCCTCCCCTGAAGCTGTTTGGATGAGCAGCAAAACGTTTCAATCTCTCAAGGAAAAGCAGTGCCGTTGCCATGACTCAGCTTCCAGATAAACTCGCCTGGATGACTCGGAATCATCACAGACGTGAGGAGGCTTCTTTTGTGTCTCTTCCCCCACCCCCATGCTGAAGCAAGCTGGAAAGGGGGCGGCTGAGAGGGGGGGTCTCCCCTCCCTCACCTGCTCCCTCCCTCCTTCCCTCCAGTCGGCCCCCTTGGCCTCCAAGAAGGGATATTGTCACAGGCCACCGTCTCCTCCCCATTGAGGTTTGCACCCGCTGCCACCACCACAGTGGCACCTTCCATCCCAGCCCACCTCCGCAGGCCAGCCATTCTGATGAAAAGAGGTCAATAACAGTAATTGATACATTGCAATCAATACAGTAGTACCCATTGCCTTTATAAACGGATGGCTCTGAAAACTCTATGCAACAAACCAGGAAAGGGACCTGTTCCTGGTGGACAGCTCAAGGAAGGGGTCAACCCAGGGTGCCGTGGCAGTGAACAATGCAAACTCACTTCTAGGGATCATTAGGAAGGGGTATAGAAAACAAGTCAGATTTTGCCTCTTTCTGAGGCCCCATCTGGAGTATTGTGTGCAGTTCTGGTCACCATCCCTCCAGACGGACATTATGGATATGGAAAAAATGCAGAGGAGGGCAACCAGAATGATTTGGGGACTGGAACACCTTCCTTAACATCTAAGGCTGAAACGGCTTGGCCTCTTCACTCTTGAACGACGGCGCCTAAGAGGTGACCTGATTGAAGTTGATAAAATCATACACGGTGTGGACAAAGTTGATGAGGAAAGACTGTTTTCCCTTAATGCACACCGTAGAACTAGGGTGCACTCCCTGAAACTTTTGGGTGTTGCAGCTCAAACAAATAAAAGAAAGTACTTTTTCATCCAGAGAATCACTTGTTTGTGGAACTCCCTGCCAGAAGATACGGTGACAGCTGCCAGCCTTGACAACTTTAAGAAAGGATTGGACAAGTTCATGGGGAACAAGGGGTATTTATGACTGTCATTATGGATGCCTAAGGACAACCTCTGGGTTGGAGAGATAGGCAGGATATCGCTCAATGCCATTTGCGGGTAATCGTAAGCAGGTGAAGACATCTGCTTGGGAAGACCCTGAAGCAAATGGTGAGCCGCTTTATGAGACAGAATGCTGGACTGGATGGGCCGTGGCCTCTCCCACCAAGGCTGCTCTTGTGTTCTTTTTGATTGTACACAACCATGAACTGCCTCCGGGACTCTGGCTCCAGATGTTGCATTGAGGATTGTTACCTCAAAGGAGAGGTTACTACCCCCCAAAATAGGAGTACTTTATTCAGAGAACACAGGCCCATGGGTGTCACAGAAGTGAGACCAAGGAATAGAAACCTAAAAGCAGTCTTTATAGTAGCAAGGTTAACAAAACTTATGGTTAAGCATTGCATTGGCTAAAGTCTGCTACAGTTTAGACCAGCAATGTTGAACCTATGGCACGGGTGCCAAAGGTGGCACTCGGAGCCCTTGCTGTGGGCACCCAACATCGCCCCTTCTTAGCCACCTGTATACAGGTTAAATTACTGTATTGGCACTTTGCAAAATATTGGGTTTTGAATTGCAGTTTGGGCACTCGGTCTCCAAAGGGTTCTCCATCGACTGGTTTAAGCTTCTCAGTAGCTCACAGTTACTTCACTAGCAAGGTATTTCTTAGGGGCCAGCGTAAGGGGGCATGAAATGTAGCTGCATCAAGTAAAATGGCACTTTTCCACTCACAGGTTAACTCCTGAATCCCCCCCCCTTCCATCCCACCCTAAACCCTTGAGGGACCCAGAAGGGACCTCTTGGCTTCTCCGTGGCTCTGATTCCTTCACAGGGCTGGATCCCTCCCCCCTTAACTTCCCCCTCCCTCCCTCCCTGCTTGTATTTTGGACGGCTGGGCTCCCCCTCCCCCTCCCCCGCAGGGCCTGCAGGGAGGCAGAGAAGGGCGGGGGAGGAGTGTTTGGTCCTCCAAGGGGGCGGGAGAGCAGCGAGTCCGGCTTCGCAGAGTGGCAGGAAGCAAAGGCTCTCAGGGAGAGAGGCGGATCTTCTCTCCCCCTCCCCCAAAAAGAAGGCGCTCTGTGGTTGCTGGAAGGAGGAGAAAGAGACCCCCCCAGGAGGAGGAGGAGGAAGAGGTGCGTTGTGCAATGCGGCTTGCAGTGCTATGGGGGGTGCAATGGGGGGAGAGGATCCAAGTTAGGAGGGGGCGTTGGAGATGCAATTCGGGGGAGTGTGTGTGTGTGTGTGGGGGGTCCAGGACACTCCTTTGGGTCCGGAGGGAGAAGGAGGCGTAAATTTGCCCCCCCACACACACACACCTTCCTCCTCCCCTTTTCTTTTCCAGGAGACGTGAGGAGAAAGGGGGGGGGGAATTGAACTCCTGTTTGGGGGGGAAATCGGGGGCCCTATCCAGGCAACCCCCTCCTTCCCTTTTCTCTTCCCCCCCACAAGGAAGAAGGAGGGAGGAAGAAACGTTTAAGGCGGAACCAGGACAGAGAACGGTGGGGGGGTGAGAGGGAGAGAGGGAGAGAGGAAGTAATTCCCCCCCAAAAGAACCAGGCCTTCTTGTCCGGGGGGGGGGCAGATTCCCCCTCCCACTGAGGGGGGCGTTTTGGGGGAGGGAGGTGGAGGTCCCATGGGGTGGGTGGGAGAAAAGGCAGCGAGTGCCAGGGCCGGTGCTAGGGTTTTTTGCGCCCTAGGCGAGATCACCTTCTGGGAACCCCCCCAAGCCAATCATATTTGAACACAGACATATTATGTGAAGAATGAAAAGCACAGCATTTGACATTGTTAATTATTTTGTAAAATTTGTGAAAACTGTGTCTGCTCCTGGGAAGGTTCCTTGCTCAGATGTACACATAAACTTCCCTTTTTAAGCTGTTCTGCAACCTCCTGTCCTCTTCCTTATCATCCTCTTCTTCTCCATGTGTATGACAACAGGTGCGAAAGGGAGGATCTTGTCATTTGTCTCCACTCAGGGTGGTGGTGGTGGTAGATTGCACACACTCCTCTGCTTGTCCCACTCCTTTCTCTCCTCCTCCCTCTTCCCTCTTCCAAACTCAATGTTACCAAACAGGAGCACAAAGGGTGTCCGTCTGCCATTGACCAGCAATCTGCTTTTCTTCCCCTGCACGCACACAGACTTTGACTCGTTCTCCACCTTTGTTGCCTGACCTTCCCAGACATACTTGAACCCATTCCACTTTCCTTTCTCCCCAGCTTCGCACAAACTTGCCACTTTCAGAATAGTGGAAATAGGATTGTGTAAGGTCTATATGCCACTTGGACATGAGGATGGCAAAACAAAAGCAGTCTAATTTGTCAAATGCAGCAGCCTTGTGACAGAATTAATTTTTTTTCCTTTTAAGACTACCTCTGCTTCTACTGACATTTTACCACCTTGTTTCGCCTACAGGAATGTATTGTATAAGACACCTGAAGGAGTGGGCCAAGCCTCTGCCCTAATCTCAGTCATTCAAGTGCATTCCTCACTGCCACTGAAACTTAGGCATCCAGATTTGAGACTATATCTAAAAGTAAACTTTACCTGCAAACCCAAGTCTTCAGGGGAACAGCACAGTAGCTACAGATAGGAAATCTCTAGCCTCACTTTCTGAACTCATCCGTCCAAGAAGAACCAGTAAGCACTA
This sequence comes from Phrynocephalus guinanensis, assembly GCA_037367245.1. Lineage (NCBI taxonomy): Eukaryota > Metazoa > Chordata > Lepidosauria > Squamata > Agamidae > Phrynocephalus > Phrynocephalus guinanensis. The sequence goes on along the minus strand of CM074744.1, from coordinate 21,865,205 downwards.
TCATGACACAATATCTCCATGTCTTATCTGTCCTATTGCAGAGAGGCAGCCTAAAAGCTGCCAGGACACTGAGAGGACACATACCTTGTAGCTCACGGCATAAATAATTCACAAAAATTATGCAAATTCCATCAGGGGTCCTCAAAGTTTTCAAACAGCGGGCCGGTCCACCACGCCCCAGACACCACTGGGGGCCGGACCACGGTCCAAAAACAAAAAGGCCGACATGGAAAACGGGGGTGTGTGTGTCAAGTGGGAGGAGCCCCCCATGACTGGCCCATGATCATTGTATCTCCAGGGCCCCAGCAATGCCTCCTGCTCCAGATCACCGCCCTGGGATCCCTCTGCTGTGCCTCCTCCTCCTCCTCTAGTGGCAGCAGTAGGAGCGGCTCTCCTTCCTTCCTTCCTTCCTTCCTTCCTTTCTTCCTTCATTGCATCGGGAAGGAGGTGGCAGCCCAGGCAAACTCAGCCCCCTCATCACCTTCTGGGAGAGCACTCAGGATGAGGAGCAGCAGCCACAGCAAGGGCAGCAAGGCTGCTGCCACTGAGTGCAGATCCAGCCGTGTGCCCTGGCCATCACGTCCTGTCTGTGCCCTGGAGGGAAAGCTGCCTCCTCTCTTGGGCTGGCCCGGCCCGGCCCAACTTGGTGCGCTGCAAGGGAGGGAGGGAGGGAACAAGGGTTGGGAAGGAGGTAGGGGAGGTAGGAAGGCATGCCCAAAGCCACCTGCAGCCCACTCACTGGCCGAGTCCAGCCAGGCTGAGGTGCTCTCTTGGCTCGCCAGCCCGCCCATCACCAACCGTGGACAAATGCAGCCCTGCCAGCCTCCCAGGAACCAGGCCCAGGCCACCGTTGGCCTTCTCTTCCCTTCCCTTCTTTCTCCACCACCTCCTCCTCGCTGGTCTCTAACCTGGTGATGGTGGTGGCACTTTAGCCTCCGGCCATGGCTGTGCTCCCTGCTCCCCTCCCTTGCTCCACGGAGCAAGGCAGCAGCTCAGAGGGGTGGGTGGATGGGAAGTAGTTCCGTTTCCCCCTTGGTCGCCTGCCGTCCATTCCTCTAGCGGTCCACTGCCATGGCTGCTCTGGCTCGGAAGGCTGGCTGGTGCTGCCTCCACCTGCCCCCTTCATTCCTCACACTACAATAACACAGGCAGCGGTCACACAAGGAAGGCAGGTGGGCAGGGTGGAGGAGGAGCAGGGGTGGGGCCTCAGGGCCATGGAGGGAGTGGGAGACCTTGCTTCAGCCCTCCCATTTTAAATTGCCCCACTTGCCTGCAGCCAGTGCGCCGACCATCTGGATGGTGGGTGGGGGGAACGGGGGACCTTGCTGTGGCCCTCCCACTTTGAATGTCCCACTAGCCAGCATGCTGATCATCTGGGCAGTAGTTGGGGGAAGTGGGAGAAGCAACATAGCCCACTGCTTTGAACTACCTCAGGAATAGAAGCAGCTGCGCAGGCTTGCTTGCTCACAAAGCAGGGGGTAGGTGGGGGGTTGCAATTGGTCCCGGAGGCCGGATTCAGGGCCTTGGGCCGCATCCGGCCCTGGGGCCTTAGGTTAAGGACCCCTGGTTTAGACCATATAAGCTTCTCAGTAGCTCACAGTTACTTCACTAGCAAGTAGACATGGGCATGGAGCGGCGAAATTGTCATTTCCGTTTTCGGTTTCCGTTTCCGTTACGTAATGGAAACGGTTATGATAATTACGCCACTCCAGCTCAAACCCGTCCAGAAAAAAGAAAAATTGGGTCGGGTTTTTCGTTGTCGTTAATGGTATCGCAGCGATCGCGCGATGCCATTGCCAACAAGCAGCACAGAAGTTTTAAAAAGTAAAAAAAACAACACGACTCCTGGCCAAAAAAGCAGGCGAATATATGCCTGCCTGAGGACACCTAGCAGAGGGGTGGTTTCTTGGGGGGGGTCCCCGGCTGTCCCCTCCTCTCCTGTCCTGGGCTGCTTGCTTGCACCAGGCTGGGGGGGGGTCATCCTCGTCTCCTCCATGCCATGCGGTGGGGGGGATCCAAAATGGCGACCGCAATATTTATTTTTAAATCGTGGTCCAAAAACCCGCCAAAGCACCACAGAAACATGTGAAATTTATTTATTTTATTTGCCTGATTTTTGATAGTAGCAGCAGTGGGTTTTTTATAGCAATGAAACGTCACATTTATTTTATTTTATTTTATTTTTTATTTTATTTTTTTAGACCTGCCCATTTGGGCTGGGCATGGGATGGGACCATGCAATTTTTTTTGAACCATTCAACCAATGGTATGGCCAGGTTTTGACTGACACTTCTGGATGTGCCAGAGGGCATAAAAAGCCAAGGCACCTTCCAGAAGTCGCAGTCGGGTCTTGGATGTGGAGGGTGGAGGGCTGTGTGGCTGGCTGCTCTGGCTATTTGAATCGAGATTGGAGGGAGGCTGGAGGCTTTAGATTTAAGTTAGGCAGGCAGGGAGGGAATTGAATTTAGAAAATAATTTATTTGGTTCCCTGCAGCTTTGTCTGCTGATGGGAATAGCAATTTATTCTTTTTTTTCCTCTGGCAGTTTGTGAGGATTTTTTTCTGATATTGGGTAAAGGGGGAGGTTCGACTGGGAGGAGGTGTGGATTTATTTTAAAAATATATTACATTGGGACGTCAAATCGCGCTAAATCGCGGTGGAAACGACAAACGGAAACGACCCGAAACGGACCCATTCCGACAAACGAAAACTCGAAACGTCATTTTTTCTGGTCGTGCCCATGTCTACTAGCAAGGTATTTCTTAGAGGCCGGCGTAAGGGGGCACGAAGCGGAGCTCCATCAACTAAAAATGGCACTTTTCCACTCACAGGTTAACTCCTGAAACCTCTCCCTCTTCCATCCCACCCTAAACCCTTTAGGGACCCAGAAGGGACCTCTTGGCTCCTCCGTGGCTCTGATTCCTTCACAGGGCTGGATCCTGCTGGATCCAAGAGGAGGAAGGCCAACAACCCCCCTTCACTCCCCCTCCCTCTATGCTTGTCTTTTGGGGTGGGGGGCTCCCCCTCCCCTCCCTCAAAGGGCCAGAAGGGAGGCAGAGAAGGGGGGAGTGTTCGGTCCTCCAAGGGGGCGGGAGAGCAGCGAGTCCCGCTTCCTAGAGTGGCAGGAAGCGAACGCTCCCAGGGAGGGAGGGAGGGACATCTGCTCTATCCCCCCCCCAAAAAAAGAATGTTCTCTGTGGTTGCTGGAAGGAGGGGAAAGAGACCCCCCCCCCAGGAGGAGGAGGAGGAGGAGGTGCGTTGTGTAATAGGGTTGTAGTGCTATGAGGGGAGTGCGATGGGGGGAGAGGTTGCAAGTGAGGAGGAGGAGGGGGGCGTTGGAAGTGCAATTGGGAGGGGAGTGTGTGGTGGTGGTGGTCCAGGAGACTGCTTTGTGTCCGGAAGGAGAAGGAGGCTTAAACTTGTCCCCCACCCAACCTTCCTCCTCCTCCCCTTTTCTTTCCCATTTTAATTTTGGAAGGAGCAGTGAGGAGAAAGAAAGGGGGGACTGAACCCCCGTTTTTTGGGGGGGGGGAATCAGAGGCCCTATCCAGGCAACCCCCTTCCCTTTTCTCTCCCCCCCCCAAAGAAAAATGAGGGAGGAAGAAACTTTTAAGGCCGAACCAGGACAGGGAACGGTGGGGGGAGGGAGTGGGTGAGAGGGAGAGTAATGCCACCCACCCACCAGGCCTTCTTGGGGGGGGCAGATATCCCCTCCCACTGAGGGGGGCATTTTGGGGGAGGGAGGTGGAGGTCCCATGGGGGGGTAGGAGAAAAAGCAGCTTCCTAGAGTGGCGGGAAAAATGAAGCTTTATATAAGGAGGGAGGGGGAAACAGAAGGGACTCCCCTCCTTTGGGGGGGTCAGTATTTCGAAGACAAACCCTCCCCCCCTTTTTATCCCCATTGTGTGTGCCCGTTGGGGGATAGATGGCAAAGAAGGAAAGGGATTCAAGTTCCTCCCCCTCCCAGGGTTCCTTGTCCTGAGCCAAAATCTGATCCCGCCTCTCCTGGGTCCCACTGCAGCTCTCTCTGTGTGCCTTGCTTCTCTGCCCATGTGCAGAGGGCTTTCACCCCCTAAGAAAGAAGGCCAACACCCCCCTTAACTCCCACCTCCCTCCCTGCTTGTCTTTTCCGGGCTGGGCTTGATACCTGTATGTGACCCAAAAGTAACCTCTTTCTGGCCAAAAGCCCTGATCTCTCAGATATTACATTCTGGTATCATTTCTGCCTTGGCCTTTAGAATGAATCAGAGTTCTCAAGTACCCACGATTCACACCTTCCACTGTGCCTCTTAGGAAGTCCAGCAGGCAGCAAAGGCTCAGCCTGGTCATATACATATCAAGGGAATAAGGAATTTATTCGGACAGGATGGCGCCTTCTGGAAGGGGAAATCGTTAAGGGAAGAAAAGGATGCCCCATCTTTATAGGAGAGCCAATGAGTATGACTTCCTCACGTTTTCAGCCCGTTAGATGTAGGATCCAAACTGTATGTAAATATTATCCAATGAGGTTGTATACTTTAGGACTCTTTGTCTGCTGTGGTATAAAACAATTTTACACTGTATGTTTGGGGTCTTTCTCTGCCATTAAGAATAAAATTGAACTTTGGTTCAGCTAGTTGCCTCTCTTCCTGACCTCTTGCCAGAGAAAATATACAAGGTAAATCCAAAAGGTAACAGGCTGTCCTCCCCCCGACCTTGGAGGGCCAGAAGGGAGGCAGAGAAGGGCTGGTGGGGGGGGGGAATATTCGGTCCTCCAAGGGGGCTGGAGAGCAGCGAGTCCTGCTTCCTAGAGTGGCAGGAAGCGAAGCCCCCACCCCGCCCCAAAAGAAGGAGGGAAAGAGACTCCGGAGAGAGAAGGAGGTGCAAATTTACCCCACCCCCAACCTTCCTCCTCCTTCCCTTTTCTTTCCCATTTTAATTTGGAAGGAGGAGTTTTGGGGGGAAATCTGGGGCCCTATTCAGCCAACCCCCTCCCCTTTTCTCTCTCCCACCCCCAAGGAAAAAGGAGGGAGGAAGAAACTTTTAAGGCCTAACTAGGACAGGGAACGGTGGGGGTGATGGGAGGAAGAGAGGGAGTAATTCCCCCCACCAACCCCCCCCAAAGAACCAGGCCTTCTTCTTGGGGGGGCAGATCCCCATCCCACTGAGTGGGGCATTTTGGAGAAGGGGGGTGGAGGTACCATGGGGGGGGGAGAAAAGGCAGTGAGTGGGGCTTCCTAGAGTCATAGGAAAAATGAAGCTTTATATAGGGAGGGAGAGGAGAACAGGAAGGGACTCCGCTGATGTGGTGTGGGGCTCAAGATTTCCAAGGTATTTCCTCCCCCCTTTTATCCCCATTATGTGTGTGTGTGTGTGTGTGTGTGGGAGATGGCAAAGAAGGAAAGAGATTCAAGTTCCTCCCCCCCAGGTTTCCTTGCCACGAGCCAAAATCTGAGCCCGTGTCTCCTGGGTCCCACTGCCGCTCTCTCTGTGTCTCCTGCTTCTCTGCCCATGTGCAGAGGGCTTTCCCCCCCCAAAAGCCCCCCCTCTCTCTCTCTCTCTAGCCCTTCTCTCAGAAGCACCGTGGGGCAGTTGACGGGACCCCGCCCCCCAATTGCCTCTCCTGCCCCATCTGAGAACTAACAGTCCAAGAAGCAATGACAGAGGAGGCAGGAGAGGAGCCACACAGTATACATTTGTATCCTATTAAGTTAAGCCTGGTTAGTACCAGGTGCCTAAGGACAACCTCCGGGTTGGAGAGAGAGGCAGGAGATCTCTCAATGGCATTTGCACGGAGTCATAAGCAGGTGAAGACATCTGCTTGGGAAACCCCTGAAGCAAATGGTGAGCCGCTGGGTGAGACACAGTGCTGGACTGGAAGGGCTGTGGCCTGTTCCGGCAAGACTGTTCTTAGGTTCTTGATACATGAAAGCAGTTATATAGTATTTTTATGTGTCCTAAATAAGTGTGGTCCAAACCAGAAAGCAGAGTTGAGCCAACCTGGGTCTCTTTGAAGGAGAAAAGCAGGGTAGCAATATTTGAAATAAATAGTTTGTGGGAATAAACTGCAGGAGGCTGTCGAACAACTTGCTTCCTTTTCTTACCATGGCCCCCCACAAGACTTTTCCCAGCATGGAAGAGAACCATTTCCTCACAAATTGTCACCGGACGAGTGTGATAAATCCACTGGTTTTCCTCAGGATATTCACTGGTCCCACAATGGGCCTTGTCATTGAGGTGGGTGGAGGTTGGTCCACCCTGGAGCTGTGTCTCATTCTCATGCCTCCCATGGCAGTTTCTTACCTGATTTAAAATTCTGGTTGTTGTTGTTTTGTGTGGTCACTTATATTTTACAGGTAAGATGCCGCAGAGAAGAAATAAAAGAGGAGGACACCAAGTGTGAGAGGAAGAGATTGAATATTCAAAAGGAAGAAGCTTAGAAGGAAAACTTCAGCAGCAGATATACCAAAATTGGAAAACAGATAGATGAAAAGATGGACAAATCTATTACATGTCTAGAGGAAGACCAAGCAGTTCTGAAAACACCCAAAGGAGAGGAAAGGAACGAGCATGCCAAGTGTAGAAAATCTCTTACTAGGAACTCGACAGTTTGTCCCCACACAAAAATTCACATAGGGGAGAAACCACTGCCATGCCTAGAGTGTGGAAAAAGCTATAGTCAAGCTGCACACCTTGCTAGGAATCACAGGATCCACAAAGGTGAAAAGCCATTTGAATGTCTGGAGTGTGGAAAAAGGTTCAGTCAACCTGGACCTCTTGCTAGCCATCAAAGGACTCACACAGGTGAGAAGCCATTTGAATGTCAAGAGTGTGGAACAAGGTTCAGTCAACCTGGACCTCTTGTTAGCCATCAAAGGACTCACACAGGTGAGAAGCCATTTGAATGTCTGGAGTGTGGAAAAAGGTTCAGTCATTCTGGAAGCTTTGCTAAGCATCACAGGACCCACACAGGCGAAAAGCCATTTGAATGCCTGGAGTGTGGGAAAAGGTTCAGTCAACCTGGACATCTTGCTAGCCATCAAAGGACCCACACAGGCGAGAAGCCATTTGAATGCCTGGAATGTGGAAAGAGGTTCAGTGAGTCTGGAAGCGTTGCTAAGCATCACAGGACCCACACAGGCGAGAAGCCATTTGAATGTCAAGAGTGTGGGAAAAGGTTCAGTCAACCTGGACATCTTGCTAGCCATCAAAGGACTCACACAGGTGAGAAGCCATTTGAATGTCTGGAGTGTGGAAAAAGGTTCAGTCAACCTGGACCTCTTGCTAGCCATCAAAGGACTCACACAGGTGAAAAGCCATTTGAATGTCAAGAGTGTGGAACAAGGTTCAGTCGAGCTGGAAATCTTGCTCGCCATCACAGGACCCACACAGGTGAGAAGCCATTTGAATGTCCCGAGTGTGGGAAAAGGTTCAGTCATTCTGGAAGCTTTGCTAAGCATCACAGGACCCACACAGGTGAAAAGCCATTTGAATGCCTGGAATGTGGAAAGAGGTTGAATGATTCTGGAAGCCTTGCTAAGCATCACAGGACCCACACAGGTGAGCAAGCATTTGAATGTCCAGAGTGTGGAAAAAAGTTCACTGATTCTGGAAGCCTTGCTAAGCATCACAGGACCCACACAGGCGAGAAGCCATTTGAATGCCTGGAATGTGGAAAGAGGTTCAGTGAGTCTGGAAGCGTTGCTAAGCATCACAGGACCCACACAGGCGAGAAGCCATTTGAATGTCAAGAGTGTGGAAAGAGGTTCAGTCTTTCTGGAAGCCTCGCTAAGCATCACAGGACCCACACAGGCGAGAAGCCATTTGAATGTCTGGAGTGTGGAAAGTGGTTCAGTCGAGCTGTACACCTTGTTCGCCATCAAAAGACTCACACAGGTGAGAAACCATTTGAATGTCTGGAGTGTGGAAAGAGGTTCAGTCAAGCTACACACCTTGCTATTCATCACAGAACCCACACAGGTGAGAAGCCATTTGAATGTCTGCAGTGTGGAAAGAGGTTCAGTCATGCTGGAAACCTTGCTAGCCATCACAGAACCCACACGGGTGAGACACCATTTGAATGTCTGGAGTGTGGAAAGAGGTTCAGTAGAGCTGGAAGCCTTGCTATTCATCACAGAACCCACACAGGCGAGAAGCCATTTGAATGTCTGGAGTGTGGAAAGAGGTTCAGTGTAGCTGGAAGCCTTGCTAGCCATCACAGAACTCACACAGGCGAGAAGCGATTTCAATGTATGGAGTGTGGAAAGAGGTTCAGTGATCCTGGAAACCTTACAATTCATCACAGAACCCACACCGGCGAGAAGCCATTTGAATGTCTTGAGTGTGGAAAGAAGTTCAGTCAACCTGGAAGCCTTGCTAGCCATCACAGAACTCACACAGGTGAGAAGCTATTTCAGTGTCTGGAATGTGGAAAGAGGTTCAGCCAAGCTACACACCTTGCTAGCCATCACATAACCCACACAGGTGAGAAGCCACTTGACTGTCAGGAATGATGCACCAGTTTCTGTCATTCTGGTTGCCTTTCTTCGCATCTTAGGACAGACCTTGTATATATTGCAACTTAATTTCTAATACACTCCCATAAGATTTTTACGTATACTCTCTCTCTCTCTCTCTCTCTCTCTCTCTCTCTGTGAGAGACACATATTTAAGTTCTGTTCCTACACTTCCTAACATGAGATCTCCCCATTGCCACAAGCATGGAGGTGATAAATCTCAACAATGGCCCTCACAGGGAAGAATCCTTCCAAATGCCTGGAGTGTGGGGAAATGATTGGGGAGAGGAGACATGTTATAAACCCTGGTAGGAGAGAGGCCCTTCTTTCTCCTCCTGCCATTGCTCCTTCCTGAGTCGATCTGGGGAAAATCCTCCTTTTCTCTCTGTTCTGATTTCATCCCTTCCGACACTTTTTCCAAATGCTTTTGAATGGCTTTTATTCAGTGCTCTGTGCTGCTGTATTGTTTTATGTAGCAGACAAACACTTTGCAAAGTTTTTTTTAATTGTATATGTGTAACACAAATATTTAATAGTAATTGATTAAAAGGCAGAAGGGTTGCAGGGGAGGCTGCGGGTTAAAGCACTCTTAACCTCTCCAGGGCAGGAAAACCAGGGAGGGCGTGAAAAGGAGGAGGCAAAGGTGCTTCTCTCCCTCCTGTGTGTAACGCTTTGGGTGGAAGATTCGCAATAGGCCAAGGATTTAACCGTTTCGAAGTGGAAGGAAGGAGTTGGAATGAGGCACCTGAGAAGCAGAAAATCTTGAAACATAATTCTATATACCGTGTTTCCCCGAAAATTAGATACTGTCTTTTATATTTTTTTCTCAAGAAGACACAGTATTGCTTAGATTCAGGGGATGTCTTACTTTTATTCTATACAGTGATGCCTTGTATAAAGGAATTATTTTGTACCAATGACATTCTGTTAAGCAAAATTACCTTTATGCAAATTTCTCATAGGAATGCATTGAAACGGATTAATCCCTAATTGTGGCCATTTTTCTATTGTACGGATTCGCCCCATAGGCAATTATGTTAAGCAAATTTCCCCTATCTCCAGATTTTTTTATGTTGTACAGATTTTATGTTCTACAAACTGTTTTGTATATGAGGGTCCACTGTATAATAAATATGCTTGAATGTCAGCCCTGTGCACAACCGAGGCCTTTGCTTTCCTGTCAGCAATCCATTCACAGATTATGTCTTCCAGCTCAGGAAATAAAGGTTGCTGATCTGAACCACACTTGCGCTTCTTAGTATTTCCTCTGTCCACATGTAGACTGAGGTTATTGTATTCTGCCCGCCATTTTCAGACCATTTGGCTATCCAACTTCTTTAGAAACATGGCTGGACTCTTCTGTTCTACAGGAGCTTATACAGCTACAAAGACACTCAGCATTTAGAGCAGATAGAACTATCAAATCTGGGAAGACCAGAGGTTGAGGGATTTGTGTTTGCATAAATAACAACTGGAGCACAGATATTAAAATAATAGATATTCATTGTTCTCCTGATTTGGAGTATCTAGCAGTGAAATGCCACCCCTTTTATCTGCCACATGAGTTTAATGTTATAATAACTGCAATATATATACCTCCTGGTTCAAATACGACTACAGCTATGGGTCACCTGGCAACTGCTATTAGCACACAGCAGCAGGCTTACCGAGATGGAGCGCTGGTGGTTGCTGGTGATTTTAATCAAGCCAATTTCAAGACTGCCCTCCCTAAGTTCCATCAGTATGTTGACTGTCCCACCAGAGGGAAAAATACCTTGGACCAAGTATATACAGTGGTACCCCGAATTACGACGCGCCCGACAACCGAACGTCCCAACTTGCGAGCGCTCCTCTGTGCTTCCCCCACCGGCTGCTTTACGAGCAAGATCGGGGATTCCCCATTTTGCGAGCAGCAGGTGGGGATGTCGGGATTTGAATTGCCTTCTAATCACTGAGGGAAACGCTGCCTCTGTGACTGGAAGGCAATTTAGCAGTGGGTCGCTGCTTATCTGCCCCCCCTGCAGGGGGGGAAGCGCGGACCCTTTTAAAAGTCTGCCTCTGTGATAGAAATCCTTAAATCTGCCGCTGTGAATGGAAGGGATTTTTAAAAGGGTGCGTGACTTCTCCCAAGCCCCTGTGGGGGGATCGGGAGAAGCAGCACACATTTAAACCACTGCCGCTTCTCTTCCCCTCCCACTGGGAGCTGGGAGAGAAGCGGCAGTGATTTAAAAGGTCTTTAGGCACTGAGGCAACCTTGCCTCGGTGGATAAAGACCCTTTTAAACCACCCGCAGATTCTCCCCCCCCCCAACACACCCGGGGGGGTGTGTGGGGGGGGGGAGCCGTTGGTGGTTTTAAAGTGTTTTCCCATATGAATGCATTGAAATCCGTTCCTCCGGAATGGATTAATTGACTTTCAATGCATTCTTACGGAAAATCGCTCCCCGACTTAAGAGAAAACCAACTTACGAGCATTCACTCAGAACGGATTGTACTTCCTTTGGGAAGATGGGCGAGGTATAAATTCAATAATAAATAAATAAATAAATATGACTAAGCCTTTCCCCAATCTAGGACTGCCAGGTCATATATCTCTGTTCTTGTATCTATCATACACACCTCTCGTTAATAGAATCAGACCATCAACTAGAGAAATACGAGTATGGCCAACAGGTGCATCTGAGCAACTTCAAGACTGCTTTAGGGTCACTGAATGGGCACTATTTGAGGAGGACAATGTTGATACATATACCTCGACAGTACTGTTCTATATCAAAAGCTGCATTGATGTTGTCACTACCACCAGACAAGTACGGGTGTTTTCTAACCACTAGCCCTGGCTAAATAGAGATGTTGCGCCTTCTGTTAAAGGCCAGAGATGCTGCTTTCCACTCTGGTTATGTGCTACAGTACAGAGAGGCCAGAGCCAAATTGAAAAAGGGCATCAGAGATGCCAAAGTTATGTACTGTTGGAGGATTGAACATCCTTTTGAGAGCTCTGATCCTCGTCGGATATGGAAATGTCTGCGACAAATCACGGGTCAGAATATTAAAAATAGTCTGTCTAGCAGCAGTGATTCTTTGGCTGAGCAGCTGAAACAATTCTTCAGCCAGTTTGAGGTGGAAACTGGAACCACTATCACTCCAGCATCTACCACTAATAGCACACCACGAGAATCTATTACCAATAGACAACCACTTCTGCTGCAGATTTCTGAGGTGCAACATGCTTTCCACTGGGAGTTGAGTCATGGCTACTGGACTTCTTTTTGGAGAGATAGAAACGTTTCGCTGTTCATCCAAACCTCTTCATCGGTCTGAATACAGTTAGTGCAAGATACCTTCTTATAGTTAGCTTGACCTCTTGTCCCCTGGTCTGATTGGCTCATAAGATGAACAAAGCCTGAATAGGCTCGTTAGGGAGACATTAGTGTCCATGGCCTTAAGGTAAACAATGGCCTAAGGTGCTGAAACCCATCAAGAATGGGTCGTTAGCTGTGACCTGGTGGTGAAGGCTCCTTGATTTGCCTGGGTGCCCTGGAAAGTACAGCCTTATAAGTAGCAGATAGACTATGCCGGAGCTCACCACCTCTGTTGAGGGAGGGATTTTCAATGCTAACACGAATGGCTTCCCTTACTCCTCTCTCAAACCACCTCTCTTCTTTGTCTAATATGTGTACATCCTCATCTTTGAAAGAGTGCCCTTTTTCCTTCAAATGGAGGTGTACTGCTGATTCTGGTCCTGAGCTGTTACCTCTCCTATGTTGGGCCATTCTTCTGTTTAATGGCTGTTTAGTTTCTCCAATGTAGAGGTCTGAACACTCTTAACTGCATTGGACTGCATATACTATATTACTCCTAATATGTACACATATTAGACAAAGAAGAGAGGTGGTTTGAGAGAGGAGTAAGGGAAGCCATTCATGTTAGCATTGAGGTGGGGGGCTCCGGCATAGTCTATCTGCTACTTATCAGGCTGTACTTTCCACAGTACCCAGGCAAATCAAGGAGCCTTCACCACCAGGTCACAGCTAACGACTAGAGATGGGCACGACTTAGCGGTATTCCCGTTTCCGTTTCCGTTACTCGGTTCCGTTACTCTACGGAAACTGTAACGGGAATTACTCCGCCAGACTTCGAGCTCGAACCGACGAACGAACAATTTTGGTCTGATTTGTCGTGCTCGTTCCTTGCATCGCGCAATCGCGCGATACCACGCGGCACAGAAAAAAAGTTTTTAAAAGTTAAAAAAACCCGGTTCCCGGCCAAAAAGCAGGCGGAAAAATGCCTGCCGTGCCTCAGGGCACCTACCAGAGGGGTTGTTTCTGGAGGTCCCCGGCCTCCCCCCCCATCCCCCGTCCTGGGCTGCTCTGGTGGGACTCGCCGCAGGCTCGCAGCCAGCAAAAAGCCCAGTCTCGCTGCCGGCTGCCGCAATTAAAGCGCAAGCAAGCGGCACGGACGGCACAGGAAAAAACTTTTAAACTCTCCCCCCACCCATTCTCGGGCCAAAAAAGCAGGTGGAAAAATGCCTGCTTGACTAAGGGCGCAGGGCACCTACCGGAGGGGTGGTTTCTGGAGGGGGGGTCCCGCCTGCCCCCCATCCTGGGCAGCCGGACTCGAGTCGCCATTTCGCCATGCCATGCGGTGCGGGCGGGGGATCCAAAATGGGGCGGCGAACGCAATATTGTTTTTGAAATCGTGGTCCAAAAACACACAAGCACAACAGAAACACGCGAAAATTTATAAACTGCCAGAAGCAGTGGGTTTTTTCTTGCAACAAAATGTCTCTCCTCTCCTCCTCTGTCCTCCATTGATTTTATTTTATTTTATTTACACCTGCGCAATGATGGGCTGGCCGAGTGGCCAGCCATGTGGGAGTGGACGACCATGCAAATTTTTGGAGCCATCCCACCAAACGCATGGCCACTTGGCCATGGAGACTTCTGGGATGTGCCAAAAAGCCCCCTAAAACCTGCCCTAACTCCCTAACCCTTACCCTAATCCTTGACTCCTTACCCATACGTCACAGACTGTCTTCTTAGTGGGTCAGAGAAGCACCCAGAGGTGCAACCCACTAGCCCACCGTAACCTTACCCGTCACTAGCCTAACCCTAGCCCTTGCACTAAGCCACCTTAAAGCCAGATCTACTTGCTTGCATTGCACTACACGCAGCAAGTACAATTCCCTTCTGTGTGAGACATGGTGGTGCGAGAGCCTTGTGCAGGGAAGGCATGACGCTATCACTCTCACTGGTCTCATAGCCTGCAACTGGTATGCATATCCATATGGCTATTGCATACCATTTTGCAGCAGCAGCAGGTGAGGAGGGGAGACCCCCATGTAGAGGGGTCTCTTGGAGCCTGCTTCCCCTTCCTAGTGGGTGAGGATAGGAGGCACCCATGGGTGCCTCCAGGAGCCCACTTTCCCTTTATAGCGGGCCAGAGGAGGCACCCACCCCACAGAGGTGCCTCCAGGAGCCCGCTCCCCCCCCAAAAACCAGTACTAACGAAAACGAGAAAACGAACCGACTAATTTTTGCGAATTTTCGCGAAAACCGGAAACGAGCCGAAACGGGACCGGCCCGACTAACGACAACTCGAAAAAAATTTTTTTTCAAGTCGTGCCCATCTCTACTAACGACCCATTCTTGATCGGTTTCAGCACCTTAGGTCATTGTTTACCTTAAGGCCATGGACACTAATGTCTCCCTAACGAGCCTATTCAGGCTTTGTTCATCTTATGAGCCAATCAGACCAGGGGACAAGAGGTCAAGCTGACTATAAGAAGGTCTCTTGCACTAGCTGTATTCAGACCGATGAAGCTGTTTGGATGAACAGCGAAACGTTTCTATTTCTCAAAAAAGAAGTCCAGTAGCCATGACTCAACTCCCAGTTAAATGAACCTGGATGACTGAGAATCTTCACAGAAACATGCTTTCCAGAATATTGATGCTTGGAAGGCAGCTGGACCAGATGGAATCGTGAGACGAGTTGTTAGGGAGTGTGCTGTAGAATTAACTGGAATTTTTACAAATATTTTTAATCTATCTTTGTTGCAGGGCTCTGTCCCTACTTGCCTGAAGACATCTATCATAGTGCCAGTCCCTAAGCAGTCAGTAGTGGCATCTCTCAATGACTATAGACCAATAGCTTTAACATCTGTTATTATGAAATATTTTGAGAGATTGGTGCTAGATTATATTAAGGCTTGACTTCCATCTACTCTGGACCCATTTCAGTTTGCATACAGGTGTAACAGATCTACTGATGATGCTATGTCCATTGTTGTCCACACTGTACTGAGCCATTTAGAACAACAGGGAACATATGCAAGGTTGTTATTTGTGGATTACAGCTCTGATTGTATTACAATTCTACCCAATAGGTTGTTTCTTAAAATGGCCAATTTGGGTATACATCAGAAGATTTGTTTGTGCGTAAGGAAATTTCTGACAAATAGGCCATAGTCATTAAGGATGGGATCCTACCATTTTTCTACTCTAGTATTAAGTACAGGAGTTCCTCAAGGTTGTGTGCTAAGCCCCTTCCTCTACTCCTTGTATACACATGACTGCACCCCACTGTATAACACCAACACAATCATCAAATTTGCAGATGATGCAACAGTGATGAGTCTAAGCCCGAGGAGAAGTACAAGGGTTGACACAGTGATGTAAGGAAAATAACCTCATACTTAACACCAAAAAAACTAAAGAACTTATAATTGATTTTAGGAGGAAGAAAGATGTACATCTACCATTATAAATAAGTAGTGAGGGGGGGTGGAGAGGGTTGGTAGCTTTAAATATCTGGGCACTTACATCTCAGAGGACCTCTCATGGACTGTAAACATGAATATGGTTGTGAAGAAGGCACAGAAGAGGCTGTATTTCCTGAGAATGCTCAGGAAGATGAATTTATCTCAGCATCTACTTCTGTCCTACTATCTGTCCTACAGAAGATACAGAACAATTTAAAACTTGGACCACACATCTTCTGAACAGTTTTTTATCCCAGAGCTATAATTGCACTTAATAATGAACTCAAGGACCACCAGCAGTGAGCAGTTGGACAGTATTACCTAGCCTGTTGTGTAGATGCTTGTGTTTTTAGGGGGGGTTGGTGGGTGTGGGAGTGTTCGGGGATTTTTTCTGTGTGTGGTGTTGAGGTTTTTTTTAATATGTGTGAGAGTGTTTGGGGATGTGTGTGTGTGTGTGTGTGTGTGTGTGTGTGTGTCCATGAGAGGTCCTCTGAGATGTAAGTGCCCAGATATTTAAAGAGCCTCGTGGCGCAGTGGTTAAATGCCTGTACTGCAGGTAAAACTGTGCTCACGACCTGGGTTCAATCCCAGGTAGCAGGCTCAAGGTTCACTCAGCCTTCCACCCTTTCGAGGTCGCTAAAATGAATACCGAGCTTGCTGGGGGGGGGGGCAATCTGTAGCCTTCACACTGTAATTAAAATTGTAAACCACCCAGAGACTACTTGTAGTGGTATGGGGCGGTATACAGTATAAGCGGAACATTTTGCTTTGCTTTGCTTTGTGTGTGTTGAATCTGGCCTCTGGGTGTCTGAATTGGTTATATGTGTATACTGTGTATACACATTCAATGACAATAAATTCTTATCATCATTATCATCATCATCATCATCATCATCATCATCATCATCATCATCATCATCATCATCATCTTTGCAGAAAGCCGTAAGATTCTTGCCCTGGGAGTCCTCGAAAATTCCTTTCTTGTACTCAACAGAGTAGCTCTTTCTTTTTGCACTCACCTTGTCTGGGGGTACAGATACTCAGGAAAAGCAGGGCCACAGAGTATTGCTGGTTGGTGGGGCTGGTGTAGTGATGCATGAACTCCTTTCCCCTAGCCATTAGCACGTGTGCAATAGGTGGTCTGTGACTGCGGTTACCACACATGCACCCACACATGCGCTAGGAGAAAGGAGTGATGTGGTTGCCACCCGCGCACCCGCGCAAGTGTTAATGGCTCGGAGAAAGGAGCTGTGGCAGATAAAAGGTATTCCAGTCTTCCTTACTGCTCTGTGCTGATACGCTGCATAGCCTCGCCCATCTCTAGGTATTATCGGGGTAGGGCTTATACTTAACACATGCATAGAAATCCTGCTAGAGCTTATTTTTTGGGGAGGTCTTATTTTCGGGGGAACAGGGTATTTGTGTAAAATGTATGTGAGAAAGGTGGAAGACAATTGTGACAAAAAGCAGAAACTAGACCAGGGATGGTGAACCTTTTTGGCACCGAGTGCCGAAACTCGGTGATGGGGACGGGGGGGGGGGCGCGGTCGGGATTGGCGGCAGCGTAGGACAGGGCGAAGGCAGCAAGGGCAATGGGGGCGGCGGGGTCAGGGTCGTCTTCAGTGGCGGTGGGAGGGGCAGGGTTGGGAAGGCACTGATTCGCCCCCAATACTGTATTCCTTATGTGCAAGCAAAAGAGAGGGGGGGATTATCTTCATGTTTTCGTGACATCTACAGGTTGTTGTTGTTGTTCAGTCATGTCCGACTCTCCGTGACCCCATGGACCAGAGCTCCCCAGGCCCTCCTGTCTTCCACTGCCTCCCGGAGTTTGGTCAAATCCGTATTGGTGGCATCAATGACACCTTCCAACCATCTCATTCTCTGCCGTCCTCTTTTCGTTTTGCTTTCCATCTTTCCCGACTTCAGGGACTTTTCCAAGGAGTCCTCTCTCCTCATGAGGTGGCCAAAGTACTGGAGCCTCAGCTTCAAAATCTGTCCTTCCAGTGATAAGCCAGGTTTTTTTCATAACACAATAAGTTGACACAACACGTAACACAGAGACAGGAAGCCAGATGTTGGTAGTATCCACCTGGGATCCCAGATTCAGCAATGCTAATAATGATTAGCAAATGGAGTAATGTAAACAAAAAACAAAGATAGAGGAATTGGAAAAGGAATTTTGAGCCATGACAACTGCACTTCTTTTTCTTGAGATTGAAACTTTTTGCTACTCATCCAAACAGCTTTGTCAGTCTGAAAGAACACTAAAAGCAAAAAGTGGTCTGCTCATATACCGCCCCATACTACTTCAAGTAATCTCTGGGTGGTTTGCAGTTTTCAATTACAGTATGCAGGCTACACATTGCCACCCCCGCCAGCAAGTTGGGTACTCATTTTACCGACCTCAGAAGGATGGAAGGCTGAGTCAACCATGAACCTCCTACCTTGGATTGAACCCCAGGTCGTGAGCACAGTTTTACCTGCAGTACAAGCATTTAACCACTGCACCACGAGGCTAGTTGCAAGTCCTCCATGTTATAGCTCACTTTGACCTCTGAAATAAGCTCATAAGATTAACAATGGCCTGAATAGGCTCTTTAGGTCAGGCATGTCCAAACTTCGGCCCTCCTGATGTTTTGGACCACAACTCCCAGAATTCTAAGCTTAGATTGCTAATGACAAATGTGGGAGTTGTGGCGCAAAACATCTGGAGGACCGAAGTTTGGACATGCCTGCTTTAGGTAGACAACAGCCTCAATAGCCTTATGGTGATCACTGGCCTAAGGTGTTCAAACTCATAAAGTATGGGCTGTTAGCTATGGTCCTGGTGGTGAAGGTGTGAAGTAGTTTTGATTTCTCTGGGTATTGTTGAAATCACAACCTGATTGGTAGCAGAGAGACTGTGCCTGAGCCCCCCCACCTCTGTTGAGGGAGGGGTTTTCTATGCTCACGTGAATTGCTTCCCTGTCCCCTCTCTCAAACCACCTCTCTTCTCTGTCTAATATGTGTACATTCTCCTCTGAAGCTGTTTGGATGAGCAGCAAAACGTTTCAATCTCTCAAGGAAAAGCAGTGCCGTTGCCATGACTCAGCTTCCAGATAAACTCGCCTGGATGACTCGGAATCTTCACAGACGTGAGGAGGCTTCTTTTGTGTCTGTTTCCCCACCCCCATGTTGAATCAAGTTGGAAAGGGGGCGGCTGAGAGGGGAGTCTCCTCTCCCTCGCCTGCTCCCTCCCTCCTTCCCTTCAGTCAGCCCCCTTGGCCCGCCAAGAAGGGATGATGACACAGGCCACCGTCTCCTCCCGATTGAGGTTTGTACCTGCTGCCACCACCACAGTGGCACCTTCCATCCTAGCCCACATCCTCAGGCCAGCCATTCTGATGAAAAGAGGTCAATAACAGTAATTGATACATTGCAATCAATACAGTAGTGCCGATTGCCTTTATAAACTGATGGGCTCTGAAAACTCTGTGCAACAAACCAGGAAAGGGACCTTGGTGTCCTGGTGGACAACTCAAGGAAGGTGTCAACCCAGGGTGCCGCGGCAATGAACAAAGCAAACTCACTTCTAGGGATCATTAGGAAGGGGTATAGAAAACATGTCAGATTTTGCCTCTTTCTGAGGACCCATCTGGAGTATTGTGTGCAGTTCTGGTCACCATCCCTCCAGACGGACATTATGGATATGGAAAAAATGCAGAGGAGGGCAACCAGAATGATTTGGGGACTGGAACACCTTCCTTAACATCTAAGGCTGAAACGGCTTGGCCTCTTCACTCTTGAACGGCGGCGCCTAAGAGGTGACCTGATTGAAGTTGATAAAATCATACACAGTGTGGACAAAGTTGATGAGGAAAGACTGTTTTCCCTTAATGCACACCGTAGAACTAGAGGGCACTTCCTAAAACTTTTGGGTGTTACAGCTCAAACAAATAAAAGAAAGTACTTTTTCACCCAGAGGATCACTTGTTTGTGGAACTCGCTGGCAGAAGAAGAGGTGACAGCTGCCAGCCTTGACAACTTTAAGAAAGGATTGGACAAGTTCACGGAGAACAAAGGGTATCTATGGCTGTCATTATGGATGCCTAAGGACAACCTCCATGTTGGAGTGATAGGCAGGATATCTCTCAGTGCCATTTGCGCAGAGTCATAAGCAGGTGAAGACCTCTGCTTGGGAAAACCCTGAAGCAAATGGTGAGCCACTGTGTGAGACAGATTGCTGGACTGGATGGGCTGTGGCCTCTTCCACCAAGGCTGCTCTTGTGTTCTTTTTGATTGTACACAACCATGAACTGCCTCCGGGACTCTGGCTCCAGATGTTGCATTGAGGATTGTTACCTCAAAGGAGAGGTGACTGCCCCCAAAATAGGAGTACAGAAGAGATTGAAGATGTTTCTTGTGGAATAACATAAATTTATTCAGAGGACACGGGCCAATGGGTGCCACAGAGGTGAGACCAAGGAATAGAAATCTAAATGCTGCCTTTATAGTAGCAAGGTTAACGAAACTGATGGTTAAGCACTTCATTGGGTAAAGTGTGCTACAGTTTAGACCAGTGATGGCGAACCTATGGCACGGGTGCCAAAGGTGGCACTCAGAGCCCTTGCTGTGGCCACCCAACATCGCCCCTTCATAGTCACCTGTATACAGGTTAAATTACTGTATTGGCAGTTTTCAAAAATGAGTGGGT
Source organism: Phrynocephalus guinanensis (assembly GCA_037367245.1). Taxonomy (NCBI): domain Eukaryota; kingdom Metazoa; phylum Chordata; class Lepidosauria; order Squamata; family Agamidae; genus Phrynocephalus; species Phrynocephalus guinanensis. The sequence goes on along the minus strand of CM074744.1, from coordinate 21,845,258 downwards.
TTTGAATTGCAGTTTGGGCACTCGGTCTCCAAAGGTTCTCCATCAGTGGTTTAACTTTTAGCTTTTCAGTAGCTCACAGTTACTTCACTATCAAGGTATTTCTTAGGGGCCAGCGTAAGGGGGCATGAAGCATGGCTGCATCAAGGAAAAATGGCACTTTTTTGCACTCACAGGTTAAGACCTGAATCCTCCCCCGCCTTCCATCCCCCCCTAAACCCTTAAGGGACCCAGAAGGGACCTCTTGGGTCCTCCGTGGCTCTGATTCCTTCACAGGGCTGGATCCCCCCTCCTTAACTCCCCCCTTGTCTTTTGGGGGCTAGGATCTCCTCCCCCTCCCTCGGTCGGAGGGCCAGAAGGGAGGCACAGAAGGGCGGGGGAGGAGTGTTTGGTCCTCCAAGCGGGCGGGAGAGCAGCGAGTCCCGCTTCCTAGAGTGGCAGGAAGCGAAGGCTCCCAGGGAGGGAGGCGGATCTGCTCTCCCCCCACAAAAAAGCAGGCTCTCTGTGGTTCCTGGAAGGAGGGGAAAGAGACTCCCCAGGAGGAGGAGGAGGTGGTGGTGCGTTGTGCAATGCGGCTTGCAATGCTATGGGGGGTGCAATGGGGGGAGAGGTTGCAAGTGAGGAGGAGGGGGGCCGTTGGAGATGCAACTGGGGGGGAGTGTGTGGGGGGGGGGTGTCCAGGACACTCCTTTGGGTCCGGAGGGAGGAGGAGGCGTAAATTTGCCCCCCCCCCCACACACACAGCTTCCTCCTCCCCTTTTCTTTCCTATTTTAATTTGGAAGGAGGCATGAGGAGAAGGGGGGGAACTGAACTCCTGTTTGGGGGGAAAATCGGGGGCCCTATCCAGGCAACCCCCCTCCTTCCTTTTTCTCTCCCCCCCCCACAAGGAAAAAGGAGGGAGGAAGAAACGTTTAAGGCGGAACCAGGACAGAGAACGCTGGGGGGGGTGAGAGGGAGAGAGGGAGAGAGAAAGTAATTCCCCCCCAAAAAGAACCAGGCCTTCTTCTCGGGGGGGGGGGACAGATTCCCCCTCCCACTGAGGGGGGCATTTTGGGGGAGGGAGGTGGAGGTCCAATGGGGGGTTGGGAGAAAAGGCAGCGAGTGCCAGGGCCGGTGCTAGGGTTTTTTTTGGGAAGAAAGTAAAAGGCGGAACTTGACGGAACTCCCTGATTTCATATGATTTTTAAATAGGATCCTTCCCAAATCACCATCAAATCACACATCCCATTCATGACCAACTATTACACAAGAATAATCATGTATCCTCCAGCGCATGGCTCGGTAGTGGTGCAAAAACATGGTTCCATCTCATGGAACCGTCTGATTTCATATGATTTTTACATTGGATCCTGATAAATCCACTATCATATATAGAGACCATTTCAGTCCTCAGTTTGCATACCAAAATCATGGGTCCATCAGTGCATGACTCCACAGTGGCGCAAAAAGATGGTTCCAATGCACGGAACCACACGGAACTACCGGATTTTTACCCAGGATCAACTCCAAACCACTATCACATCCTAGGCCCCACCCTTACACACAGCTTGCACACGCAAAATCAGGGCTCCGTCAGCGCATGGCTCCGCAGTGGTGCAAAAACATGTTTCCAAGGCACGGAACCACACGGAACTACCTGATTTTTACCCAGGATCAACTCCAAATCACTACCACATCCTAGGCCCCATCCATACACAAAGACTGCACACCCCAAATCAGGGCTCCGTCAGCGCATGGCTCCGCAGTCGCGCAAAAACATGGTTCCAAGGCATGGAACCACACAGAACTACCAGATTTTTACCCAGGATCAACTCCAAATCACTACCACATCCTAGGCCTCACCCTTATACACAAACTGCACACCCAAAATCAGGGCTCCGGCAGCGCATTGCTCCACAGTGGCGCAAAAACATGGTTCCAAGGAACGGAACCACACGGAACTACCTGATTTTTACTCAGGATCAACTCCAAATAACTACCACATTCTAGGCTCCACCCTTACGCACAGAATGCACACCCGAAATCAGGGTTCCGTCAGCGCATGGCTCCGCAGTCGCACAAAAACATGGTTCCAAGGCACGGAACCACACGGAACTACCGGATTTTTACCCAGGATCAACTCCAAATCACTATCACATCCTAGGCCCCACCCTTACACACAGCTTGCACACGCAAAATCAGGGCTCCGTCAGCGCATGGCTCCGCAGTGGCGCAAAAACATGTTTCCAAGGCACGGAACCACACGGAACTACCTGATTTTTACCCAGGATCAACTCTAAATCACTACCACATCCTAGGCTCCACCCTTACGCACAGACTGCACACCCGAAATCAGGGGTCCGTCAGCGCATGGCTCCGCAGTCGCACAAAAACATGGTTCCAAGGCACGGAACCACACGGAACTACTGGATTTTTACCCAGGATCAACTCCAAATCACTATCACATCCTAGGCCCCACCCGTACACACAGCTTGCACACGCAAAATCAGGGCTCCGTCAGCGCATGGCTCCGCAGTGGCGCAAAAACATGTTTCCAAGGCACAGAACCACACGGAACTACCTGATTTTTACCCAGGATCAACTCTAAATCACTACCACATCCTAGGCCCCACCCTTACACACAAACTGCACACCCCAAATCAGGGGTCCGTCAGCGCATGGCTCCGCAGTCGCACAAAAACATGGTTCCAAGGCACGGAACCACACGGAACTACTGGATTTTTACCCAGGATCAACTTGAAATCAGTACCATATCCTAGGCCCCACCCTTATGCACAGACTGCACACACCAAATCAGGGTTCCGTCAGCGCATGGCTCCGCAGTGGCGCAAAAACATGGTTCCAAGGCATGGAACCACACAGAACTACCAGATTTTTACCCAGGATCAACTTCAAATCACTACCACATCCTAGGCCTCACCCTTATACACAAACTGCACACCCAAAATCAGGGCTCCGGCAGCGCATCACTCCACAGTGGCGCAAAAACATGGTTCCAAGGAACGGAACCACACGGAACTACCTGATTTTTACTCAGGATCAACTCCAAATAACTACCACATTCTAGGCTCCACCCTTATGCACAGACTGCACACCCGAAATCAGGGGTCCGTCAGCGCATGGATCCGCAGTCGCACAAAAACATGGTTCCAAGGCACGGAACCACACGGAACTACCTGATTTTTACCCAGGATCAACTCCAAATCAGTACCATATCCTAGGCCCCACCCTTACGCACAGACTGCACACCCCAAATCAGGTGCCAGGACCCTGCCTGTCATGGAACCCGAATGTGAAGGGTTAAATGCTGGAGAGCAGCAGGAGGAGCCTTGTAGTTCAACTCAGCAGGCAGCTGAGTCTGAGGACGCAGCTGAGGGCACATCTCCTCCTCCTATAAGGGCTAGGAGCAGGATCCTGCAAAGGAGAACTAACAGGAGAGCTAGGGAAAGGATCTTTAATGATAGGCATAAAATTAGATCTGAAAGCCCTGAGTTCTAGCAGGAGCCTTGCCAGAGATATGGGTGTGCTCCCTGTTTTATGATAAAGCTAGCAAGTTTACCCTGAACCCTCTGTGGGAGCAACGCGTCACTTACCTTGCCACCACGTTCCTGTGTATCATCCTGACTTGGTTTCCTGACCTTGGACTGGCTTCCTGACTACGACGTTTCTCTGTTTCCCTTGAATTTGGCATTTGGCTCTGTAAATTATTCTGGATTGACTCGGACTGTACTTTGTACTTTATCTGGATTACAACTAAAGTTCCTGGCAAAGAACTGAACTTGGCTTGCTGTGCGTTCTGTGTGCGGGGCTTGACAGTTTGCTCCCACCCACCAAACTTATTCAAGCAGAATGGAGAAGGAGGGGGCTGTTGGAATGACTCCACTGGAAGCTTTGCAAAACCAAGTACTGTTTTTGTCACAGGCAATTGTTCAATTGCAGCAAGCTCCAGCATCATTACAGCCTCGTTGCCCTTTGCTGCCTCCTGACCGGTTTGAAGGCAAATTAGAGGAATTCCCTGCATTCTTGGCTCAATGCAAGCTGTTCATTGAGGTACGGGCTCAAGAATTTCCTACTGAGAGGTTTAAGGTCTGTTTTATCATCAGTTTATTGAAGGGACAGGCAGGTAAATGGGTGACTCCTTTACTCCTCAGTGCTTCACCTTTGCTGGATAATTATCAGGCTTTCCTGAACCATATTTCTTCAGCCTTTCAGAATCCCGTGCAGGCTGCTACCGCCAACAGGAGACTCAGAGCTTTGAAACAGGGCAAAGACTCAGTGTTTTATTATACCACTGCATTTCGTTTGATAGCTCAGGATTTGCAGTGGAACGAGCCGGCACTGATTTCTCAGTATATGGAAGGTTTGGCAGATGAAGTGCTTTTGGTCTGACCAATGCACCCAGTGTGTTTCAGAGGATGATGAATGACATTTTCCAGGATCTCCTAGATCGTTGTGTGATTGTGTATTTAGATGACATTCTGATTTACTCCGCTGATCCAGCTCAACATGTTCAAGATGTTCGTCAGGTCTTACAGCGTCTTCGGGAGAACGGACTCTATGCTAAGCTGGAAAAATGTGAGTTTAACATTGAAGAAGGTGAATTCCTGGGGCATATCATTTCTCCCCAGGGAATCCGCATGGACCCCAAGAAAGTAGAGGCTGTGTTGTCATGGCAGCAACCACAAAATCATAAGGACTTGCAACGGTTCTTTGGCTTCGCTAACTGCTACCGTCAGTTTATTCCTGCTTACACCGATATTGCTGCACCTTTAAACCGTCTCCTTCGTCCCAAAGAGCCTTTCCGGTGGACTCCAGAAGCAGAGAAGGCTTTCTCTACCTTGAAAACCCGCTTTACCTCGGAGCCTTTACTTCGCTACCCTGATCCACAACTGCCATTCATAGTGGAGGCTGACGCATCTAGTGTTGCCGTGGGAGCAGTATTATCTCAACAAGAGGATCCCTCCCAAACCCCGCGTCCCTGTGCCTATTATTCTCGGCAATTAAAACCCGCAGAGAAGAATTATACGATCTGGGAGCGTGAACTGTTGGCCATCAAAACAGCTTTTGATGTATGGAGGCATTACCTTGAGGGAGCTCGACACCCTGTGCAAGTGTTAACTGATCACAGAAACCTGGAACATTTACAAACAGCTCGGCGATTGTCTCAGCGACAAATCCGGTGGTCTTTATTCTTTTCCCGGTTCGATTTTCGTATCAAGTATATTCCTGAGGCTCAGAATAAGAAAGCTGATGCATTATCTAGAAAACCTGAATATGCGGCACCAGTGAAAGAGACCTTAGTGGCACCCATCTTGCCTCCTTCTGTGTTCGCAGCCACAAATCCGTGTCCCAGCTTGGCAGAAGAAATCCGGGAATCTCAAGCTCGAGATCCATGGACTCAGCAACGTCTTCAAGAACTTCAGAATGGGGAGCATGGAGAGTTTTCTGCACAACAAGGGTTATTACTACATCGAGGGAGGTTATATGTTCCTGCTGGTCCCCTTCGTAACCAGGTATTGCATCTATCTCATGATTCTTTACCTGCTGGACACTTTGGACTTTACAAAACCCTGCATCTGCTCACAAGAGAGTTCTGGTGGCCACAGGTCCGTGCTGATGTTGCCTGATATGTGGGTTCCTGTGAAGTTTGTCGGCGAGCAAAGGATGTGGTGGCTAAACCCTCAGGTCTGTTGCATCCTTTGCCAACACCCTCTGGTCCCTGGAAGGCTGTCTCCATAGATTTTATCACGGATCTTCCCCGCTCAAAAGGGTTTACCTGCATCCTGGTCTTCGTAGATTTATTCACCAAAATGGCCCACTTCGTTCCTTGTCCTAAATCTCCTACTGCAGCAGAAACAGCTCATCATTATTTACAACACCTCTTCAGGCTTCATGGTTTACCTGAACACCTTATTTCGGATCGTGGACCCCAATTCACCTCTCGTTTCTGGCAAGCAATGCACAACGCACTAGGAACCCAAGTTCACTTGTCATCCGCTTATCACCCACAGTCAGATGATTAGACTGAGCGCACCAATGCCACTTTAGAACAATATTTACGTTGTTATACATGTTATCAACAGGACAATTGGGCGGATTTGTTGCCTTTATCTGAGTTTGCATACAACAATGCTGTACATTCATCCACTCATCGAACCCCATTCATGGCCAACTATGGGTATCATCCTCGGTACTTTCCAACCACCCTTCCTTCCACCTCTGTGCCAGCTACCGATGCTTATATCCAAGAACTTCATGGCATTCAAGAATTATTGAAAGAACAACTCAATCATGCCAAGGAAGCATATAAAAAAGCAGCGGATCAGAAAAGACAAGAAGGTCCACAGTTGAATCCAGGCATGAAAGTTTGGCTCTCTACCCGATATTTGAGACATCCTGGGCGATCCTGGAAACTAGATCGTCGATTCATAGGCCCTTACCCCATCCTAGAAAAAATCAACCCAGTGGCGTTAGGTCTACAATTACCTGCATTCCTCCATATTCATCCCGTGTTCCATCGTTCCCTCTTGGTCCCAGCCAAAGATCCTGACCCCAACCGACCACCAAATCCTGAACCTCCTCCACCGATCTTAGTAGAAGGAGAAGAGGAGTATGAGGTCCACCAAATTTTGGATTCCCGGATACATCGGGGGGGGGGGGGGGGTTGCAATACTTAGTGGACTGGGAAGGTTATGGACCAGAAGATCGATCTTGGGAACCGGTGTCTAACTTACATGCGCCACAGTTGATTCAGCAATTTCATGATAATTATCCAGATAAACCTGGCCCATCGGAAGAGGGGGGGCATGGGGAGGGGGATAGTGCCAGGACCCTGCCTGTCATGGAACCCGAATGTGAAGGGTTAAATGCTGGAGAGCAGCAGGAGGAGCCTTGTAGTTCAATTCAGCAGGCAGCTGAGTCTGAGGACGCAGCTGAGGGCACATCTCCTCCTCCTATAAGGGCTAGGAGCAGGATCCTGCAAAGGAGAACTAACAGGAGAGCTAGGGAAAGGATCTTTAATGATAGGCATAAAATTAGATCTGAAAGCCCTGAGTTCTAGCAGGAGCCTTGCCAGAGATATGGGTGTGCTCCCTGTTTTAGGATAAAGCTAGCAAGTTTACCATGACCCCTCTGTGGGAGCAATGCGTCACTTACCTTGCCACCACATTCCTGTGTGTTATCCTGACTTTGTTTCCTGACCTTGGACTGGCTTCCTGACTACGACGTTTCTCTGTTTCCCTTGAATTTGGCATTTGGCTCTGTAAATTATTCTGGATTGACTCGGACTGTACTTTGTACTTTATCTGGATTACAACTAAAGTTCCTGGCAAAGAACTGAACTTGGCTTGCTGTGCGTTCTGTGTGCGGGGCTTGACAGTTTGCTCCCACCCACCAAACTTATTCAAGCAGAATGGAGAAGGAGGGGGCTGTTGGAATGACTCCACTGGAAGCTTTGCAAAACCAAGTACTGTTTTTGTCACAGGCAATTGTTCAATTGCAGCAAGCTCCAGCATCATTACAGCCTCGTTGCCCTTTGCTGCCTCCTGACCGGTTTGAAGGCAAATTAGAGGAATTCCCTGCATTCTTGGCTCAATGCAAGCTGTTCATTGAGGTACGGGCTCAAGAATTTCCTACTGAGAGGTTTAAGGTCTGTTTTATCATCAGTTTATTGAAGGGACAGGCAGGTAAATGGGTGACTCCTTTACTCCTCAGTGCTTCACCTTTGCTGGATAATTATCAGGCTTTCCTGAACCATATTTCTTCAGCCTTTCAGAATCCCGTGCAGGCTGCTACCGCCAACAGGAGACTCAGAGCTTTGAAACAGGGCAAAGACTCAGTGTTTTATTATACCACTGCATTTCGTTTGATAGCTCAGGATTTGCAGTGGAACGAGCCGGCACTGATTTCTCAGTATATGGAAGGTTTGGCAGATGAAGTGCTTTTGGTCTGACCAATGCACCCAGTGTGTTTCAGAGGATGATGAATGACATTTTCCAGGATCTCCTAGATCGTTGTGTGATTGTGTATTTAGATGACATTCTGATTTACTCCGCTGATCCAGCTCAACATGTTCAAGATGTTCGTCAGGTCTTACAGCGTCTTCGGGAGAACGGACTCTATGCTAAGCTGGAAAAATGTGAGTTTAACATTGAAGAAGGTGAATTCCTGGGGCATATCATTTCTCCCCAGGGAATCCGCATGGACCCCAAGAAAGTAGAGGCTGTGTTGTCATGGCAGCAACCACAAAATCATAAGGACTTGCAACGGTTCTTTGGCTTCGCTAACTACTACCGTCAGTTTATTCCTGCTTACACCGATATTGCTGCACCTTTAAACCGTCTCCTTCGTCCCAAAGAGCCTTTCCGGTGGACTCCAGAAGCAGAGAAGGCTTTCTCTACCTTGAAAACCCGCTTTACCTCGGAGCCTTTACTTCGCTACCCTGATCCACAACTGCCATTCATAGTGGAGGCTGACGCATCTAGTGTTGCCGTGGGAGCAGTATTATCTCAACAAGAGGATCCCTCCCAAACCCCGCGTCCCTGTGCCTATTATTCTCGGCAATTAAAACCCGCAGAGAAGAATTATACGATCTGGGAGCGTGAACTGTTGGCCATCAAAACAGCTTTTGATGTATGGAGGCATTACCTTGAGGGAGCTCGACACCCTGTGCAAGTGTTAACTGATCACAGAAACCTGGAACATTTACAAACAGCTCGGCGATTGTCTCAGCGACAAATCCGGTGGTCTTTATTCTTTTCCCGGTTTGATTTTCGTATCAAGTATATTCCTGAGGCTCAGAATAAGAAAGCTGATGCATTATCTAGAAAACCTGAATATGCGGCACCAGTGAAAGAGACCTTAGTGGCACCCATCTTGCCTCCTTCTGTGTTCGCAGCCACAAATCCGTGTCCCAGCTTGGCAGAAGAAATCCGGGAATCTCAAGCTCGAGATCCATGGACTCAGCAACGTCTTCAAGAACTTCAGAATGGGGAGCATGGAGAGTTTTCTGCACAACAAGGGTTATTACTACATCGAGGGAGGTTATATGTTCCTGCTGGTCCCCTTCGTAACCAGGTATTGCATCTATCTCATGATTCTTTACCTGCTGGACACTTTGGACTTTACAAAACCCTGCATCTGCTCACAAGAGAGTTCTGGTGGCCACAGGTCCGTGCTGATGTTGCCTGATATGTGGGTTCCTGTGAAGTTTGTCGGCGAGCAAAGGATGTGGTGGCTAAACCCTCAGGTCTGTTGCATCCTTTGCCAACACCCTCTGGTCCCTGGAAGGCTGTCTCCATAGATTTTATCACGGATCTTCCCCGCTCAAAAGGGTTTACCTGCATCCTGGTCTTCGTAGATTTATTCACCAAAATGGCCCACTTCGTTCCTTGTCCTAAATCTCCTACTGCAGCAGAAACAGCTCATCATTATTTACAACACCTCTTCAGGCTTCATGGTTTACCTGAACACCTTATTTCGGATCGTGGACCCCAATTCACCTCTCGTTTCTGGCAAGCAATGCACAACGCACTAGGAACCCAAGTTCATTTGTCATCCGCTTATCACCCACAGTCAGATGATTAGACTGAGCGCACCAATGCCACTTTAGAACAATATTTACGTTGTTATACATGTTATCAACAGGACAATTGGGCGGATTTGTTGCCTTTATCTGAGTTTGCATACAACAATGCTGTACATTCATCCACTCATCGAACCCCATTCATGGCCAACTATGGGTATCATCCTCGGTACTTTCCAACCACCCTTCCTTCCACCTCTGTGCCAGCTACCGATGCTTATATCCAAGAACTTCATGGCATTCAAGAATTATTGAAAGAACAACTCAATCATGCCAAGGAAGCATATAAAAAAGCAGCGGATCAGAAAAGACAAGAAGGTCCACAGTTGAATCCAGGCATGAAAGTTTGGCTCTCTACCCGATATTTGAGACATCCTGGGCGATCCTGGAAACTAGATCGTCGATTCATAGGCCCTTACCCCATCCTAGAAAAAATCAACCCAGTGGCGTTAGGTCTACAATTACCTGCATTCCTCCATATTCATCCCGTGTTCCATCGTTCCCTCTTGGTCCCAGCCAAAGATCCTGACCCCAACCGACCACCAAATCCTGAACCTCCTCCACCGATCTTAGTAGAAGGAGAAGAGGAGTATGAGATCCACCAAATTTTGGATTCCCGGATACATCGGGGGGGGGGTTGCAATACTTAGTGGACTGGGAAGGTTATGGACCAGAAGATCGATCTTGGGAACCGGTGTCTAACTTACATGCGCCACAGTTGATTCAGCAATTTCATGATAATTATCCAGATAAACCTGGCCCATCGGAAGAGGGGGGGCATGGGGAGGGGGATAGTGCCAGGACCCTGCCTGTCATGGAACCCGAATGTGAAGGGTTAAATGCTGGAGAGCAGCAGGAGGAGCCTTGTAGTTCAATTCAGCAGGCAGCTGAGTCTGAGGACGCAGCTGAGGGCACATCTCCTCCTCCTATAAGGGCTAGGAGCAGGATCCTGCAAAGGAGAACTAACAGGAGAGCTAGGGAAAGGATCTTTAATGATAGGCATAAAATTAGATCTGAAAGCCCTGAGTTCTAGCAGGAGCCTTGCCAGAGATATGGGTGTGCTCCCTGTTTTAGGATAAAGCTAGCAAGTTTACCATGACCCCTCTGTGGGAGCAATGCGTCACTTACCTTGCCACCACATTCCTGTGTGTTATCCTGACTTTGTTTCCTGACCTTGGACTGGCTTCCTGACTACGACGTTTCTCTGTTTCCCTTGAATTTGGCATTTGGCTCTGTAAATTATTCTGGATTGACTCGGACTGTACTTTGTACTTTCTCTGGATTACAACTAAAGTTCCTGGCAAAGAACTGAACTTGGCTTGCTGTGTGTTCTGTGTGCGGGGCTTGACATCAGGGGTTCATCGGCGCATGGCTCCGCAGTGGCGCAAAAACATGGTTCCAAGGCACGGAACCACACGGAACTACCGGATTTTTACCCAGGATCAACTCCAAATCACTACCACATTCTAGGCTCCACCCTTACGCACAGACTGCACACCCAAAATCAGGGGTCCGTCAGTGCATGGCTCCGCAGTCGCGCAAAAACATGGTTCCAAGGCACGTAACCACACGGAACTACCTGATTTTTACGCAGGATCAACTCCAAATCAGTACCACATCCTAAGCCCCACCCTTACACACAGATTGCACACCCAAAATCAGGGCTCCGGCAGCGCATCGCTCCGCAGTGGCGCAAAAACATGGTTCCAAGGCAGAGAACCACACAGAACTACCTGATTTTTACGCAGGATCAACTCCAAATCACTATCACATCCTAGGCCCCACCCTTACACACAGATTGCACACCCAAAATCAGGGGTCCGTCAGCGCATGGCTCTGCAGTGGCGCAAAAACATGGTCCAAGGCACAGAACCACACGGAACTACCTCATTTTTACGCAGGATCAACTCCAAATCACTATCACATCCTAGGCCCCACCCTTACACACAGATTGCACACCCAAAATCAGGGGTCCGTCAGTGCATGGCTCCGCAGTGGCGCAAAAACATGGTTCCAAGGCACGGAACCACACAGAGCTACCTGATTTTTACCCAGGATCAACTCCAAATCACTACCACATCCTATGCCCCACCCTTACACACAAACTGCACACCCCAAATCAGGGGTCCGGCAGCGCATGACTCTGCAGTGGCGCTAAAACATGGTTCCAAGGCACGGAACCACATGGAACTACCAGATTTTTTACCCAGGATCAACTCCAAATCACTACCACATTCTAGGCCCCACCCTTACGCACAGACTGCACACCCGAAATCAGGGGTCCGTCAGCGCATGGCTCCGCAGTGGCGCAAAAACATGGTTCCAAAACACGGAACCACACGGAACTACCTGATTTTTATGCAGGATCAACTCCAAATCACTATCACACCCTAGACCCCACCCTTACACACAAACTGCACACCCTAAATCAGGGGTCCGTCAGCGCATGGCTCCGCAGTGGCGCAAAAACATGGTTCCAAGGCACGTAACCACACGGAACTACCTGATTTTTACGCAGGATCAACTCCAAATCACTATCACATCCTAGGCCCCACCCTTACACACAGATTGCACACCCAAAATCAGGGGTCCGTCAGCGCATGGCTCTGCAGTGGCGCAAAAACATGGTCCAAGGCACAGAACCACACGGAACTACCTCATTTTTACGCAGGATCAACTCCAAATCACTATCACATCCTAGGCCCCACCCTTACACACAGATTGCACACCCAAAATCAGGGGTCCGTCAGCGCATGGCTCCGCAGTGGCGCAAAAACATGGTTCCAAGGCACGGAACCACACAGAGCTACCTGATTTTTACCCAGGATCAACTCCAAATCAGTACCACATCCTAGGCCCCACCCTTACACACAAATTGCACACCCCAAATCAGGGGTCCGGCAGCGCATGGCTCTGCAGTGGCGCAAAAACATGGTTCCAAGGCACGGAACCACACGGAACTACCGGATTTTTTACCCAGGATCAACTCCAAATCACTACCACATTCTAGGCCCCACCCTTACGCACAGACTGCACACCCGAAATCAGGGGTCCGTCAGCGCATGGCTCCGCAGTGGCGCAAAAACATGGTTCCAAAACACGGAACCACACGGAACTACCTGATTTTTACGCAGGATCAACTCCAAATCACTATCACATCCTAGGCCCCACCCTTACACACAGACTGCACACCCTAAATCAGGGGTCCGTCAGCGCATGGCTCCGCAGTGGCGCAAAAACATGGTCCAAGGCACAGAACCACACGGAACTACCTCATTTTCACCCAGGATCAACTCCAAATCACTACCACATCCTAGGCCCCACCCTTACACACAGACTGCACACCCCAAATCAGGGGTCCGTCAGCGCATGGCTCCGCAGTGGCGCAAAAACATGGATCCAAGGCACGGAACCACACGGAACTACCTGATTTTTACCCAGGATCACCTCCAAACCAGTATCATAATCTAGGACCCACCCTTACACACAGACTTTTCTTCTTCTTTCTTCTTCTTGTTCTTCTCTTCCTCCTCTTCCGCCTCCTCCTCCTCCTCCTCCTCTCATTTTTCTTGCATCATGAAGATGCCCTACAGTGAGGAGATCTGTTTTTTATGCTTAACTCTAAGGCAACAGAAGAATCCCTTTACCTGGTATGCACTTCAGAGACCATGTGGGCACTCACACATACTCAGGCATATCCATAAAGAATCTCTGATTTGTGGCAATAGTATATATTGGCATAGATTTGGCAGAGCACATCAAACCATCACACAAAGGTATGCAGAAAGGGAATTTTATTTAATGGGAAAAGTTAACATAAGCAGAGATGCACTTTGAAATATACAGGAAATACATGTTCAAATGAAGCAAACTCACTTAGCTGAGAAGGTTAAACGGAAATACATTTCTCCCTAAATGCGTGAACACACACACACACACACACAGAGAGAGAGAGAGAGAGAGAGAGAGAGAGAGAGAGAGAGAGAGAGAGAGAGAGAGAAGTGGTGTTTGATTGGGGACACTGGCATGTTGGGAAAATACACCAGAGGACAGATAAATGACAAATATTTATTCTTCCTAGTCTAAGTAGACTTTCTTGCCTTTATGGAGTTAATGAAATCCAATTGTAGGGTAACCCTGTCCATGCTGCCTCCCAATTCCTTGATCTCCCTTTAAGCTGACCCAGAAGCACCTCTGTCTGGGTTTAGTTTAATGTAGCTCATCCTCATCCAGTTCCAAGCTCTGATGTGAAGCTGAAATAGAATCTGGAGCTTACAAGAGGTAGAATTGGGTTTCATCAGCATATTGGTGGCACTTAACTCTCAGACTCCAGATCACCTCTCCCAGTAGTTTCATATAGATATTAAATAGCATAGGAGACAGAACTGAACCCTGACAGACCCCACAGGCCAGTGGTGTTGAACATGAGTCCCCTAACACCACTTTCTGCATTCTCTCCTGTAGGAAGGACTGAAGCCATTGTAAGACAGTCCCCCCAAGTCCTATTTCATAGAGACGAATCAGGATGATGCTGTGGTCAATAGTCTCAAAAGCAGCTGAGGGTCCAGTAAACCAACAGGGACACAGATCCTCTGCCCATTTCCCAGCATAGGTCATCTACCAAGGTAACCAATGCCGTCTCAGTCCCATAACCAGGCCTGAAGCCAGACTGAGTTGGATCCAGGTAGTTTATCTCATTCAGAAACCTGTGGAGCAGAGGTTCCACAACCTGCTCTAGTACTTTCCCAGAGAATGAGATATTCGATTCTGTTTGGTAATTGTGCAGTACTGCTGGACCTAAAGAGGGCTTTTAAAACTTGGGTTTTACTATTGACTCTTAAGCATGGTTGAATCCTGCCCTGTTTGAAGGAAGCATTCACTACTCTTCCTAACCAGTCTGCTATTCCCTCTCTGGCAGCTTTTAGGAGCCAGGAAGATCAAGGATCCAACAGACAGACACAGTGGTGGACCTCACCTCCCCAAGGGTCCTGACCACATCATTCAACTGTAGGAGATGAAACTCATCCATTAATACAGTGCAGGCAGTGGGGACAGTTTTATTTAAAATAACAGCATTCAAGCCAGCATGCATCTTTTCAATTTTGTCTGCAAAGTGTGCAAACTCTTTGCAGCGAGTTACAGAGTGGTCTGTGCTATCCAGCAGTGGGTCAGCATGTGGGAGACTTGTGACTATTTGGAAAAGCTCTGCTGGGTGACTTTATTTCGAAGCAATGGTGGTACAGAAAAATGATATATTTGTTGCTTCCACTGCCTTAGAATAAGCTTTCCAACGGCCCTTCACTGTTTCTTTATCAGTTGCAAACTTCTTTTCTGCCAGTGTTGTTCAGCTTTACATCCTGCCCATTTCAAATTAACCAGTTCACCAGTTCACCAAGTAGCCAGTTATACTTAGAATCCCAAAGGTTCATGTGCATCTGCAGGGTCAATCAATGAAGTTAAATCCATGTGCACACATGTCACATGACACTATGGTGATTTATAGACTATCATGCATCAAAAATAATGGATACATGAAGATCGAAAAGTTAAAAAAAATAGTATTGTAAATGCACTTCTCTAGAAATTAGGAACCAATGCACTTTGCATGCAAATGATTTAGAAGTTATTCAACGATGGAGACATAAAGGAATTGCATGGACCCGTAAGGAAGCATTAAATATAACCATGATGTGCCAGTGATCTACTACTCAGATGAACTGGGACTCTATGACACTTGCAGAAGGGTAAAGAGCTTGGTACAGTGGTCCCCCGCCCTTTCACGGTTCAGATATTGCGGTCCCGCTATATCGTGGGACCATGGGAACTGGAAAGGGCTTGAGGGAGGGGGGATTGCGAGCTGCCTACCTGCGCCTCCCAGGAGGTCCGGGCAAGCAGCACATGAAGGGGGCTGCAATCCTGGCTCCGCATGCAGAAGCCGGATCCCAGCCCTCTCTCGCCGCCCTCCGCCATGAAGGCAAGAAGGAAGGGGCTGCTGTGGTGGAGGGCGGGGAGAGGGGGCTGCAATCCTGGCTCTGCATGCGGAGCCAGGATCGCAGCCCTCTTTCCAGCGATCTTTGCCCCGATGCATGAAAGTCCGGTCGGGCTGTCAAGCAACGGGGCAGATTTCACTGTTAAGGGGGCTGCCATCCTGGCTCCGCGCGGAGGGGTCTAAGATGATTGGAGGTGATCCTGGGTAAAAATTGTGTAGATCCCTGTGGATCCGTGCCTTGGGTCCATTTTTTTTGGACCTCTGTGGAGCCATGTGCTGATGGGCCCTTGATTTTTGACATGCAATTTGTGTGTAAGCATGGGGCCTAGGATGTAAGATTGGTTTCGGGGCAATCCTGGTTAACAATCAGGTAGTTCCATGTGGATCCATAGCAATGTGGGAGAGAACACTCTCAGGATGCTGATTAGGAAGTTTGTAGAAAGTTTATTAAAATAGCCCTTATTAAAATAGCCCAACGCGTTTCGGCCCAAATGGCCTTCTTCAGGGACTTTTTCACTATAAAAAAGGTGACATTTAAAAGACATAGAGTCAGAGAATTTTACATATGAACAACAAACAGAAGCACTAATAATCAAATGCATGGTAAACACTTAAAATGCTGAAACAGTAAGTTTTGTAGGGATACTCACTAAGTGTTACAGGTCTACTTTAAAAACAGTCCGGCCTGCTGTCTCAAACTCCCAACCAGCCTATGTAACAACATTCTAGAGAACAACCACACAAGGCGTGATATGCATGTGTACACAGTCTCAAAAATATAGCTTCAAAAGAGAAGTGATGGTAGCAGATGCATGGGTATTTTACTGTTTACCCCACTATTTCCATACATAGAGTATCATTCATCTGCTTGCATGTATGTGGGTGTTGTCTACAACTATTTCCAAACATCTTATCTGAAGCAGAATTTACGTGCATTTATCTCAGTGTTCCACTTGTTGGCAAACATACTCTTATCTTTCTTAGTATTATCACTTCATTGTTCAGTAGGTGTTGTATATGTCATCAGCTGTCCTTGCCCTAAACTGTATGTAGGGAAGACTTGGCCCAGTCTATTTCTTCATTCAAACCCTTGTTTAGCCTAATGAAACGGATATTGGGGAATCCATATTAGCAACATCGGAGAAACACCAGCCTATATAGAAAAAAGGATAGGTATCCAAAATCCCTCAGAGAAAATTTACCCTTTAGAAGAAAACCACTTCATAGAATACAAGCATTCAGAAAAAGATCTTAAAGTTTTTGGGCAATAGAAACTGTGAAAAACAATGAAAAAATCCTTCTAATTAAAAAACAAAAAAATAGCTGACTGGATCAAAGAAGAAAAAAATTAGGCAAAAACACCTACTGGCCATATCCCTATGGGTTTGAATGAAAGAAATAGACTTTTTACCATTATTAGCTGTCCTTGCCCTAAAAGTTTTGGCCGGAAGGCATATTAGCAACATCAGAAATAAAAGGATAGGTACTCCTTTAGTAAACCACTTCATAGAATACAAGCATTCAGAAAAAGATGGATTTCACTTGAATGCTACACCTTATCCCCTGGGGAAGAAATCTTACCAGCAATTATAAAAGATTTCACCCCAGCTGTACCAGCTAGCAACAGACTGAGAAGCAAGACATTTAACGTCTCCAGAATTTCTTTGAGCACAGGTTAGTGATGTGTATTGTAGTATAATATTGCAGTTATGTTGAAAAAACAGTTCTTTTACCCTACTGAACAATGAAGTGATAATACTAAGAAAGATAAGAGTATGTTTGCCAACAAGTGGAACACTGAGATAAATGCACGTAAATTCTGCTTCAGATAAGATGTTTGGAAATAATTGTAGACAACACCCACATACATGCAAGCAGATGAATGATACTCTATGTATGGAAATAGTGGGGTAAACAGTAAAATACCCATGCATCTGCTACCATCACTTCTCTTTTGAAGCTATATTTTTGAGACTGTGTACACATGCATATCACGCCTTGTGTGGTTGTTCTCTAGAATGTTGTTACATAGGCTGGTTGGGAGTTTGAGACAGCAGGCCGGACTGTTTTTAAAGTAGACCTGTAACACTTAGTGAGTATCCCTACAAAACTTACTGTTTCAGCATTTTAAGTGTTTATCATGCATTTGATTATTAGTGCTTCTGTTTGTTGTTCATATGTAAAATTCTCTGACTCTATGTCTTTTAAATGTCACCTTTTTTATAGTGAAAAAGTCCCTGAAGAAGGCCATTTGGGCCGAAACGCGTTGGGCTATTTTAATAAGGGCTATTTTAATAAACTTTCTACAAACTTCCTAATCAGCATCCTGAGAGTGTTCTCTCCCACATTGCTACTGTCTGTGGATGCTCCAGTCCTTTCACCTTGGTCCTCACCATGTGGATCCATGCCTTGGATCCATGTTTTTGCGCCACTGCGGAGCCATGTGCTGACGGACCCCTGATTTTGGGTGTGTAATCTGTGGACCGAAATAGTGGATTTATCATGATCCAATGTAAAAACCATATGAAATCAGACGGTTCCGTGCAATGGAGCTATGTTTTTGCACCACTACCGAGCCATGTGCTGGAGGATACATGATTATTGTTGTGTAATAGGTGGCCATGAATGGGATGTGTGATTTGATGGTGATTTGGGAAGGATCCCATGTATAAATCATATGAAATCAGGAGGTTCTGTCAAGTTCCGCCTTTTACTTTCTTCCCATATTAAGCTAAGCCTGGTTACTAGCAGGTGTTTAAGGACAACCTCCGGGTTCGAGAGAGAAGCAGGAGATCTCTCAGTGCCATTTGCGCAGAGTCATAAGCAGGTGAAGACATCTGAACTGCTGGGTGAGATAGAGTGCTGGATTGGAATGCATGTGGCCTGTTCCGGCAAGGCTGTTCTTAGGTTCTTGATACGTGAAAGCAGTTATATAGTATTTTTAGGTGTCCTAAATAAGTGTGGTCCAAACCACAAAGCAGAGTTGTGCCACCCTGGGCCTCTTTTAAGGAGAAAAGCAGGGTAGCAATATTTGAAATAAATGGTTTGTGGGAATAAACTGCAGGGGGCTGTGGAACAATTTGATTCCGTTTCTTACCCTGGTCATCAGAAGACTTTTCCCAGCATGGAAGAAAACCATTTCCTCACAAATTGTCACAGGAGGAGTGTGATAAATCCACTGGTTTTCCTCAGGATATTCACTGGTGCCACAATGGGCGTCCTCATTGAGGTGGCACACAACCTCAAAAAGGCAGCAGAGCAGCTTTTAAACTGATAACTGGGGGAAAGCCGACAGGAGCTGAGTGGCATCCGGTTCGGAACACCTCATCCTCGGGGAATGAGGTTGGAGAGGGTAGAGAATCACATAGAGAAGACATAGCAGGTATAGGTATTAGCACTGGGAGAATAACGGAATGTGACAGTTCATCTACTGAAAATAAAAGCTGTGGGGCGAATAGAACAAGGCAGCAGCTGTTGTTGCGGGACCCACTGTACAGGTGCTTCTACGCCAATGCTCGAAGCCTCCGAGCAAAGATGGGAGAACTTGAACATTTGGCAGCTAGGGATAACATTGATATAATAGCCATAACAGAAACCTGGTGGAATGCGGAGAACCAGTGGGATACAGCAATCCCAGGCTATAAACTCTATAGAAGAGATAGAGGGGGGGCGGGTTGGAGGAGGAGTGGCCATCTATGTCAAAGAAGGGGTAAAATCCAGCAGAATGGAGATTGACAGAGGGTCTGACTCCACCATAGAATCACTGTGGGTTAAACTACCAGGTCCAAGGAGTGATGTGATCGTTGGAGTATTCTATCGTCCACCAGATCAGAAACTTGAGGGGGACCTTGAAATGAGGAGAGAAATCATGGAAGTGGCTAAAAGGGATAGGATAGTAATCATGGGGGACTTCAATTATCCCCACATTGACTGGGCCAATGCGAGCTCCGGGCAAGAAAGAGAAACTGGGTTTCTCGACTTGCTGAATGACTGTGCCTTAGAGCAACTTGTCACGGAACCCACCCGAGAACAGGCAACTCTGGATCTAATATTGTGTGATACTCAGGACCTGGTCAGAGGTTTGAATGTCACTGAGCCTCTGGGGAACAGTGACCATGCTGCTATTACCTTTGCCATGCATGTCGGAGGAAGAGTGTCAACCAAATCAGACATAAAAACCCTTGATTTTCGAAGGGCAAACTTCCCTCAGATGAGGAAACTAGTTAGAGAGAAACTGAAGGGGAAGGTTAGAAGAATCCAATCTCTTCAGAGTGCATGGAGCCTGTTTAAAACAACAATAATAGAGGCCCAGCACAAGTGCATACCACAAAGAAAGAAGAGCTCATTTAAGTCCAAGAGGGCACTGGCATGGTTAACGAGTGGAGTTAGAGAGGCTCTAAAGCGCAAGGAGAGGTCCTTCTGTAAATGGAAATCCTCCCCAAATGAGGAAAATAAAAAGGATCACAAACTCTGGCAAAAGAAATGTAAGAAGATGATAAGGGAGGCAAAGAAAGACTTTGAGGAACGAATGGCTAGCAATACAAAGGGTAATAATAAAAGCTTCTTTAAATATGTTAGAAGTAGAAAACCTGCCAGAGAACCAGTTGGCCCTCTGGATGGTGAGGGAGGAAAGGGGAGGTTAAGGAAGACTTGGACATTGCAGAGAAATTGAATGAGTTCTTTGCGTCTCTCTTCACGACAGAGGACCTTGAGCGGATTCCGCTGCCTGAGCCGCCCCTCTTGACTAAAGAATTAAATCAAATACAGGTTAACAGAGAGGAGGTTTTGGGACTAATTGATAAATTAAGCATTAACAAGTCACCTGGCCCAGATGGCATCCACCCAAGGGTTATTAGGGAACTGAGAAATGAAATTGCAGATCCCTTAACGGTTATATGCAACTTGTCTCTTAAAACGGCCACAGTGCCGGAGGACTGGAGGATAGCAGATGTCACACCAATTTTTAAAAAAGGAAGGAGGGGGGACCCAGGAAACTACAGGCCGGTTAGCCTTACATCTGTCCCAGGGAAGATGGTGGAAAGCCTCATCCAAGAGAAAATCTTAAAACACATAAAAGAACAAACCTTGCTGAGAGAAAATCAGCATGGCTTCTGTAAGGGTAAATCTTGTCTGACAAACCACTTAGAATTTTTTGAAAAGGTCAACAGGCACGTGGATTTGGGTGAACCGGTTGATATAGTCTATCTGGATTTTCAAAAGGCTTTTGACACAGTCCCTCACCAAAGGCTGCTGAGAAAATTGCACAGTCAGGGGATAAGAGGGCAGGTCCTCTTATGGATTGAGAACTGGTTGAGATCCTGGAAACAAAGAGTAGGTGTCAATGCGAAATTTTCACAGTGGAGAGAAGTGAAAAGCGGTGTGCCCCAGGGCTCTGTCCTGGGACCGGTGCTTTTCAATCTGTTCGTAAATGACCTGGAGACAGGGATAAGCAGTGAGGTGGCGAAGTTTGCCGATGACACAAAACTTTTCCGTGTGGTAAAAACCAGAGAAGATTGTGAAGAGCTCCAGAAGGATCTCTCCAAACTGGGGGAATGGGCTGAGAAATGGCAAATGCGTTTTAATGTAACCAAATGTAAAGTAATGCATATTGGGGCAAAAAATCCAAACTTCATCTATCAACTCATGGGCTCTGAGTTATCCGTGACGGATCGGGAAAGAGATCTTGGTGTGTTGGTGGACAGCTCCATGAAGGTGTCTCCCCAATGTGTGGCAGCGGTGAAGAAGGCCAATTCCATGCTAGGGATTATCAAAAAGGGGATTGAAAATAAAACAGCCAACATTATAATGCCATTATACAAAACAATGGTAAGGCCCCACCTGGAGTATTGTGTACAATTCTGGTCACCGCATCTCAAGAAAGACATAGTGGAACTGGAAAAGGTGCAGAAGAGAGCGACTAAAATGATTACTGGGCTGGGGCACCTCCCTTATGAGGAAAGGCTAAAACATTTGGGCCTCTTTAGTCTGGAAAAAAGGCGATTGAGGGGGGATATGATTGAGACATACAAAATAACGCAGGGTATGAGTAAAGTGGATAGAGGGAAGCTCTTCTCCCTCTCCCAAAATACCAGAACTAGAGGACATACACTCAAATTGAGGGCTGGGAGAGTAAGAACTGACAAAAGAAAATATTTTTTCACCCAGCGCGTTGTAAGTCTATGGAACTCCCTGCCACACAATGTGGTGATGGCATCTGACCTGGATGCCTTCAAAAGGGGATTGGACAGATTTCTGGAGGAAAAGTCCATCACAGGTTACAAACCATGATGGAGATGTGTAACCTCCAGGGTTTAAACCAGGGTACTTCAAGGGCCAGATGCAGGAGAGTGGTATCAGGAGACAGATATCTAGTCTCATGCGCTCCCAAACGCATCTGGTGGGGCCGCTGTGAGATACAGGAAGCTGGACTAGATGGGCCTTTGGACTGATCCAGCAGGGCTCTTCTTATCTCTGCCAGGAAACAAGGAGACCGCTTGCAGTCTCAAGCATGGCTCTTCTTATGTTCTTATGTTCTTATGTGGGTGGAGGTCGGTCCACCCTGGAGCTGTGTCTCATTCTCCTACCTCCGACATGGCAGTGCATTCGATTTGTTCCTTGATTTAAAATTCTGGTTTTTTGTGGTTGGTTATATTTTGCAGGTAAGATGCTGCACAGAAGAAATAAAAGAGGAGGACATCAAGCGTGAGAGGAAACAGTTGAATATTCAGAAGAAAGAAGCTCAGAAGGAAAACAGACATATGAAAAGATGGAAAAATCTATTACATGTCAAGAGGAAGATCAAGCAGCTCTGAAAACGTCCAAAGGAGAGGAAAGGAATCACAGAGCCCACACAGACGAGAAGCCATTTGAATGTCTGGAGTGTGGAAAGAGGTTCAGTGATTCTGGAAGCCTTACTAGCCATCACAGGACACACACAGGCGAGAAGCCATTTGAATGTCAAGAATGTGGAAAGAGGTTCAGTCTTTCTGGAAGCCTCGCTAAGCATCACAGGACCCACACAGGCGAGAAGCCATTTGAATGTCTGGAGTGTGGAAAGAGGTTCAGTCAAGCTGAACACCTTACTAGCCATCACAGAACCCACACCAGCGAGAAGCCATTTGAATGTCTGGAGTGTGGAAAGAGGTTCAGTCAAGCTAGAAGCCTTGCTAGGCATCACAGAGCCCACACAGGCAATAAGCCATTTGAATGTCTGGAGTGTGGAAAGAGGTTCAGTCAAGCTGGAAGCCTTGCTGAGCATCACAGGACCCACACAGGAGAGAAGTCATTTGAATTTCTGGAGTGTGGAAAGAGGTTCAGTCAAGCTAGAAGCCTTGCTGTTCATCGCAGAACCCACACAGGAGAGAAGCCATTTGAATGTCTGGAGTGTGGAAAGAGGTTTCGTCAATCTGGGCACCTTGCTATTCATCAAAGAACCCACATGGGTGAGACGCCATTTGAATGTCTGGAGTGTGGAAAGAGGTTCAGTGATTCTGGAAGGTTTGCTAAGCATCACAGAACACACACAGGCAAGAAGCCATTTGAAGGTCTGGAGTGTGGAAAGAGGTTCAGTGATTCTGGAAGGATTGCTAAGCATCACAGAACCCACATAGGCGAGAAGCCATTTCAATGTATGGAGTGTGGAAAGTGGTTCAGTCAAGCTAGAAGCCTTGCTGTTCATCACAGAACCCACACAGGAGAGAAGCCATTTGAATGTCTGGAGTGTGGAAAGAGGTTCCGTCAATCTGGACACCTTGCTAGCCATCACAGAACCCACACAGGCGAGAAGCCATTTGAATGTCTGGAGTGTGGAAAGAAGTTCAGTCAAGCTAGAAGCCTTGCTAGCCATCACAGAGCCCACACTGGCGAGAAGCCAGTTGAATGTCTGGAGTGTGGAAAGAGGTTCAGTCAAGCTGAACACCTTGCTATTCATCACAGAACCCACACAGGCGAGACGCCATTTGAATGTCTGGAGTGTGGAAAGAGGTTCAGTCAAGCTGAACACCTTGCTATTCATCACAGAACCCACACAGGCGAGAAGCCATTTGAATGACTGGAGTGTGGAAAGAGGTTCAGTCAAGCTACATACCTTGCTAGGCATCACAGGACCCACACAGGAGAGAAGCCATTTGAATGTCTGGAGTGTGGAAAGAGGTTCAGTCAAGCTGAACACCTTGCTATTCATCACAGAACCCACACAGGCGAGACGCCATTTGAATGTCTGGAGTGTGGAAAGAGGTTCAGTCAAGCTGAACACCTTGCTATTCATCACAGAACCCACACAGGCGAGAAGCCATTTGGATGACTGGAGTGTGGAAAGAGGTTCAGTCAAGCTACATACCTTGCTAGGCATCACAGGACCCACACAGGAGAGAAGCCATTTGAATGTCTGGAGTGTGGAAAGAGGTTCAGTCGAGCTGGAAGCCTTGCTGTGCATCACAGGACCCACACAGGCGAGAAGCCATTTGAATGTCAAGAATGTGGAAAGAGGTTCAGTCTTTCTAGAAGCCTCGCTAAGCATCACAGGACCCACACAGGCGAGAAGCCATTTGAATGTCAAGAGTGTGGAAAGAAGTTCAGTGATTCTGGAAGCCTTGCTAAGTATCACAGAACCCACACAGGCGAGAAGCCATTTGAGTGTCTGGAGTGTGGGAAGAGGTTCAGTCGAGCTGGGTACCTTGCTAGCCATCACACAACCCACACAGGCGTGAAGCCATTTGAATGTCTGGAGTGTGGAAAGAGGTTCAGTGATTCTGGAAGCCTCGCTAAGCATCACAGAACCCACACAGGTGAGAAGCCATTTGAATGTCAAGAGTGTGGAATGAAGTTCAGTGATTCTGGAAGCCTTACTAAGCATCACAGAACCCACACAGGCGAGAAGCCATTTGAATGTTTGGCGTGTGGAAAGAAGTTCAGTCAAGCTGGAAGCCTTGCTACCCATCACAGGACCCACACCGGTGAGAAGCCATTTCAATGTCTGGAGTGTGGAAACAGGTTCAGTCAAGCTGAACACCTTGCTAGCCATCACAGAACCCACACAGGCGAGAAGCCCTTTCAATGTCTGGAGTGTGGAAAGAGGTTCAGTTAGGCTACACAACTTGCTAGCCTTCACAGGAGCCACACGGGTGAGAAGCCATTTCAATGTCTGGAGTGTGGAAAGAGGTTCACTCAAGCTGGAAGCCTCGCTGACCATCACTTGACCCACACAGGTGAGGAGCCACTTGAATGTCAGGAATGATGGGCCAGTTTCTGTCCTTCTGGTTGCCTTTCTTCACATGTTAGGACCGACCTTGTAAATATGGCAACTGAATTTCGAATGAACTGCCATAAGATTTTTATTTATACTCTCTCTCTCTCTGTATGTGAGAGAGACATATTTAAGTTCTGTTCCTACACTTCCTAACTCTGCTTATACGTGAGATTGTTTTATGTACCAAACACTTTGGGAAGTATTTTTAAATGTATATGTGTAACAGAATTTGAAATATTTAATAGTAATTGATTAAAAGGCAGAAGGGTTGCAGGGGAGGCTGCGGGTTAAAGCACTCCTACCCTCTCCAGGGCAGGAGCACGGGTGGGGGTGGGGCTGAAATGAAGGAGGCAAAGGTGGTTCTCTCCCTCTTCAGTGAAGCTCTTTGGGAAGAAGATTCTTAATAAGCTAAGGATTTAAACCTTTAGAAGAGGAAGGAAGGAGTTGGAACGAGGCACCTGAGAAGCAGAAAATCTTGAAACATAATTCTATATACCGTGTTTCCTCAAAAACAAGACACTGTCTTATATTTTTTCCCTCAAGAAGACACACTAGGGCTTATTTTCAGGGGATGTCTTGCTTTTATTAAGTACAGTGATACCTTGTATAAAGGATTTATTTCGTACCAAATGAAATTCTGTTAAGCAAAATTTCCTTTATGCAAATTTCCCATAGGAATGCATTGAAAACGGATTAATCCCTAATCGTGACCTTTTTTCTGTTGTACGGATTTGCCCCATAGGCAATTCTTTTAAGCAAACTTCCCCATCTCCAGATTTTTTTATGTTGTACAGATGTTATATTCTACAAACTGTTTGGTATATGAGGGTCCACTGTATAATATGCTTGAATGTCAGCCCTATGCACAACCGAAGCCTTTGCTCTCCTGTCAGCAATTCATTCACAGATTATGTCTTCCAGCTCAGGAAATAAAGGTTGCTGATCTGAACCACACTTGCGCTTCTTAGTATTTCTTCTATCCACATGTAGACTGAGGTTATCATATTCTGCCCGCCATTTTCTTATCAGATGGTGCATTTGGCAAGTGGACGGGGTCCTTTTGAGGCATCCCAGTCCTCCTTTTGAGGCGTGCTTGCTTTAGGCTCCCCGCATGAACCCGGTTGTGCCATTTTCATCTTTCTCTTGGGTAAGACCTGATATTATTCTCTTTTACTTTTTCTGTTAAGGGGGGAATCTCCTCTAACCTCTGTTCTACGCTCCCCCCCTTTCCCTTCTCTTTGGACCGTCTTCGTTTCCAGCTGTGGTGAGTCAAAATTATTTTCTTCCTTTTTGGATAACAGGGGAGAAATAGAGGCCTCGTTTTAAATAAGTCATACACTTGTAGTCCTTGTTTGTTCAGCCTGCAGAACTTGGGAGTCTCCGTGAGTTGTTTTTTTTCCTTTTCTTGCCTAGAAATAAACTATGGCTATTTAAAACAAGGTTTTGAGTATCTCTGTTTTAATATTAATTGGCTCAAAGCTCCAAATAGCAGCCCATGGCAGCTGCACTAAGCTGCACTAAGCGTGTGTGGGTGCATATTCCAAAATAATAATAATAATAATATATTTGCCTTATATCCACTAATTGGCTGTTTTTCTGGACAGCCTGATTTAGAATTTCCCCCCTCCATCTCCTGCCCAAGATCAAAGAGCTTGTGTGACAGGATCAGATATCGTGTTCCCCGTTCAGAACAAAACATGCCGGCTCTTTTCTCTCAATGTCTGCCTTATCTGCCAGCTATTCCCCTAGGACTTCCAAGAGAGATAGTTTTTTATTGGGGTAAGCTTGCATTTTGGTATTTCTCTTGCATATTGTTTGCTTAAAGCCCCAAACCGCAGGCTGGATATTTTTTATCCTCATACAAAATATCCTTGATACTACACTGGGTCTCTGCTTTATCTTACATTCAAACAGCAGAACATCCAACTGTCAGTCAAATGTCACCCTCTAAGTAGACTTTAAATGCACTTGGTTTTATGACTTTTAATGTATGCTGTGTTGAAAAATGGGGAAAGTTGTGATTATACAAATTGCAATTTCACAGGATCTTTTGGTCCTAAGCAAACAAGACCTCCTTATTGTTAACCAAAAGCATTATGTCACCTCCAGTAAATCAGCTATTAGATACACCTACTTACAAAGAAAATGCAGTAAAAGAATGTGCTCATCTCACTGGGTCAAGTATAGACAGAGATTCATCACATTATGAGACATGTCAGAATAGTGAGGTCCCTTCATTTACTCATTCATGGATGTTGACAATATTTATACTGTTACAAATCAATGACTACAATCCAGACCATGACAAATAAAACATGATAAAGCAACGCAGTTAAAGTAAATAGCCGCTGGAAGATCTTAAATCATCCAGCAGACAAAAAGGTCTTAACCTATGGCTTACTGTGCTTAACATTTCATAATTAGCTCTTATATTTTAACTTTTGCTAAAATAAAAACGGAGGATTGATAATAATTTATAAGCATGAGAAAAGTCAAAATTATTATGAGCATTATGTTATTAAAATATTAACAGACCCGACTGTGAGATACATAAGGTCTCAGTGACCCAGCTAAGACTTGGCATATCCGCAAGTGCGCGGGAGTCATTTTGCCGAGAGCAACATTTGGCGGTTAGCCAGGAATAAGGAACCAACTTGAACTATCAAACAAACTGGGTAATAGGGTCAGGTCATTCTGGCTTTGACGGCCAAATGGCTATGAGCTAAGAAAACGTGCAAGCAACAGGCACGTGTAAGCATACGTAAGTCTGAGATCATACAGATCATACGGAAAGGTATATAACATTGATGAGAAGCAATTTGAACCCTGTCCAGACCAATAGGGCTTGATCCATGCAATGGATCAACCCAGGCAGCTCTGAACCCTTAAGCAAAAGGCTTAAGAATTCCTAGTAACCATACCTGATTCTGTGTACTACTTAATTGCTCCATTTAGAACATAAGAACATAAGAAGAGCCATGCTGGATCAGGCCAAAGGCCCATCTAGTCCAGCTTCCTGTATCTCACAGTGGCCCCACCAGATGCTTTTGGAAGCACATGAGACTAGATATCTGTCTCCTGATACCACTCCCCTGCATCTGGCCCTTGAAGTACCCTGGTTTTAAGCCTGGAGATTACACATCTCCATCATGGTTTGTAAGCTGTGATGGACTCTTCCTCCAGGAATCTGTCAAATCCCCTTTTGAAGGCATCCAAGCCAGATGCCATCACCACATCCTGTGGCAGGGAGTTCCATAGACTAACAACGCGCTGGGTGAAAAAATATTTTCTTTTGTCTGTTCTTACTCTCCCAGCCCTCAATTTGAGTGCATGTCCCCTAGTTCTGGTACTTTGTGAGAGGGAAAAGAGTTTCCCTCTATCCACTTTACTCATGCCCTGCATTATTTTGTACGTCTCAATCATATCCCCCCTCAGGCGCCTTTTTTCCAGACTAAAGAGCCCCAAATGTTTTAGCCTTTCCTCATAAGGGAGGTGCCCCAGCCCAGTAATCATTTTGGTCGCTCTCTTCTGCACCTTTTCCAGTTCCACTATGTCTTTCTTGAGATGCGGTGACCAGAATTGTACACAATACTCCAGATGCGGCCTTACTATTGTTATATAATGGCATTATAATGTTGGCTGTTTTATTTTCAATCCCCTTTTTGATAATCCCTAGCATGGAATTGGCCTTCTTCACCGCTGCCACACATTGGGGAGACACCTTCATGGAGCTGTCCACCAACACACCAAGATGTCTTTCCTGATCTGTCACGGATAACTCAGAGCCCATGAGTTGATAGATAAAGTTTGGATTTTTTGCCCCAATATGCATTACTTTACATTTGGCTACATTAAAATGCATTTGCCATTTCGTAGCCCATTCCCCCAGTTTGGAGAGATCCTTCTGGAGCTCTTCACAATCTTCTCTGGTTTTTACCACACGGAAAAGTTTTGTGTCATCTGCAAACTTGGCCACCTCACTGCTTATCCCTGTCTCCAGGTCATTTATGAACAGATTGAAAAGCACCGGTCCCAGGACAGAGCCCTGGGGCACACCGCTTTTCACCTCTCTCCATTGTGAAAATTTCGCATTGACACCTACTCTTTTTTTCCGGGATCTCAACCAGTTCTCAATCCATAAGAGGACCTGCCCTCTTATCCCCTGACTGTGCAATTTTCTCAGCAGCCTCTGGTGAGGGACTGTGTCAAAGGCCTTTTGAAAATCCAGATAGACTATATCCACCGGTTCACCCAAATCTACATGCCTGCTGACCTTTTCAAAAAATTCTACAAGATTTGTCAGACAAGACTTACCCTTGCAGAAGCCATGCTGATTTTCTCTCAGCAAAGTTTATTCTTCTATGTGTTTTAAGATTTTCTCTTGGATGAGGCTTTCCACCATCTTCCCTGGGACAGATGTAAGGCTAACTGACCTGTAGTTTCCCGGGTCCCCCCTCCTTCCTTTTTTAAAAATTGGTGTGACATCTGCTATCCTCCAGTCCCCCGGCACTGTGGCCGTTTTAAGAGACAGGTTGCATATTAAGAGACAAGTTGCATTTACTATATACTTCCTATATTTCTGTAATCCTGTGAATGTCTAATAAAACCCTTGCTATATAACTAACTCAGCGTGGCAATTTTTGAAGAAACAACTTATTCTTATCAGGACCATTTGGCTATCCAACATCTTCTCTTTGCAGAAAGTCGTAACATTCTTGCCCTGGGAGTCCTCAATAATTCCTTTCTTGTACTCAACAGAATAGCTCTCTCTTTTTGCACTCACCTTGTCTGGGGGTACAGATATTCAGGAAAAGCAGGCCCACAGACTGTTGCTGGTCGGTGGGGCTAGTGTAGTGATGCATGAACTCCTTTTCCCTAGCCGTTTGCATGATGTGGCCCACGAAGGGAAAAAATAGTGGAAGTGAACAATTGGCTTCGGAGATGGTGCCGGCAGGAACGATTCGGATTCTTGGACCATGGTTTGCTTTTTCATTCAGATGGGATATTGGGCCAGGATGGGGTGCATCTCACCACTGCTGGTAGGAATCTTTTTGCCAAGAGGATTGCAGATTTAATAAGGAGAGTTTTAAACTGAGTTTGCAGGGGGAGGGAGAAAATTCTCTTTATGGTAGAGATCCAGAAGGGTTTGTGAAGATTAGCCCAAATGTTGCAAAAGGAACAGGACAAGAAGTAGTGCAGACCATCAGTGCAAGGAAAAACAGGTTAAGCAAAGGACATGTAAGAAGCACACGCAGCCTCAAATGTCTCTCTCTACACCAATGCACAGAGCATGGGGAACAAACAAGAGGAGCTGGAACTCCTAATAAAGCAAAATAGATATGACATAATTGGCATCACTGAAACATGGTGGGATGAGACATATGATTGGAATGTAGTCATTGGAGGGTATAACCTGTTTCAAAGGAACAGGCTGAGTAAGAAACGAGGAGGTGTAGTTTTATATTTTAAGGACATTTATACTGCTGAAGTAATACAAGATAAACAGCAGAGGAACCATGTTGAGAGTATTTGGGTGAAAATCAGGGGTGAAAAAACTAGGAGGGATGGCACTGTGGGGATATATTATAGACCCCCAAGCCAGTCGGAAGAGTGGGATGATGCCTTCTGTGAGCAGATGGCCACACAGTCAAAAGGGAGAGATGTAATACTAATGGGAGATTTTAACTATCCTGATATATGCTGGCAGTCCAACTCAGCTAAGAATGCAAGGTCTAACAAATTCCTTACCATGCAGACAATTTCAGATGGTCCAGAAGGTAGAGGAGGCAACAAGAGGCAAAACCATTTTAGATCTGGTCTTAACCAATGAGGAGGACCTTGTAAATGGGGTCGAAGTGGTGGGATCATTAGGTAAAAGTGACCATGCCCTCTTAGAATTTGTTATACAGTTGGAAGGTGAAGCTAAGCATAGTCAGACAAGAATCCTGGACTTTAAGAAAGCCAATTTTTGTAAACTTAGGGAATTATTGGCTGTGATTCCATGGACTGACACACCGAAAGAGAAGGGAGTCCAAGATGGATGGGAGTTCCTTACAAGCGAGATATTAAAGGCACAATTTAAAACTGTTCCAACAAGAAGAAAAAAATGGGAGAGGTCTAAAGAAACTGCAATGGTTTACTAAAGAACTTTCAGCTCAGCTAACTATAAAGAAAAACAAGTACAAGGAATGGAAAAATGGGAAAGGCACCAAAGAGGAATATAAGCAAACAGCTAATATATGCAGGGGAATGGTAAAAAAAGCTTAAGCGCAAAACGAACTTAGACTTGCCAGAGACATTAAAGATAATAAAAAGGGTTTCTTTAGTTATGTCCGCAGCAAACGGAAAAATAAAGAAATGATAGGCTCTCTGCGTGGCGATAATAACCAGTTACTAACAGGAGACAAGGAAAAGGCAGAACTAACTCAACACCTTCTTTGCCTCTGTTTTCTCCAAAAAGGAAGAAAGAGATCCCCTGGGACAAAGACTAGATGAGGTAGGATGGAAATTGCAACGTAGAATAGGTAGAGAGCTGGTACAGGAATACCTAGAAACATTAAATGAATTTAAGTCTCCTGGGTCAGATGAATTACACCCAAGGATATTAAAAGAACTGGCAGAAGTAATTTCAGAACCATTCACAATAATCTTTGAGAAGTCCTGGAGAACAGGGGAAGTCCCCATCGATTGGAGGAGGGCTAATGTTTTCCCCATCTTCAAAAAGGGGGGAAAAGAGGACCCAAATAATTACCGCCCAGTCAGCTTGACTTCAATTCCTGGAAAGATCCTAGAGCAGATTATTAAACAGGCAGTTTGCAATTATTTAACAAACAATGCTGTCATTACAAGAAGTCAACACGGGTTTCTTAAAAAAAGTCATGCCAGACTAATTTGATCTCTTTCTTTGATAGAATTACAGGCCTGGTGGATGAGGGGAATGTTGTGGATATTGCTTATCTGGACTTTAGTAAAGCCTTTGATATGGTTCCTCATGATATTCTTGCTAAGAAATTAGTAGAATGTGGGATAGATAGTGCTACTGTTAGGCGGATTTGTAATTGGTTGACTGATCGCACCCAAAGGGTGACCATAACTGGCCTCTCTTCAGCTTGGAGAGACGTGACCAGTGGGGTGCCCCAGGGTTCTGTTCTGGGTCCAGTGCTGTTCAATATCTTTATTAATGACTTGGAGAAAGGAATAGAGTATGCTAATTAAATTTACAGATGATACCAAATTGGGAGGAGTTGCTAATTCCCTAGAGCAGTGGTTCTCAACCTGTGGGTCCCCAGATGTTCCTGGACTGCAACTCCCAGAAACCCCTTCTAGCACAGCAAGTGGTGGAGGCTTCTGGGAGTTGCAGTCCAGGAACATCTGGGGACCCACAGGTTGAGAACCACTGCCCTAGAAGATAGGATGAAAATTCAAAAAGACCTTGACAGATTAGAGTGCTGGGCCAAAGCCAACGGAATGGATTTCAACAGAGGGAAACGTAGGGTGCCACATCTAGGTAAAAAGAATGATTTGCACAGATATAGGATGGGGGATACATGCCTGAAGAATAGTACCTGTGAAAGGGATTTGGAAGTCTTAGTGGACCACAAATTGTACATGAGTCAGCAGTGTGATACGGCAGCCAGGAAAGCCAATGCAATTCTTGGTTGCATCAAAAGAACCATAGTGTCTAGATCAGTGTTCCCCAACCCCCCGTTCCGCGGACCGGTGCCAGTCCGTGGATCAATCGGCACCGGGCCGCCTGAGGAAACCAGGGGAAGCCTCGCCACTGCGAGGAAAGTGACCCCGCCCCTGCCAAGGGAGGGAGGGAAGGAGGGGGCGGGGCTTCCAAAGCCAGAAAGGGAACCTCTTTGCGCTACGCCAGGGGTCCTCAACCTACGGCCCCCGGGAGCAACAGCATACCCCCCCCGGAGCAACCGCATACCCCCCCCGCAATCGCCCCCGCCCCGCCATCGCCGCCGCCGCCGCGACCCCCCGCAATCACCCCCGCCCCGCCATCGCCGCCGCCGCCGTGACCCCCCCGCCATCGCCCCCCCCGCCCCGCCGCCGCCGCCGCCGCGACCCCCCGCTATTGCCCCCGCCCCGCCATCGCCGCCGCCGCCGTGACCCCCCCGCCATCGCCCCCGCCCCGCCATCGCCGCCGCCGCCACGACCCCCCGCCATCGCCCCTGCCCTGCCATCGCCCCCGCCCTGCCATCGCCCCCGCCCTGCCATCGCTGCCACCCGCCGCGACCCCCCCTATTGCCATCGCCCCGCCCGCCGCCGCCGTGACCCCCCCGCCATCGCCCCCCCCCGCCATCGCCGCCCCCGCCACGACCCCCCACCGCCCCTGCCCTGAATCGCCCCCCCCTGCCATCGCCCCCGCCCCGCGACCCCCTGCCATCGCCGCCGCCGCCGCCGTGACCCCCCCGCCATCCCCCCGCCATCGCCCCCCCGTGAACCCCCCCTGCAATCGCCCCCACCCGCCATCGCCGCCGCCGCCGCCGCGACCCCCCGCCATCGCCCCTGCCCCACCAGCGCCGCCGCCGCTGCTGCGACCCCCCCCCGCAATCCCCCCCGCCCCGCCATCGCTGCCGCCGTGACCCCCTCGCAATTGCCCCCCCTCGCAATCGCCCCCGCCATCGCCGACGCCGACGCGACCCCCCCCCCGGCAATCGCCCCCGCCCCGCCAGAAAGAAAGAAAGAAAGTAAGGAGGGAGGGAAAAAGAAAAGGGAAAGAAAGAAAGAAGTAAGTAAGGAGGGAGGAGGGAGGGAGAAAGAAAAGGGAAAAAAAGAAAGAAAGAAAGGAGGGAGGGAGGGAGAAAGAAAAGGGAAAGAAAGAAAGAAAGAAAGAAAGGAGGGAAGGAGGGAGGGAGGGAGAAAGAAATGGGAAAGAAAGAAAGAAAGAAAGAAAGAAAGAAAGAAAGAAAGAAAGAAAGAAAGAAAGAAAGAAAGAAAGAAAGAAAGGAGGGAGGGAGGGAGGGAGGGAGAAAGAAAAGGGAAAGAAAGAAAGAAGGGAGCGGAGGAGCAGGGAAGGAAGAAGAAAAGGGAAAGAAAGAAAGAAAGAAGTGAGATGATGATGGATGGAGGGAGGAAAATGAAAAAGGAAAGGAGGAAGGACAGAAGAGTGGGAAGGAAGGAAGAAAAAAGAATGGAAATAATGGAGGAAGGAATGGAGAAGGCAGGTAGTTAGAAAGAAAGAAATAGAGGGACGGAGAAAAAGAAAAAGAAAGAGGCGGGAGAGGAGGAAGAAATAAAAGGGTGGAAGGAAGGAGAGGAGGGAAGGAAGGAAGAACTGGGCTAGCAATAGTGACCCATCAAATTTGGCTATGGTGTGTGTGTGGGGGGGGGGGGGGAACACGACCTGGGAGCCAAGGCAAACAGCTAGCTTGTGGTACAGAAGCGAAAATGGCAGCGTGCCATGGTTTCTGAGGCAGTAACAAAATCGCCTCCTTTGATTTTACTTTAAAAATATTTTTTAACATTAGTTTTCATGTAGTAGCCCTCAGGCACTTTGGGCCAGAAAAAGTAGACCTCAGCCTGTTCAAAGTTGGGCAGCTCTGTCCTAGGGTTCCGCAACGGTCTGGATCTTCCCTCTGCCCTCCCCCCCTCCCTGCCGTTTTTAAAATAAAATAAAATAAAATAAGAGGGAGGAAGAAAGTAAGTAAGTAAAGGAAGGAGGGAGGGAAAGAAAAAGAAAGGGAGAGAAGGAGTGAGGGAGAGAGAGAAAGGAAGAACGAAAGAAGGGGGAGGAAGGAAGAAAGAAAGCAAATGAGGAAGAAAGGAAGAAAAAGAAAGGGAGGGAGGGAGGGAAGGAAATAAAGAAAGAAGGGAGAGGAGAGGAGAGAGGAAGAAAGAAAAAAGAAAAGGGGGAAAGAAAGAAGAAGAAGAAAGGAGAGTGGGAGGGAAGGAAGGAGAGGAGGAGGGAGGGAGAAAGAAAGAAAGAAAGTGAAAGAAAGAAAGAAAATGAGGAAGGAAGGAAAGAAAGAAGGGAAGGAAGGAGGTAGAGTGGGAGGGAAGGAAGGAAAGAGAGGGAGGGAGAGTGAGAGAAATAAAGAAAAAAAGAAGGGAGAGGGAGGGAGGGAGAGAAAGAAAGAAAGAAGGGAGAGAAAGAGGAAGGAAGGAAGGAAGGAAGGAAGGAAGGAAGGAGAGTGGGAGGAAAGAAAGAAAGAGGGAGCAAGGGAGAGAGAGAAAGAAAGAAAAAAGAAGGGAGAGGGGGAGGGAGGGAGAAAGAAAAGGGAAAGAAAGAAAGAAAGAAAGAAAGTAAGGAGGGAGGGAGGGAGGGAGGGAGGCCTCATGTCAAGGAAGGGCGAAGGGTCCCAAGACCTCACGGCGGCTGGGTAGCCCCCGGGGAAAAAAACGCGAGGAAGTAAAAACAGTGTTTCCTTGCAGCGATGCCAAGGACTCGCACAACACTGGCTCTTCGGCTTGAGTACGGAGATGAGCACAGCCCCCTAGAGTGGGAAACGACTAGCACGCATGTGCGTCAGCGGCCGGGGGGGCATTTACCTTTTTTATCTTATTAAATCAAAACAAGCGGGCCAGGGAAAAATTATCAAACATTTACCGGTCAATTAAGGTTGGGGAGCACTGGTCTAGATCAAGGGAAGGGATAGTACCACTCTATTCTGCTCTGGTCAGACCCCACCTGGAGTACTGTGTCCAATTATGTGCGCCTCAATTTAAAAAGGATGTTGACAACCTTGAGCGGGTGCAGAAGAGGGTGACCAGGATGGTTGAGGATCTGGAGGAAATGTCTTATGAGGAACGGCTTAGGGAACTGGGAATGTTTAGCCTTTCAAAAAGAAGGCTGAAAGGGATATGTTAGCTATGTTTAAATATTTGAAAAGATGTCATATTGAAGATGGAGCAGGTTTGTTTTCCATGGCTTCAGAGACTAGGATTCGGGGCAATGGTTTCAAACTACAGGAAAAGAGATTCCATTTGAACACTAGGAAGAACTTCATGACAGTTAGAGCTGTTCGGCAGTGGAATATGCTGCCACAAATGGTGGTGGAGTCTACTTCCTTGGAGGTTTTTAAGCAGAGGCTGGATGGCCATCTGTTGGAAATATTGTGATGGGGGTTCCTGCACGGCAGGGGGTTGGAGTAGATGGCCCTTGAGTCCTCTTCCAACTCTATGATTCTATGATTCTAATAGGTAGCCTGTGACCGCGGTTGCCACATGTGCACCCACGCATGTGCTAACGGCTAGGAGAAAGGAGTGATGTGGTTGCCACCCATGCAAGTGCGAATGCCTCGGAGAAAGGAGCTGTGGCAGATAAAAGGCATTCCAATCTTCCTTCCTGCTCTGTGCCTAAATGCATGGTGTGGCTATGCAGCGTATCTGCATAGGTTCGCCCATCTCTAGGTATTATCGGGGTAGGGCTTATATTTAACAAATGCATAGAAATCCTGCAAGGGCTTATTTTTGGGGGGAGGTCTTATTTTGAGGGGAACAGGG
Source organism: Phrynocephalus guinanensis (assembly GCA_037367245.1). Classification (NCBI taxonomy): domain Eukaryota; kingdom Metazoa; phylum Chordata; class Lepidosauria; order Squamata; family Agamidae; genus Phrynocephalus; species Phrynocephalus guinanensis. Next base: position 21,808,987 of record CM074744.1, on the reverse strand, counting down.
TATTTGTGTAAAATGTATGTGAGAAAGGTGGAAGACAACTGTGACAAAACGCAGGAACTAGACTGTAATATGAACCACCAACATTGGCATGTACCAAGGATTCTTCTCGGAGCCAGCCTTAACATAAATTTCTTCCACCTTCCACATGATGGACCATCCAGTGATTTATAGATAGCTGCCATGTCACCTCTTAGTCTTTTCATTTTCAGACTAAACACACCCAAATCAATCACTATCTTCCTCGCAGGACTTGGTCTCCATGCTGGTTGCTTTCCTCTGGACATCCAACTTCTCCACAGCTCCTTTTTTTTAACCTCTGATATCCATGATAATGTCCAGGTTATGATATACCAGTAAATTGGTCTCCTTGTTTTCTAACTGGATAGCTACCCTTTATGAATTAGACCTCTTTCTTTTTTAACATGATAAGCTAGCTAAGTACGCTTTATCTCAGACACGGTGGCGATAGCAGATTCTAACCAATGGGGTTATGAGAGTTTGTGGCCTCTTCCAATGGGATTCCATATATACTTCCCTGGTAAGAAACACATGATTTGTCCTTCTCTTTGGTTTGCATTTTTCTTCTGGATAGCTCCCTCCCTCAATGAATTATTCTGAGCCTGCTAGAAGCAGGCCTCTCTCAAACTCCTCCCTGTCATGCCTGGAGCTGAAAGTCAAACACCTAACACCATTTGGCTGGGGGGGGGGGCGCTGCTGTGGTACCAGGCAAGACTCCTCCACCACTGGGCACATCTGGGGCATTGGGGATGGTGGCACTAGAAAAGTCCCTTGTTCCTTGAACCCCCTGCCTCCCCATTCATTTCCACATATGCCCTTATTCCTACTTTTTAAAAAAGCATTGCTGAACATGGAGGCAGTCCCAAGGTATTTCCAAGAGCTGCAATGGGCATTAACAGGGTTCAGAAGGCACTGGTTACCCCAAATACTATATTCCTTATGTGCAGGCAAAAGAGAGGGGGGGATTATCTTCCTGTTTTGGTGATGTCTACAGGTTGTTGTTGTCATTCAGTCGTGTCCGACTCTTCGTGACCCCATGGACTAGAGCTCGCCAGGCCTTCCTGTCTTTCACTGCCTCCCGGAGTTTGGTCAAATCCATATTGGTTGCATCGATGACGCCTTCCAACCATCTCATTCTCTGCCGTCCCCTTTTCCTTTTGCCTTCCATCTTTCCCAACATCAGGGAGTTTTTCCAAGGACTCCTCTCTCCTCATGAGGTGGCCAAAGTACTGGAGCCTTAGCTTCAAAATCTGTCCTTCCAGTGAACATCCAGGATTGATTTCTTTCAGGATGGATAGGTTTGATCTCCTTGCAGTCCAGGGGACTCTCAAGACTCTCCTCCAGCACCACAGCTCAAAAGCATTGATTCTGCGGTAATCAGCCATCTTTATGGTCCAGCTCTCACTTCCATACATCACTACTGGAAAACACCATAGCTTTGACTATCCAGACGTTTGTCAGCAAAGTGATGTCTCTTCTCTTTAAGATGCTGCCTTGGTTTGTTATCGTTTTCCTCCCAAGAAGCAGGTGTCTTTTAATTTTATTGCTGCAGTCGCCCTCTGTAGTGACCAAGAAGCCCAAGAAAATAAACTCTGCCATTGCCTCCATTTCTTCCCCTTCTATTTGCCAGGAGGTGATGGGACTTCAGCTCATTTTTTTTTCATTCTCTTTCTTTTACCCTCATTAAGAGGTTGCTTAAGAACATAAGAAGAGCTCTTCTGGATCAGGCCAAAGGTCCATCTATTCCTGCTTCCTGTGTCTCATCCTAATGGGCCAGTTCAAGGGTCATGGTGCATTAACCTGCCCCCCCCCGCCAGATGATTGGCGCACCATTCTTTCATGATCAACTGAGTTGGTGGTGCGGGGGGGGGGGGGAGAGGACAGGAGGGGGAGGGGACAGCAAGAAGCAGGGTTGCAGGCGTGCCCACCTTTGTGCAGTGATGTCTCCTCTCTTCTTCACCCATGGAGTATTCCTTCTTCCCACCCTTCCCCCCTCCTCCTCCTCCTCCCACCCCCACAGCTGCCTCACAGAGACTGTGACCTGCCACCGCTACCACTCCTCCTGCTCCCCTTCTGAGCCATTCTCTCCTTGTGCCGCCGTGGCGATGTGATTGCCCCGCTGCTGGCTCGTCCCAAACCAGCTGTGGCAAACATGGCAGAGGTGTGTAAGAGCTGCGGGTGGCAGTGGCGGTGGCAGCAGTGAGGGGGCTGGAAGGGAGAAGGCGGAAAAGAGGAGGCTGGAGGGGGAGGACAGTCAAGTCAAGCCCCAGGTGGGTTGGGAGGGAAAGCGCACCTTTTTTAAAAAAAAAAAGTATTTAAAAAAAAAGTCTGGATCTGCCACCACCGCTTGCCCGGGCTGCTCGCAAGCATGCACACGCCTCCCTTGCATCCGCTCGAACCAGGTGCAGGGGAGACATGTGCATAGTCGCATGGGTTGCCCCTTGGGATAACCTGTGCAAGCATGTACCTGCCTCCCTTGCACCCGCCCACACCGGCTCGAGTGGGTGCAAGGGAAGCATGTGCATCGTCAGCCTTCCCATAGGAATGCATTGAAATCTGTTCCCTCCAGAACGGATTAATTGATTTTCAATGCATTACTACGGGAAACTGCTGCTCTGCTTAACAATTCTTTACTTATGAGTATGTGTGCGGAATGGATAAAATGCGTAAGTAGAGGTTTTAGTGTAGTAGCCCTCATGCACTTTGGGCTGGAAAAAGTAGACATCAGCCTGTTCAAAGTTGAACAGCCCTGTTGTATAGGGTGGAAGAACCATCTTCTAGGAGAAGGAAAACTGATTTTAAACCTCGACTGCCTTGTGGTTATATCCAGTTCAGGAAAAGGCTTCAGGAGTTAACCTTGAGGCAAAATCCAGAACCTCCTATAGTCAGGCACAGTATTTGAACAGGGAGTGACCCCTTTCTCCTTTTGTCCCGCAGAGACAACATAAGATAACCCAGCACCTTCCCAGGGAGGTCCAGTTGTTGTTGTTGTTGGTCCCGGCCTCTAAACTACTCAGCTATCCAGCCAGATCAATATGGGATCACTCATTAGGAGGGCCATCCTATTCCTATTCCTCCTCCTCCTCCTCCTCCTCCTTTTAGACCTGTGTGGCTCCTGGAGGTCCAGTATTTGTCCTGGAGGTATGGGGTTGGGGTTGGGGTTGGGGTTGGGGTTGGGATTCAAACTCCCAACCTCTGTCTCCACCTCCAGCCACTGACCAGCACTTCCATCTGCTGCTGCTGTTCTTCCTCCTTTCCTCCATCCTGGATCCAATTCTGACCCGGATTCTGGCTCTGGACTAATTTTCCGTTCTTCCCCTCCTGGTCCTCCTTCTCTGAGTTTGTTTGTTTGTTTGTTTGTTTGTTTGTTTATTGAATTTATACCCCGCCCATCTTCCCGTAGGAACTCTGGGCGGCTAACACAGGGCTGAAGAATCAGCAATAAAAGACAAATAGAACAAACAAACAAATCATCGACAACAAACAACAAAACAAAACAACTTTGGCACCCTGGCATAAAATTTCAAATGCTCTGGATAGTGTAATTGAGTAAACCGATGGCGGGAAAGGGAGGGGGGGAAACTAAACTAAATCGCCAAAGGCCTTGCCGAAAAGCAAAGTTTTTAACGCTCGGCGGAAGGCCATCAGGGACTCTGCAGAGCGCACATCGCTTGGGAGGCTGTTCCATAGAGAGGGGCCAGCGACCGAGAAGGCCTGGTTACGAGTAGAGGTTTTCCAGGCCTCTCTCGGGTGTGGCAACCCGAAGCGTGTGCACTCGTGACTGCTGGACTGGACGGGCTGAGGTTGAGCGCTGGACGATCCGCTCTGACAGGTAGTCTGGGCGCAAGCCATGGAGGGTTTTATAAACTAATACCAGGACCTTGAATCTAATCTGGGATGCAACGAGCAACCAATGCAGGCGAGCCATGACCAGGGTGATGTGGTCATGACGATGCACACCCGCCACCAGCCTGGCTGCCGCGTTTTGCACCCGCTTTAAACGCCAGAGGAGAGTCAAGGGCAAACCCATGTAAAGAGCGTTGCAGTAGTCCAGCCTCGAGATCACCAGTGCTTGCACCACTGTTCTCAGAGAGTCCCCATCTAGGTATGGGCGGATCTGGGCGATTTGACGAAGATGATAAAAGGCGGTTCTGGTTACGGCAGCCACCTGGGCCTCCAAGGTAAGCGCCGGATCCAGGACCACCCCCAGATTCCAAACCCTATCCGCCAGCTGGAGAGAAACTCCCTCCAGACTGGGTAGAGGGCCTCCATACCCAGATGGAGAGGCTCCAAAGAACATCACATCCGTCTTCTCGGGGTTGAGCTTGAGCCTGTTGGCCCTGGTCCATGCCAAGACAGCGTCCAGACACAGGTCGAGAGTCCAGACAGCTTCCACTGCAGAGGTGGAAAAGGAGAGATAGAGCTGCATGTCATCAGCGTACTGATGACAGCAGACTCCAAATCTCCTAATGACCCCAGCCAGCGGCCTCACATAGATGTTAAACAGCATGGGGGAGAGAGACGAGCCCTGCGGAATCCCACAAGGGAGTATCCACTGGGCCGACAACTCCCCACCATGCTGCACATACTGGGGACGACCCTCCAAGAAGGATTGGAGCCAACTGAGAGCAGTGCCTTCGATTCTCACCTCGGAGAGCCAGTCCAGTAAGATACCGTGGTCGACGGTATCGAGGGCCGCTGACAAATCCAGGAGAACCAACAGGATAGAGCAACCCCTGTCGGTCGCCCGGATTAGGTCATCTTGCAGGGCGACCAAAGCTGTCTCGGTCCCACGGCCCGGCCTGAACCTGGATTGGCATGGGTCAAGGCACTGCTGTTCCTCCAGAAAAGACTGAATCTGGATCGCGGCCACCCTCTCGATGACCTTGCCAATAAATGGGACACTGGCTATCGGACGATAGTTGGCCAATTGGTCCAATGCCAGGCCAGGTTTTTTAAGAATGGGCTTTACCACCGTCTCCTTCAGACGAGGGGAAAAACCCCTCGCTGAAGGAGGCGGTGGCGATGGCAGATGCCCATTCTGGCATAATCCCACCGGCAGTTTTTATCAGCCAGGCAGGGCAAGGGTTGAAGGGGGTGGCCGCAGGCCGGCAGTGGGCAATTGCCCCAGAGGCCTCCAAAGAGGAAACAGGCCCAAGCTCATCCAAACGAGGAGAGCGAGGGGGTGCAGCAACAGGGGATGGCGGGGAAGGGCTAGTGCAACCGGAGTCGAAGCCAGCCCGGATGGCCTCTATCTTAGATCGAAAAAAGACCATGAAATTCTCACTACTGAACTCAGTAGGAGGAGGCCTTGCCAGACTAGGATTGGTGAGGTCCCGAACCACCCGGAAGAGTTCCGCCTGGCAGTTCGAGGCCTCACCAATTCTCTTATTCCATAGTTTCTCCTCTCTTTTTCTCTCTGTCCTTCCCCACCAATAAAAATGGGGGGGGGGGCTTCCCTGTCTCCCTTGGCAGTTTTCCTCCCCACCCATTAAACCTTCCAAGGGGATAAATTTATTTGCATTAATAACTTGTTTCCCCCCTCTCTCTGTGTGTTGTGTCTTGTCCTTTTGTCTCACCAGCCCCGCCTCCCCCTTCGCGAGGAGGGTCTTTTGTGGGGAGACTCTCTAGGAATGACACTGTCTCCTCTCTATCCCTCTCTCTTCCGCAGGACGATGCTCTAGGAAGGACCCTGCCTCTTGTTCATCCCCCCACCCGCCTTGGTCTTCTTTTTCCTACAACAACGCCCCCCCTCCCGTCCCTCCTTTCCTGGTATTCCTCGCGAGGAGGGGGAAGCCATAGAGAGAGATAGAAAATGGGGCCACTTCAGAGTGCCAAAAGGGGAGGACACAAGTGTGAAAGCATGTGAATGCAAGCAGATAAACAGGTACTGCTGTAAAAAAAGTAGGAAGGTAAACAGTGTTCCGTGTGCAGAAATGCATTCAGCCTTGCCAGCCGCATGGCCACGGACTTGCCACTGGCTGTTTGGCGAAGAAATGGAGATGAGTACCGCCCGTAGAGTCGGACACAACTAGCATGTATGTGCGGGGAAACCTTTACCTATGTTCGTCAGAGCCAATGTATGCACTCACACCTGCTCAGATACACATCCATAAAGGATCTTTCAACTTTTTCAATAGTGCATCTTGATCTAGGCAAGACTGAGAAACACTTACACAGAGCTATGCATTAGGGGAAATTTATTAAACACAAAAGAATTAACATGTAGCACGGCTTCACAATGAAGTATAATGAGTTGAGTGGGGAAAGACAAGCTTCAAAAACTCACTGGGCTTAAAGAGTTCAAAGGAAAGACCTTTAAACCCCCCCCCCCAAAAAAAACAGACACATCATGCACATACAAGAAAGTGTGGGTTAGATGAAAGAGGCACCACTGTGTGGGGAAAATACTCCTGGAAGAGAGATAAGTGACAAATATTAGCTCGGGTTAGACTGTCTTGGAGCTATGGCCTGTCAGAACACCTGATGACAGACGTAGCTGGAAGACCCAGGCAAAGAGATACAGCAAGAAAAACAAAACAAACCTGAACCTGAACAACTATGAATAGCTACTGTGTGTACAGTAGTATGCCTGTATCTGCTGATTCAGCATCTACTGATTCAGTTATCCGTGGTTGGCAGCCCACCGCCCATCTCCCCAGAGGGGACTCTAGGTGGTTTACAGCATAAAACTAAATTTGCTGTTGCAAATAGGTGCCACAAAGCAAGTTATTGTTGGAAAGGGGTGCTGTAGGGGTTTGATGTTCACTCTTATCTACAGATTTCGGTATCTGTGGGGAGGCCCGGAACCAATCTCCCACAGATATGGGGGTACTACAGTATTTTTATATGGTTTCTTTACAAGGAGGGCTATCTGGCCCTTGTAATGTGTCTTCTTCTGCCCGATATTAATCTTCTCACCTAGCTAATCTCCTTCGCATTAGCATTTCCTCACAGCGTTTTCCACTTCCCAGATCCTAAAATGCCACTTTGCCCACTCATCCATGTTTTCAGGGCAGAGACTGATAATTTACATTATACAGTGGTACCTCAACTTACAAATTTAATCCATTCCAAATGCATGCTCTTAAGTTGAACTACTCTTAAGTCCGGGTACCTATCTTTAAAAATGAAAAAATAAGTTAAAAAAATTAAAAAATGGAAAAATATTTGTAAGTCAAGCAGACCATATCTAAAATGTGTAACGCGGCAGTTAAAATGCCAACAATTTTCTGCTCTTAAGTCGAATTGCTGCTCTTAAGTCAGGGTACCACTGTATGTCCTTATTGATACAGTAACTCCCCCCCCCCGCCATTTCGCAGTTCAGGTACTTCAGTCCTACTATATCGCGGGATCGTAGTACCTGCCTGGGCTCCAGCTGATTTGCGCTGGGGTGGAGGAAAAAAAACCTTTATTTCCCCACCCCCGTGCCAATGAGCTGGAACCCACGGTGTGGGGAAGAGGGGGAGGCTTTTAAACCTCCCCCCCTTCCCCAAGACCCGGATCCGATCGCCCATTGCAGCCAGCCCGCACTCCTCCGAGACGCCTCGGGGCCCTGTGGGCGGGCAGCGGGGAGCAATCACATCACCCCACACCGCCCACCCGCCCTGAGGCTTCTCAGAGGAGCGCGGGCCTGCCCTGCAATCTCTATTGAAATGTATTGGCTCAATGCATTTCAGTGGAGAAATTTTCCCCATTGGAATGCATTGAGCCAATGTTTTCCAATGGGGAAATTTTTCTCCATTGAAATGCATTGAGCCAATGCATTTCAATGGAGACGGCCCCGGACGAGAAGTCTTGGGGCGGCACTGGCGGGCCGCGGCGGGAGGTCAGATCCCACAACGCCTCCGGCACCCGCAGCCCCAAGACTTCTGGGATCGGCACGCAAGCGGCGGCAGGGGGATCTGATCAGCCACCGCCCGCCAGGCCCCACCCGACCTGCATCTGCATATTGCGGATTTTCAGTCATCGTAGGTCAGGTGGGTCCCTAACCCCCGCGATAGGCGGGGGGTTACTGTAGCGTCATGCCATCTCTGTTTTGGTCACCCACGAGGCCGCTGACCATAGATTTTCAGGTCGTCAACAGTTCTGGCCATGGTGGAGGGTCTTTGTAGTGTGCCTTTTAAAAAATCTTTTATTCTTTTAATGTTATATATATTACAGTACACATACAGTATTTTACATTGCCCTTCTGAAGTCTCATGCAACAATGGGTGCTTTTACACGACCCCTACGATCCGCTGGCCACTTAAATTCGGACCAGAGATCTTGGGGTTTTGTAGCTCTTCCTGTGTTCCCATCCCTCCGCACTCCCTTGCTCCTGTCTGCGTGAGGGGAGGGAGAAAAAAAGGGAGAAAAGAATGCCCATCGCAGCCCCGGAAGCAGGGCCGGCGCTAGGTTTTTTTGCACCCTAGTTGGGGGGGGGCGGGGGGCAGTGGGGGGCACGGCGGTGGCGGCACGGGCGGCGGCGGGGGTGACGGGCCGGCGGTCAGCAGCGGCGCCGGCGGGGGGCTGCGGGGTGTGGCAGCGGCGGCAGCAGGGGGAGGCGCAGGCAGGTGGGGGGCCCGCAGGCGGGAGGTGGCAGCAGCGGCAGGGGGAGGCACGCGCGGGCGGCAGCAGGGGCGGGGGGAAGCAGGCTAGCCAGCGGTAGCGGTGGGGGGTTCCCCTTCTCCATTTTGGCACCCCCTGTCCATTTTGGCGCCCTAGGCAACTGCCTAGTTCGCCTTAATGGATGCGCCGGCCCTGCCCGGGAGCAAGCATTCCAGTTTCTTAAAGTCTCTTAAAGGGGCGGGGGGGAACACACACACACACACACACACACACACACAAGGCGAGGAGAGCCCGGCACTCACTGGTTTACATCCGCATCATAAATTTTTCACCTTCAGAGACCAGGTACTTGAAAAGTGCGCTGGGACACGCTTAGGTGGGTGTAGTCGTACTTAATTTTTTTTAAAGTCTGGAGCTGGTGGGAAAACAATTTTAAGCTCCGCATCTGGGAGCCCTTTGCCTCGGATTTTAGGGGTTGTGCAAAAGCGCCCAATGCTTGATTCTTTTATGCCATACAAAACAAACAAACAAATGGTGAACTCTAATGTTTGAACAGGGGTGTACTGATCATAAAGCATTTCCCACATTCCTGGCAGTTGTAGGATTTATCTCCTGTGTGGATTCTCTTGTGATATATGTTTTAATTATTCAGTATATCTACCACCCATACCACTTCAAGTAGTCTCTGGGCAGTTTTTTAGTTTTTTAATTACAGTATGCAGGCTACACCCCCCCCCGCACAAGCTGGGTACTCATTTTACCGACCTTGGAAGGGTGGAAGGCTGAGTTTATTTTAATCTGTGTTATATTTTGTTTTTAATGTACAATTTATTATGATTATTATTCTATCAATATTATGAGTTCCCTTCAGTACCCTAATTAGCAGAAAGGTGCCCAACAAGAAAGACAAATAAAAAATACACAATGTCTCACAAAAGTTGATTTGAGAGGAAGAGTTCTCACATTCGGAGAATGTGTATGGTTTATCCCCTGTGGAAGTCTTGGTGTCTCAGAAACGGTGAATTGAAATGAAAGCACTTCCCATATTGCCCATACTGGTACGGTTTCTCTCACGTGTGGACTCTTTGATGCACAAAAAGAGCCGAACTTTGAGCAAAGCATTTCCCACATTCCTGGCATCTGTATGGTTTCTCCCCTGTGTGGACTCTCTGGTGTGCCACTAAGTGGCTTTTCTGAGTAAAGCTTATCCCACATACGTGGCACTGGAATGGTTTCTCTCCTGTGTGGACTCTCTGATGTTTCACCAGGGTGCATTTCCGAAGAAAACATTTCCCACAGTCCTGGCATTGGTAGGGTTTCTCTCCTGTGTGCACTCTCTGGTGGACAAAAAGGGCTGAGCTCTGAGCGAAGCATTTGCCACACTCTTTGCACCTATATGGTTTCTCCCCTGTGTGGATTCTTTGGTGTGTCACAAGGGTGGATTTCAGAGGGAAACATTTTCCACACTCCTGGCACCTGTATGGCTTCTCCCCCGTGTGGACTCTCTGGTGTTCCACAAAGTGGCTTTTTTGAGCAAAACATTTCCCACATTCCTGGCATGGGAATGGTTTCTCTCCTGTGTGGACCCTCTGGTGTGCCACGAAGTAGCTTTTCCGAGCAAAGCATTTTCCACACTCTGGGCATTTGTAGGGTTTCTCTCCTCTGTGGAGCTTCTGATGGGGTGCCAGGCAGGATTTCCAAGCAAACCATTTCCCACATTCATTACACTGGTATGGTTTCGTTCCTGTGGGGACGCTTGGATTGTTCAAAGGGTATGAATCGCCAGCCATACATTTCCCAGAATCTTCACTTCTAATGTGAAGCATAAGCTCAGTCTTTCCCACAAATTCTTTCCCACATTCATTGCCTTTGTAAGGCAACTCTTCCGCCTGGGTTTCCTGCTGCCTGGCAAGGTCCCCTTTTCGAACATATTCTCCACCCTCGGCGCTTATACATTCTGGGAAGTAAGAACCTTCACAGGTGAAGCTGGGTCCTATGAGAGAGGCGGCGGCAAAAGGGGTCTACATGGTTATAAAGATACTCAATTAAATAAAACCACAAGGAGAAATGAAAATATCAAACTTTGGCGGTTACTTCACGTCCTACCTTCTTCTGCGATTACATTTGTACCGTGACAGCATTGTTTGCAGTCACGTGGTTTTGTCCCTGTTCAGTCCCTGTTTCCGTTTAATCACGGTCGTGATAACTTGTCTCGAGACAAGTGTTATTTCACGGCCTTGTTTCGTGACAAGATCTGCTTTTTTGGGGGGGGACCCATAAAAATAAAGGGTGCACCACACCCCCTGTGCTTCGTCTATTCAAAATGTTGATCCATAGCACTCAAAAGTACGAGAGAAATGGACGGATGCAGGTTCACGAGCAGAATATTGCCTTCGTTGCATGACAGTTGTTACCTCACGGGACCTTGTCCCGGAACAAGAACAGAGACAAAAGAATTCCCCAGCCCAGGGGCAGGAACGGCTTGTCAAGCTCTGTTCCCGGTTCCAGGGGCGTGGTCGAGACAACTTTTTGCTGTCACGCTATGGACGTGAAGTAATTTTTTTTTGCACCGGTCCCAAGCAGGTCAACAAGGAGGGACGAACAGGACGTGAAGTAACCGCCTTTGTTTTCTTCATACATGCCTGGCATCCCAAGCTTCAATTTTAGTAAAAAAGGAAAAAAAAGGAAAAAAAAAGAAAAAAGAAAAGCTGAACAACTTTCTTCCTTTTTTAATGTGTTGAAAAAACAACCTTCTATGTTAAAATTAAGGGCAGACTCTAACACTGAAGTTCAACTGATATTAGAATTACAGGACTGCATGGATGTGGATTGAGTTTTGAAAAACACCTTGAGGTGTGCTAAGAAAAAAGCCATAGAACTTGGGTTGATGGACCGAGAATGGAGAAACCTTGATCATTTATTTTTTGAAGTTCCCCCTAACCAGAAATGTCAATTTTCTGATTACAGTGGACCCTTGTATAACAAACATTTTGTATAACATAAAATCTGTACAACATAAAAAATTCTGGAGATAGAGGAAATTTGCTTTACATAATCGCCTATGGGGAGAATCTGCACAACATAAAAATGGGACTACTCCATTTTCAATGTATTCCTATGGGAATTTGTATAAAGGAAAATTTGCTTAACATAATTTCATTTGGAATGAATTAATTCCTTTATACAAGGTACCACTGTATTTGGAAGAAAACAAAGAAAGTTTTCCTCATTTCCCCCCCAGGAAAAACAACTGGGATTTGGGGATAATTAAAATATATCCAATACTTATGTGGATTTCAAACCTGAACTCATGTTCGGAATGAAGCAAAATAAAGGCTTTGTTCTTAAATTGGTTAACCTATCAAACATAACAATCTAGCATAATTATGGAAGATAGAAAGCTAAAAGCTTTAGCACTGTACTAGCAAGGTTTTAGATATACTCTGTATTCAAGACAGAGAGGCAAACCTTTCTACTCTGTTCTAGTTAAACATGAGCATATTTTCTGCCACCTAAAAAGTAAAAAAAAAAACACCCTGAGGAATCATCACAAACAATGTTTGTAATAAACATTGATTTTGTGGTGACTGTGTCTAACAAATTCAACAATGCTCAAAGGATGTAATGCATGAACAAAGGATGTAATGCATGAACAATGGAGATCCTTCATTTGCTCCTCTCCTGAAGATGGCTGCATGGGCAAGTATACCTTGGATTTCAGTACGGTCTGTATCCATGTTATTCATAGGCATTACCATTCTATAAAGGAATGTTTCATACTTCTATATAGTTTACACATACAGTATTGGCTGAAATCCTACTTGTGATAGTATATGCTTTGTGCTTTTATTTCTCTATTTCTCTGTATTACAAAACATTTTCCTGCACTGCATATGTGCCTCCTGTGACTCCTAATTAGGTCTAAAATCCATTGCAAGAAACTCCTACTATGTGCATCAGAGTAAATAGTGTTTCTCTGCCTTTTGGCAGGTTGTCCTTTGTGACTGCCAGGTACCTTATTTTGCAGCCCAAAGGCACCTGGACAGAGAGAGAAAAAGCCACTGATGCAAAAGGACTCTGGCCTTAGAATCAAGGAGAATGACCTGGAAAGACTGCAGCTAGGCCTCAGGCAGAATAATATAGTGAGTCAAGCACTGAGGTCACTAGTGGGAATGCCACAGGCACTTCCTTTTTGGGATAAGGAGGAGGAGGTAAATTATGGAATGCCAACATGGAATTAAATAGAGTATGATGTGATTTGGGTCTTTAAAAGGCATCTTCGGTCACCCAGCAGAAGATCTAAGCTAAAAGGACAACAAATACAGACAGAAGCTCATTCCTTACCAAGAGAGGACATGTTCTCATAATTTTCCATCATAACCTCCCTATAGAGAGATCTTTGACTCTGATCCAGCAAGTCCCATTCTTCCTCTGTGAAATATACAGCCACGTCCTCAAAGCCCAGAAGTTCCTGCAATGAGAAATCAAGGCCACACTTAGAAAGACTAATCCAATATTCAGGGGAATTTGTATGTACCTGTGGTGATTCAAAATACTGTACAAGAAATGGGTGGCAAAAAGGAACTCTGAATATGCAGTATGAAGTGATATAATAGCTACAACAAGATGGCTGTTGTGGGTGTGGAGACATGTTTTAACTACCACACTGTTGTGTGAATTGTGGAATTTTGATGGAAATGTGTGACAGGAAAAAAATAAAAGAAAATTAATTGGCAAGGGAAATGGTGTAATAATAATTGTAAATTCCTTTCAAAAGTGCCTCAGAGAAGGGCAGTGAATGTAAAATGTAGGACTATATCTGTGAAGATTCTCAGTTATCCAGGTGGGACTTTCACACACCCTGCCCTAGGCCATTGTCCACCTCAGGAGCCTATTCAGACCAGGGTGATGGGAAATCAAGGTGAACTATAAATTTGGAAGACTCGCCACTAACTTTCTTCAGGCGGACAAAGCTGCTTGGATGAGTCGTTTCGGTCTCTCAAGAAAAGAAGTCCAGTTGCCATGACTCAACTTCCAGATAAAATGTAGGACGTTGGCATTCATAATTTATTTTTTTTGTCTTCTTATTGGTGACATGATCCTTTTTTTTTCCCCCCCCAAAAAAAAAAGGCATTCATAATGTATTGAATTGCACTTTGCAAATATGGTGTTAGGGAGGTTCCCTCAAAAGGTAGAGACAACTTTAGGAGCCAGCTAACCTAGCTGGTGTTTATCTCATCTGGCTTGGCTTTCGCATACCACTACCCAAGTGAGCTGCCTAGATACCCTCAGCACATCCGATCTCACTTGATTTCGGAAGCTAAGCAGGGTCGGCCCTGGTTAGTACTCGGATGGGCGACCCCCAGGGAATAGCAGGTGCTGTAGGCGCCTGGAGTAGGAACTGGCAAGCCACTCCAGTACTCCTGCCAAGAAAACTCCATGGACATGGAGTCACATAGAGTCGGTCACGACTGTAACGACACAACAGACAGACAGACCCAAGTACACTGCTTGTCCTAAGGAAAGCTAGATGCTTGCATTGCAATGCTTTGATACCAAGTATATAGAAACAGAGGTTTCTATCATGTTTATGAAAACATCTCCCAAGAAACATAGCCACCTGGGTCTTACAAAACAAGGAAGAAGTCTCTGCTGGGAGAATATCGAGTGAGAAATAATAACTGCAACGTGACTCTTTAGTATACTTGTACTTGTGCTTTGTTAGAATCGTTTTTAATAATTATTTGTATTACAATAGAGATTTCTAAGAGACTGTATGAAACTGCTATGTAAATAATAGTTTTATCAAGGGCATAGCTTTTTATTAAGAAGAAATATTTCCTATGTCTTTTTGAACCAGGATATTCAAGTGTAAAATCAGATGCTTATACTTTAGAAGAAACAAGATTTTATATAGAAGAGATACCATCTTTATATTTCTACTGTATTGGGAAGTTTGTATTAGAAGACTGCGCACACACACACACACACACACACACACACACACACACACACACACACACACACACATATATATATATATATATATATACATATACTGTATATTTCAAGTATATGTTTCATTTTTGGCTTTATGCTTACTTGCTTGCTAGTAAATCTTATAAAGAAAAAAAGGATTCCTTTTTGAATTTTTAGTAATATGTATCTAGGAATAAACAATTTAATTAAATAAAACAAGGTAGAACATATTCTGGAACCAAAAAATAAATTTCTTGTCAGATGTGTGAAGGACATAAATCTATACCTTTCTTATAGGGTGCATTATGGAGGACATTCAGAATCCCTGCCCCTCACCCCGAGGAAACTAACAGTTGTGGGTAGGGTTGTGGCACAGTGTGAAAAGACACAGAACTTTGGCATAGGTTTGGATGTGACATGGCATTTTGTGGTCACCAATGGTCGAACCACAAAGAACCATAAATATGAACCTGCACAAAGGCCAGGGTTCTTACAGCGGCTTAGGAGTGGCTTAGGAGTGGCTTAGGGAGCTGGGAATGTTTAGCCTTACAAAAAGAAGGCTGAGGGGGGGATATGATAGCTATGTTTCAGTATTTGAAAGGATGTAATATTGAATAGGGAACAGGTTGGTTTTCCATGGCTTCAGGAACTAGGACTGGGGCAGTGGTCTCAAACTACAGGAAAAAGATTCCATTTGAACATTAGGAAGAACTTCCTGACAGTTCGAGCTGTTCAGCAGTGGAATAGGCTGCCACGGAGGGTGGTGGAGTCTCCTTTTTGGGAGGTTTTTAAGCAAAGGCTGGATGGCCATCTGTCAGGCGTCCTGTGATGGGGGTTCCTGCATGGCAGGAGGTTGGACTGGATGGCCCTTGAGGTCTCCTCCAACTCTATGATTCTATGAGTCCTCTCCTCAATGTGTTTTCCTGGCAGGGAGGATTTTGAGGGACAAAGACTAGACAGCGATGAAGGTATTTTGCAAGGTACAAATCCAGAGGGGCTTTAGAACTCTTTAGTTTAAGGAATCATTTTTCTACCACAAACCTACCAGTTCTTTCCATTACCTCAGTTCTTTCCATTGTGGAGCATTTCTTTTCCTTTCTCATGTTCCTTATGGGTGGAGGGAAAGACAACATGGTGTCCCCTGGAAAAGGGAGACAAGGGAGGGTAAACAAGGAACAGACAGGAAGGCATCTCTTTTTCACCACAGATGCTCTCTAGTGTGGGCTAAAATATATTATGAGAAACAGAATATTTATTTATTTATTGCATTTTTATACCACACCGATTTCCCAGAAAGGACTCTGGGCGGTTTACATAAATGCAAATAAGAAACAGACAACAATGCAAAATTAATAAACAGTATAATAAACTAGTAAAATAAGCAAATAAACATGGGAAGATGGGCGGGGTATAAATTCAATAAATAAATAAAATAAATAAAATAATACATGCAAGAATCCGGCAACAGGCAAAAAGAAAAAAAAACCCTAAAAGTACTAAAAAAAGGGGGGAGGAACAATAAACAGGGAAAACACAACAAATTACTGATCACTGGTAATTACCGATCGATCAACGTCTGTATGTAACATTTTTACATACAAACAAAGATAATCTTTGTATTGTTCAGAAGAGGAAAAAAATCCAATATTGAGATTTTAAGTCTAAAACACGCACGAGACAGCAGGGTAAAGAAAGGGGCCTTAGGCCTCATGACTTTTCTAAGGGGAATCAGGTAATGAGAGTATACCTGCTGTATTATCAGTCCAGAACTGGAGAATGAATGAGGCTGATTTTCTGTGACGCCTCAATCCTCAACTGAAGGAAATAGAGAGAAAGCAAGTGAGTTTGTGATTTTAGGAAAGGAAGATCGAGCACTGCCTTTCCATCCCATATAAAACATCTTATATAATAAGGGATGTTTTATAAGGGATGGAAATATATACATTACTGTATATGGCAGTGATGGCAAACCTATAGCACGAGTGCCAAAGGTGGCACTCGGACCCCTTTCTGTGGGCACCCGACATTGCCCCTTCGTAGCCACCTGTATACAGGTTAAATTATTGTATTGGCACTTTGCAAAAAATAAATAGTGGGTTTTGAATTGCAGTTTGGGCACTCGGTCTCTAAAAGGTTCGCCATCACTAGTATATGGTAATTCTGCTCAAATCACCAGAGGGCTGATGGCTTGGAAAACGGAAATGTTTGCCTTGTAAGGGCCTCAAGTAAGAGGGTGGAGGCAGCACTGCCTCATAAGAACATAAGAAGAGCCCTGCTGGATCAGGCCAAAGGCCCATCTAGTCCAGCTTCCTGTATCTCACAGTGGCCCCACCAAATGCCTCTGAAAGCACACAAGACTAGATATCTGCCTCCTGATGCCCCTCCCCTGCATCTGGCCCTTGAAGTACCCCGGTTTTAAGCCTGGAGATTACACATCTCCATCATGGTTTGTAACCTGTGATGGACTTTTCCTCCAGGAATCTATCCAATCCCCTTTGGAAGGCATCCAGGCCAGATGTCATCCCCACATCCTGTGGCAGGCAGTTCGAAGGACTAACACCATGCTGGGTAAAAAAAATTCTTTTGTCTGCCTCCATACATGAGGTTGGATTGAAAAGTAATGCCTCCATGGCTGTAACTTTTCCCCCCCGTTAACTGATTTTCAAAATTATTTTTGCATCCGATAGCTACATTTTTCCTCTATGTAATGCTCGATTCACTTTTCAAACATAGCCCACATCCCTTTCCACGCACTTGTGCCAATGCATTACTAGTTGAGCTAACTAGTTGAGAAGAATTCCGGTGGTTCTTGTTGAATGGCAGCTTTCAACTCGTCATCAGAACAAAAGTGACATCTCTTAAGGTGCTCTTTCACCTTTCTGAAAGTCACAAGGGGCAACGTCGGGGCTTTATGGCTGGTGCAGTAGAACTTCCTTGAACGGCAGGCACTGCAAATGCCCCTTGTGTTTCGGCGACTCGTGTGCAGTTGGCCCTTGTCGTGCTGCAGAACCGGGTCCAAATCCTTCAGGACGCGCCACAACCGTGCATGGAGCTTCTCCAACGTTTTCACCTAGGATCGAGAGATGATCGTGGTTCCCTCCTCCAAGAAGTCAATGAGCACGACGCCTTGGGAATCTGAGAAAATGGTCATCATGACTTTCCCTGCAGATTGGACCACCTTGCAGCACCTGCAGTTCAAAGGGGTTCTACTGTACCTGCTGAACAGCAACCACCTTGCACCTTCCAACTTTCGAATCTCAAAAAGAACAGAGTCCAGCTGTGTCGAAATCATCTTCTGAGATGAAGAGGTTTCTCTCCCCTTTCTTGTGCAGATGGCCAAGAAAAGTTAGGAGTTTCCCCGAAGGGAGCGGGCGGCAATGTCCTTAAGACATTGGGCACGGATCTTAAGGCAAACAAAATAAAATATTTTTTTACTCAGCGTGTTGTTAGTCTGTAGAACTCCCTGCCACAGGATATGGTGATGTCATCTAGCCTGGATGCCTTCCAAAGGGGATTGGACAGATTCCTGGAGGAGAAGTCCATCACAGGTTACAAACCATGATGGAGAGGTGTAATCTCTAGGCTTTAAACCAGGGTACTTCAAGGACCAGATGCAGGGGAGTGGTATCGGGAGACAGAGATCTAGTCTCATGGGCTCCCAGACGCATCAGGTGGGACCACTGTGAGATACAGGAAGCTGGACTAGATGGGCCTTTGGCCTGATCCAGCATGGCTCTTCTTATCTCTGCCAGGAAACAAGGAGACCGCTTGCAGTCTCAAGCATCTCCTAAAACAGAAGCCAAGCAAAGCCCCCCTGGCTGGGAAGTTCTGACACCAGCCAGAAAAGAGGAATGTCAGGCAGGAGGTGGATTCGCTCCGTCAAGGAGCGGCAAAGAGGAGGAGGAGGAGGAGGAGGGCTGGTCTGGTCCTGATGAGACCTTTTGGAAAGCAGCCATCCTTCTTCTGGCGGCCAGAAGTCGGAGGCGATTCAGCAGCGCATTACTAACGGGGGGATGTACTTGAAGCTTTAGAGAGAGAGAGAGAGAGAGAGAGAGAGAGAGAGAGAGAGAGAGAGAGAGAGAGAGAGAGAGAGAGAGAGAGAGAGAGAGAGAGAGAGAGAGAGAGAAGCCGCAAGGCAGCTGTCGATGTACAAAAAACCCACCGCAAGAACCTGCCATCTGCTTGCAGGCGTGGGCATTCTCCTTCCTTCCTTCCTTCCTTCCTTCCTTCCTTCCCTCTCTCCCTCCTGGACCCAGGGTCCCTCACTCTGTTCCCCGCCTTTTACCTCCGCCTCCAAATCCAGGCGCCCCGCTCGCTTCCTCCTGCAATTGGGAAAAGGAGCCCCCTTCTTTTGTGCTGCACCCCCTCTTCTCTCTGCGCCCCCCCAGCATCGGCTCGCTCCCGGGTTTTTAAACTCTGCGGAAGGTGGGGCTTTTTTCCACTTCCCGTCATGTGGCTGAAGGCAGGCCAGTCAACACATTTAGGCGATGGAGAGGGCAAACAGAACTACTATAGTGCCTATCAAAAAAAAAGGGGGGGGTGAGCCGCGTGGCCACCAACAAAACACACTTTCAAAAATGGGTTACAGGCGATACCTTTTTATGAAAGTTTATGAAATCTTTGTCCAGCCTTAAAGGGGCAGTTGCATCAGTCATTTCCTCTCTCCTTCCAGCTGTCTCCTGCTCACCCACTGGTTGCAAAATCAGGCACATGGCAGCCACACAGCCATTCATTTATGTGAAGGATAACCAACCAGAAAGGGGATGGGGTGGGGCTAAACACTGCATAACTGGCCTCACACACGTTTTTTTTAATTGTTTGTTTGTTTTGCAGAGAGCCTCGTGGCGCAGTGGTTAAATGCCTGTACTGCAGGTAAAACTGTGCTCACGACCTGGGTTCAATCCCTGGTAGCAGGCTCAAGGTTCACTCAGCCTTCCATCCATCCGAGGTCGGTAAAATGAGTACCCAGCTTGCTGGGGGGGGGCAATGTGTAGCCTGCACACTGTAATTAAAATTGTAAACCGCCCAGAGACTACTTGTAGTGGTATGGGGGGGTATATAAGCAGAACACTTTGCTTTGCTTTTGCTCTCTCCTTGAACTTGCTCCCAGCAGATCAAAAGGGATGGGACCGTTTAATAAATTGCAACAATGGAGGATTGAATTAGTCTTGCAAGAACCTGTGGAGTGTTTTTCTGAACAGGACCCTAGGTCCTCTTTCCTTTATAGCCAGATTGGCCCTTACAAGTATATTGCTGCTTCATAAATCAAAGGCCCAGAGTGCTCTGGCAATACTTACCAAGCAGGTGGACTTAGTTATGATCATATTCATGATAAGATATTCTGGATCGTTACCACCATGGTTGTTAATGCCTTGTGCTGGAAGCCTGGTTACTCTTCCAGTCCTGTCAATGCATTTCCCTCCTCAGAGAAGTATAGAGGAAAAATAGTCCTCACTGGGCTCTCAATGGTGTCTCCTGAAGACTTGGTGGATTCCTGTTTGATCTGGAAGCAGACACTGAATACAGGCTTGGATTCGTGGGCTCAACAGATTGCTTCAGTCCCTGCCCTTTTTGGGGGGGGGGGGGGCTCTGGGTGTCCATCCCATGCTCTGGTGAGCCCCATACCAAAACCATGGAGCTAGTGATTCAAAATGCAGAGAAGCCAACAAGATAGCTCTGAGGCTTAGGTATCTCGCTGTAAAACCAGTTGGGAGTTCAACTCCTCCCTGTTCCTTCTTGAAAGAGACTAGGCATGATGATTCACAGAGTACCTTCCAGTTCTGCGGTTGTAAGATATGATCCAAGAGACATTGGGTGGGCAGTTCTGCTTGAAGCAGGCTCATGGACCATGTCATGGACGACAGGATACTGGCTGACTGGTCTGTACATACATACAAAAGCAACACACAGCAAGTTGCTCCAGGATTGAGTTATCTTGGAAGTGCTTCTCAGACTTCAGCCCACCAGTGATGGTGAGGTAACCTATTTAAGCTGCAGACAGGCTGCCCAAGATTTATTTTTATTTTTATTTATTTATTATTGAGCTTCTATACCGCCCATCTTCCCTAAGGAACTCTGGGCGGTTTACAATAGACTGAGAAGTTCAGCCAGCCAAACAACATAACAAAATATTAGTTATGTTGTATTAAGATGTATTCATTGGTCAAGTTCATGACAGCTGATAAATAAGTGGTGAGTATCCCCTGCGATGGCCCTTAGATTTCCTTTGCCATTCATCCTTTCTCCTAGAACAGTGATGACAAACCTTTGGCACTCCAGATGTTTTGGACTGCAACTCCCAGAATTCCAAACCTAGATTGCCAATGGCAAAGGACTGTGGGAGTTGTGGTCCAAAACATCTGGAGGGCCGAAGGTTCGCCACCACAGTCCTAGATGGCTTGTCCATCCCTTTGACCTCACCCTCATCCCTTTGATCCCTTTTTGAGATTTCCACTTTGGGGATTCCTTTCACCTCACCTTACCTTTCCTCTCACCCTGTCCTCGCCCTCCTTGATCTTCTGTGCCTCTTCTGTTGTGATACTTATCTCCACCTCTCAGTTTTTCCTTTCCCCCGTCTGGAATCCTCTTTTTTCACCGTTCTTTTCTCCCTCTGCCCCCCCCCCACACAATATGCTCTTCTCACTCGGTAACTCTCTGCTGGCTCCAATTGTGAGCAGTCTAGCTGTGTCAGGGCATTCTCCTAACAACCCACAGTGCAGTGACCCACTCAGAAGTTACATAGCAGGCCTGCACAATGTGGTGACCGCAGGAGACCCACGGGTGCCACTAGAAGTAGCCCACCAGGTCCATGTTAGCCTCCTGATCTGCCGCCAGTGGTGGTGTGTTTGGAAAAAAAATTATTTTTGGCCCGCTTGCCTGCCTGGACGTTTGGTCTCAATTTCTTCCCTTCCCTTCCGCTGATGCGCCCCACCCTCTCGCTTGGCTCCTCCGTAGGAGTCTCCATCTTGCTAATCTGGAACACTGGAGAAGCGAGGAGCTGTGGCTGGGACCAGCGTTGCTTCCTTAAGCTGCTGGCCGGGTGGGACACGCATGCGTGCGCTTCTGTAACTAGACTGTGGGGACGTTTGGCAGTTTAAAGTAGACCACAGGCTGTTCAAAGTTGGACAGCCCTGTTATAAAGCAATGGTGGTGAACCTTTGGCCCTCCAGATGTTTTGGACCATAACTCCCAGAATTCCAAGCCTGAATTGCCAATGGCAAAGGACTGTGGGAGTTGCGGTTGAAAACATCCGGAGGGCCAAAGGTTCGCTATGATAGATCCGTGTTTTGTAGTCCAATCCAGATCTCAAGCTAGAGTGCCCCTTTCCACTTAGAATGTATGTGGAAGGCCAGAAGGCATTTTTCTTTTTGAATCATCAAAATGTCCAAGAGCGATGGGCTGTCACAATGCCTTAAAACATATGCCCAAAATAATCCAAAAACCACAGCTTCTCACAGGTGCCACTCCTGCTTGATTTCCCAGCACAGCCTTTGATGTGTCTAATCAGGAGGGATGCCTAGTTTAAGGGAATACATATCATGACAAAATATTTTTTTACCCAGCGTGTTGTTAGTCTGTGGAACTCCCTGCCACAAGATGTGGTGATGGCATCCAGCCTGGATGCCTTCAAAAGGGGACTGGACAGATTCCTGGAGGAAAAGTCCATCACAATTTACAAACCATGATGGAGATATGTAATGTCCAGGCTTAAAACCGGGGTACTTCAAGGACCAGATACAGAGGAGATACAGATATCAGGAGACAGATAACTAGTTTTATGCGCTCCCAGAGGCATCTGGTGGGGCCACCGTGAGATACAGGAAGCTGGACTGGATGGGCCTTTGGCTTGATCCAGCATGGCTCTTCTTATGTTCTTATGACAAATGGCATATTCAAGAGGTACATTTTTACCAGGTGATCAGTTGTGGGTCTCCTCTGTCTCACAGCTGAGCTCCAGAGGTTCCACGTTAAGACTTCATTTTTATGGGCAGGTGTTGCAGTCGAACTGAAAGATATTTCCTTGGTAAAATGGCTCCATCATCAGCTGAATTTTCTTAAAATTCCTTTGAAAGATCAAGAGTTCCAACCTCAGTAATGTATAGACTGAACAGGGGAATGTTTGGATTTCTGTAACATTCCTACATCATTCCTGATGATGCAGGAAAATCAGCAGTGGGAGGTAAATGTGGAGTTGTTTCTTCCAAAGAAATTTAAACAAGTGGAGTCTTTCCTACCGACTATACCGCTTGCTTAGAACCAATATTACAAAAATTGTTTCAAATAACTTCCTCTCTCCAGTGCCTTCTTTTTTGCCCAGTTCAAAAACACCAGGAGAAGGTTGGCTTCTCCAGACAAGATCCTTATATAAGCCTCACACCCAAATCAGAGGCACCCAGATCAGTGCTTTAACTCGTTAGACACAACAACATTTACATCCTCCAGATGATCCATATTATAATGTATTCTGTAGCTGAGAGACAAGGCTTTAGCAAGCTCTGAAGGGAGAACATTTCACACAGGAAAGAGATTGCAAGGATCAGCCAGGAAGATCCATATCTGACTGACTTGACTTAACGAATTCAGACATGGGGAAGAAGACTGGAGACCAATAGTTTGGAAAACCAATTTGCAAGGGCTCCCTTGCAAGTTCTTATTGGCTTAAAGCAGGCAGGTCCAAACTTTGGCCCTCTTGATGTTTTGGACCACAACTCCCAGAATTCTAAGCTCAGATTGCCAATCACAAAGGACTGTGGGAGTTGTAGTCCAAAACATTTGGAGGGCCGAAGTTTGGACATGCCTGGCTTAAAGAAAAGAAAGACACTCAATACAGGAACTCCACCCCTCTGATGTTCGCTGGTAGTTAACACCTCTAAAATGACATCAACAAGGCCCTTCCTACTAAATGCTGTAAGGATACGGAACAATTGAAAAAAGAGAAACTTTTGCTTTTTTAATAAGACAGCCGATCACCTGTGGTAACACGATGAGAACGTTAAGAGATATTTGGAGGAAATGTTAAAAGAAGCTGCCGGAATTACTGACTTGAAAAATGGACTAAACTGCAGTGGTAGAAGTGATAAACAATTTGGAAACAAACCAATATCTTACATTGTGAGGACTTTCACAGTTTTGGACATTGGAAGAAGCACCAGCTTGCTTGTTTCTCTCTTACATTGGAAAAGAACTAGAAGTTGAGTTGTGGCAACTGGACTTCTTTTCTTTGGAAGATGGGTCATGGCAACTGAACTTATTTTCTTGAGAGACTGAAGTTTCGCTGCTCATCCAAACAGCTTCGTCAGTCTGAGGAAAGCTAGTGGTGAGTCCTCCATTTTATAGTTCACTTTGACCTCATGTCACCCTGGTCTGAAATGAACTTCTAAGATGAACAATAGCTTGAATCTCAAGAAAAGAAGTCCAGTCGCCATGACTCAACTTCCAGATAAACTCATCTGGTTGACTGAGAATCTTCACAACCTCTTTTCTTGTGAGATTGAAAACGTTTCACTACTCATCCAAGTAGCTTCTTCAGACTGAAGAAGCTACTTGAATGAGTAGCAAAGTGTTTCAATCTCACAGACTGAAGAAGCTACTTGGATGAGTAGCGAAGCGTTTCAGTCTCACAAGAAAAGAAGTCCAGTTGTCATGACTCCTCCAGATGACCTCTCCATGGAAGACTGAGAATCTTCACAGACACTGGAAAAGAACAGATTATAGAGGTAAGCATTAAGGAATCATGCAGACCAATGGTTCCTGGCAAAGTGTTCCTTAAATAATTATATTATAAACTGCTGTAGAACTATAGGGTGGTATATAGGTTGAAACATCAACAGCAACTGGTTCTTTCTAATGGTGACAGGAAGCTGTCTAAGATCAGTTTCATATACAGTGGTACCCTGTATAAAGCAATTAATTCGTTCCAAATAAAATTCTGTTAAGCAAAATTTTCTTTATACACATTTCCCATAAGGAATGCATTGAAAATGGAATAATCCCTAATTGCGACCATTTTTATGTTGTACGGATGCGCCCCATAGGCAATTCTGTTAAGCAAATTTCCCCTATCTCTCGGATTTTTTTTTTTGTTATACAAACCGTTTGTTATACGAGAGTCCACTGTATGTGCTTAAGAATATTCCTGACGCTGTTGGCAAAACTTCTTTTATGTCACATCTTCTGTTTCTAAATTTTAATATTGTTATCTAAAGGCTTAAAGAAACAGAACTATCTTCAGTTCTGAAAAGCTCTTAGCAGATACAAGGAAGGAACTGTTAAGCATTGCCATTTCTTATGACATTTGGACTGTTTCTTTTCTCTAATGGCGAACAGTGTGGTGTTTCAGCAGGAGTGTACTGAAAGCAAAGCATTTCCCACATTCCTGGCACTGGTACGGTTTCTCTCCCGTGTGCATTCTCTCATGGTACAAAAGGGCTGAAGACCGAGCAAACTGTTTCCCACATTCCTGGCACTGGAATGGTTTCTCTCCTGTGTGGATTCTTTGATGCTTCATAAGGTCTGCCTTGCAGGCAAAGCACCTCCCGCATTCCTGGCACTGGTACGGTTTGTCTCCTGTGTGGACCCTGTGATGGACAAAAAGGTGTGAGCTCACCGCAAAGCATTTCCCACACTCCTGGCATTGGAACGGTTTTTCCCCTGTGTGGACCCTGTGGTGCGTCACGAGGGAAGATTTCTGGGCAAAACACTTCCCACATTCCTGGCACCTGAAGCGCTTCTCTTCAGTGTGGATGTTCTCGTGTCTCACGAGGGTGGATTTCAAAGCAAAACATTTCCCACACGCCTGGCATTTGTAGGGTTTCTCCCCTGTATGTAAACTCTGGTGGCTCAGGAACTGCGAGCTGAAAGTAAAACATTTCCCACACACCTCGCATTTGTAGGGTTTCTCTCTGGTGTGGACTCTCTGGTGCACGAAAAGCGGCGAACTTTGAGCGAAACATTTCCCACACTCGTGGCATTGGTAGGGTTTCTCTCCCGTGTGGCACCTCTGGTGCCTCACAAGGAAGGGTTTCTGAGCAAAACCTTTCCCACATTCCTGGCATTTGTACGGCTTCTCTCCCGTGTGGACGCGCTGGTGGTTCACAAGGGAGGATTTTGAAGCATAGCATTTCCCACACTCCTGGCACTGGAACGGTTTCTCCCCAGTGTGGACTCTCTGGTGTGTCACAAAGCAGGTTTTCTGAGCAAAACATTTCCCACATTCCTGACATTTGAACCGCTTCTCTTCTGTGTGGATGCTCTCGTGTCTCACGAGGGTCGATTTCAGAGCAAAACATTTGCCACATGCCTGGCATTTGTAGGGTCTCTCCCCTGTGTGCAAGCTCTGGTGACTCAGAAACTGTGAACTGAAAGTAAAACATTTCCCACACACCTCACATTTGTACGGTTTCTCTCCGGTGTGGACTCTCTGATGCACAGAAAGTGGCGAGCTCTGAGCAAAGCATTTCCCACATTCCTGGCACCGGTATGGTTTCTCCCCTGTGTGGACTCTCTGGTGTCTGCCAAGGAAGGATTTCTGAGCGAAACATTTCCCACATTCCTGGCATTTGTGTGGCTTCTCTCCTGTGTGGACTTTCTGGTGTCCCACAAGAATAGATCTCCGAGCATAACATTTCCCACACTCCAGGCATTTGAAGGGTTTATCCCCTGTGTGAATGCCCTCGTGGCTTAAAAGCTGTGAACTGGAAGCAAAACGTTTCCCACACTGCTGGCATTTGAAGAGTCTCTCTGTGTGGACTCTCTGATGGTTCATAAGATGCGACTTCCAAGCAAAAGATTTCCCACATTCATTACATTTGTATGGTTTCTCTCCAGTATAGACTCTTTGGTGATTCACCAGGTATGAATTGCCAGCCAAACACATTCCAAATTCTTCACATTCGAAATGTTCTTCCCCAGCATGGACCATCTTGTGAAGCCTAAGCTCTGCCTTTCGGTGAAATTCTTTCCCACAAACGCTGCATTTGGAAAACAATTTGTGTTTTGCATGCGTTTGCTGGTATCCGGCAAGGTCTGATTTTTGGATATAACACTCCCTGGGATATATGTATGTTTCGCTCCAAGTGTTTGCTTGGAAGGAAGAGCTTTCACAGATGAAGCTGAATCCTATATAGGAGAGAGAAAGAAGAGAAAAACAAGCGGAACAGTTATAATGAATGTGAGATAAAACTCAGGAGAACAGAAAGGATATATCGCCTGTTTAACTCCAATCTTGGAGTTAAACATAAATGGTTGAATAAGTTTCTTTCTTGTTATTGTGTACAATTCTGGTCACCGCATCTCAAGAAAGACATAGTGGAACTGGAAAAGGTGCAAAAGAGAGCGACTAAAATGATTACTGGGCTGGGGCACCTCCCTTATGAGGAAAGGCTAAAACATTTGGGGCTCTTTAGTCTGGAAAAAAGGTGCCTGAGGGGGGATATGATTGAGACGTACAAAATAATGCAGGGCATGAGTAAAGTGGATAGAGGGAAGCTCTTCTCCCTCTCACAAAATACCAGAACTAGGGGACATACACTCAAATTGTGGGCTGGGAAAGTAAGAACAGACAAAAGAAAATATTTTTTCACCCAGAGCATTGTTAGTCTGTGGAACTCCCTGTCACAGGATGTGGTGATGGCATCTGGCCTGGATGCCTTCCCAAGGGGATTGGACAGATTCCTGGAGGAAGAGTCCATCAAGGTTACAGACCATGAGGGAGATGTGTAATCTCCAGGCTTAAAACCGGGGTGCTTGAAGGGGCAGATGCAGGGGTATGCTATGAGGAGACAGATATCTAGTCTCATGCGCTCCCAAGTGCATCTGGTGGGGCCACTGTGGGATGCAGGAAGCTGGACTAGATGGGCCTTTGACCTGATCCAGCATGGCTCTTCTTATGTTCTTATGTTCTTAAAAAAACTAAACTACAGTAGTACCTTGTATAAAGAAATTAATTCATTCCAAATGAAATTCTGTTAAATTTTAATCACATAGAGACAGCTAAATCAATCCCCTCATCCTTCTCATGAGAAATGGCAAAGCAAAACCAAAAAAGCAAAGTGTGTTGCTATATTGCTCCATAGTGTTTCCAGCACTCTCTGGGTGGTTTACAATTTAATTATGCAGTCTTACACATTGACCCTGCCCCCAGCAAGCTGGGTACTTAGTTTACCAACCTCGGAAGGATGGAAGGCTGAGTGAACCTTGCGCCTTCTACCTGGCATTGAACCCCCCCCCCCCCCCCCCCGGTCGTGAGCAGAGTTATAGCTACAATATAGCAATTTAACCACTGTGCCACAAGGTGTGTTTGAAAGAATGACAAGAAAAAGGTGCCTCCTTGCTGAGCTAAAGAGACGGTAATTTATACACATATACACAGCTAACTTGTCAAACTGAATAGGCTGTTGATTCTTTGGGCCTTCAAAATGCCAACTTTTGACAACAAGGCAGCAAATCTAAGTAGGAAGGATGACAGATTCAGACAGAAACACAGGCCTTACCAAAAGAAGAGACATTTTCATAGTTTTCTCTCATGACATCTCTATATAAAGATCTTTGGTCTGCATCGAGGAGCTCCCACTCCTCCTGTGTGAAATGCACAGCCACATCCTCAAAGGCCACTGGTTCCTGCAACCATAAAAGAGCTGACACTCAGGAAGGCTGATCAAAGGTGAAGGCAAAGGTCTATATTTACCTGGGGGGATTCAAAAGACTAATAATTTACTTCAGAAATGTATATGAAAACAAGAATGTTGTGTTAAAAAAGAACCAGGATGGATGGGTGAGTTCCACACTCGTGGGAGGTGACACAGAACTCTGAGGCAATATATACCTACTACGAAATGACTGCTGTGGGTGTGGAGATGTGTTCAGCTAAGCAGGACATATTACACCACTGTGGGAGGCATTGCTGTATAGCATAAATGACACAGAACTTGGCCATAAGTTTTGACCTAATGCCACATTTCATGGTCACCGGTGGCCAAACCACAAAGCACACACACACACACACACACACACACACACACACACACACACACACACACACACACACACACACACACACCAACTTCCTCTGCTGGCAGGGTAAATTTTGAGGGTCAGTATCTTCTCTCTCACATGGTGGATCCCGATGTAGGTGTCTTCCATGCCTAGAAGGACATTAGGGCTCTTTGTTGTGAAGGATGATACAGAACTTGGTCATAGGTTCTGACCTGATGCCACATTTTAAGGTCACCAATGGCTGAACCACAAAGGGCCGTAAATACCACAAAGGACATTACTCCAATAGTCCCCGCCTCAACCTCTGTTGGCAGGGAAGATTTTTATGAACAAGCTCTTCTCTTCAAGGGATTAATCCAGATGGTGTTTTCTATGCGTGTGGAAACTGAAATGGACCCCAGGGTTCTTTAGTTTAGTAAATTGCTTTCCTATCAGAAACCTACCAGTAGCTCCCAAGCATCTCCTACTTGAGTGGCTTCTGCTGCAGACCATCTCTGTCCCTTTCCCGTCTTGCTTATGGGTGGAGAGAGAGACCACACTGAGTCCCCTGGAAAGGGGAGAACAGCAAGGGAATAAAGTCAAGAAGGCACCTCTTCATTACCACAGACGCTCTCTAGTATGGGACACAAGACACCATGAGAGAGAAATATGAGGGAAAAGTTGTGTAAATGTGTCATCTGGTGATCTTTGTATTATTAAGAGAGGAAAATTAGAGGGGAAAAAGTGAAGAAACCAGCCCATTTTCTCTAAATTCATTAATATTCCTAATCACTGATGAAATGACAAATGAGGCATGGAATCCTTTTCGCTTGAAGAACTTGGGCCAACATTTGGGTTCCCCCCACTCTTGCCTCCAAGTTTTATATTACATCCCTCCCAACTACATTTCTCCGATAAATCTCTATAATGTGTCAGTGAATGAAAGAAAAATGGAGATTATTTTGATTCAATTGTCCGTCCAGTTCTTCAGTACTTTGGAAGTACAATTTATCTCGGGAAGAAGTAGGGTGGGTGAGGGGGACTCTTCCTTCTTCGTGGATTTCTTTCCATGGAAATGTTTTTAAATGTAATGAACTAAACCTCAGCAGAACAATAAACAAAAACTTCTATCACCAGGATAACAAAGCTTGGGTTCAGTGATGTCACTTCTAATGCCAGCTTTACCCAAACTGGTTCCATTGGTCATGCTTGCTGCTTATACTGGGAGCTGTAGTCCAACACTTCTGGAAGACATCTGCTCCAGGACAGTTGGGTTGTTCCTGACTGCAGCTAGTCAAAAGGATGTGCAATTCAAATTTCAACATATTCTCCCCTTATTTACTGGTACTTTGTTAAGTAGGATGGCCCATTCAATTCAAGGGCACTTGTCCCCAAGTAAATATTTGTTTTACCCAAGAACATAAGAAGAGTCCTGCTGGATCCGGCCAACAGCCCATATGATCCGGCTTCTTATAGCTCACAGTGGACTCACCAGATGCAATTGGGAGCACACGAGACAACTAGATCCCTGTATCCTGATGCCACTCCCCCTGCGTCTGGCACTTTGAGGGTTCCCTCCTTTTAATCTTCATGTGATTCTTCTGAACAAGAAAGCGATTTTCTCTTTTCTTAGAATCATAGAGTTGGAAGAGACCTCAAGGCCCATCTAGTCCAACCCCCCCCCGCCATGCAGGAACCTTGCACCTTCTACTTGGAATTGGAATTCTACCTGGAATTCTTGTAGAATTTGCTCCCCCTCCCCTTTATATGGAGTTGTTTTCAGTGCAATCAATTAAAACAGGTAGAATTAATAAACTAACATTTCTTTAACAGCATAATCCTATATGCCCTTTGGATGTTGTGGAATACAGAACTCATAACCCCCAACCACGGGTTTGAGATGATGGAATTACTAGCTTTAAAAGCCAACTCAAAAGAACAAAGGCAACAGACACACAAAACACCTGCCCATTTGTCTCTTGCCTCCCTTTCCCCTACAGTTCTCTGTTTTCACCCTGTAGGGCTGTAGGCAGTTTGATTATAACATATCAAACGGACAATCCCCATTTGATATGTGGCCGCAAAATGGAAGAGCCAACATTTGACCGTTATCTGAAGAGCTTTCAACTAACTGTTCAGAAACAGCCACCCATCAATTCAGCTGGAATCTAGTCCACAAAAAAATTAACTACAATTAATGCTCTTCTCTTTCCATTTCTACAATAATCTTTGCTTTTCCTGTAGGACCTCACAGGTGGGAGCTGTGTCCATACATTTGTACTCACACATGCAATCACACAAATGGGCTGGGAGAGGTCAGAACCAAAGAAGGTTGCCAACCAACCCCATTGGGAGAATGTGACTCTTTTCCCATTCCTGCTTTCGAGTTCATGGAAAACGTGCAGTTCTGAATATTTGGGAGCTCAGTTCCCTCACCTGTGTCATACTTTGAAGTATCTTCCATTTTCTTCAAAATGAGATAATCTGCACACCACGGTGTCTGTTCAGACTTGGGGGTGAAATCCAATGTACTGAAGGCAAGTCCTGATCAACAATATAAAAAAAGAGAGGGAAGAAGATGAATAATTCAGAGGGTTCTCAGGACTAATTGGGTAGCCCATAAGTTTTTTTTTTAAAAAATGAAGAAATAAATTTGGGGGGTTTAAAATACGGAATTGTGTGCTCATCAAATCAAATGCACCAATGTGGATGCTCTCTCTCTCTCTCTCTCTCTCTCTCTCTCTCAGCATAGACACTCTCTGCAGCCTGTCTAACAGCCACAAAGCGCTCAACTTTTTTACTGCTATGGATTGCTGAAGATACCAAGAAAAGAGCCACACCTCCATATGTACCACAGGCCTGGACTGCAGCCACTAGGTAAAATTTCTTCTTTTTAATCTGGCCCTGATTATTCCTAGTGAGTTTTGCTGGGTTTTCTCCTCAACTTTCAAGAGGAGCACATGCTTTTTGTATCGCCTCTTCCCTCCCCCGCCCCACTTCCTCAAGGCAAGCAAGGGCTTGTAGTCTCAATATAGCCTATTTATTTATTTATTTATTTATTTATTTATTTATTTATTTATTTATTTATTTATTTATTTATTATTTGTTTGTTGCAAACTCTGGGCGGTTTACAGACAAGAATAAAAAAACAATGTATAACAGGTGAGGGGGGAAAGGGAGAGAAGAAAAAAACACCTAATAGGATAAAGAGGGGGAAGCCCTCCACAAGAGGTGGCGCGGACAAAAAAAAAGAATTAAATGAAAAGGTCGCCATATGCCTCCTTTAAAAGGAAGGTTTTCAGTGCCTTTTTGAAGGCGGGCAGGGACTGTGCTAAGCGCAGCTCACTAGGAAAATGATTCCACAACGTGGGGCCCACCACAGAGAAGGCGCGGTTACGCTTTACGATTTCCGCGCCTCCCTGGGTGTGGCCACCCTAAGTGAGCGCGCCTGCGCCATTCTATTGGGCCTGATCCCAGTTGACCTCTGGGAGATACACTCCGACAGGTACTCTGGTCCCAAGCCGTGGAGGGTTTTGAAAATCAAAACCAGGACCTTGAACCTTATCTGGAGAGCAACGGGCAGCCATTGCAGGCATGCCAGAGCTGGGGTGATGTGGTCAAATGTACGAGCACCCACCATCCAAAGGGTCAAGGGCAACCCCACGTAGAGGGCATTGCAGTGGTTGTTCCTCGAGATCACGAGGGTGGGAAGAAGGAGGGGGGTGATCAAGGACTATGCTGCTTTGTTAATCTGTCTGACTAGCTAAGAATAGAAATTTTAAATGTATTATGAAACTGAAAGACCAAAATATAACTCTCTTTTTTAAATAGCCCATTAAGTATTAGTCTCAGACATATTGATATATTTGAAAATTGATAGAACTTAGGTGAATAGATAAAATATAATAGGTTGGTGATGTTTATTTGCTTAATCTTATAGATTAGATAGGATGTCTTAAGTCAAACTTACTATCTTCACCCTTTGTACTAGATGAAAACAGATATGAATGTACGCTTATTATATATTGAGCTAGACAAATAGATTTTAAAGTGCTTAGTGAAATGAAGAATTAAGATTAAATAGGCTAGTTTAATACTGTATGCACTTTGTTATTTTCACTTTTTGTACTAGATGAAGATGGAGATAAGTAATGATAAACACAATGATGGAAAAGAAACATGTAAATGTGGAATACTCCAAGCACTTGGGCTGAAATACTGGGAAAATACTTGTATTGGAACTATGTAACACGGCAACACATAAGCAAATTATTTGTTTTAACTTGTTATGTTTAGAAAATTCAATAAAATATGTAAAAAAGGGACTATGCTGCTTTGTGTGTTAAACTGTATCTGGGACTCTGAAGCTGCTTTAAAACCAGCCTGGCTTCCTGATGCCATCATGTGGTGTGTTTTCCATCTCACTAAAAAGATTCTCAGTGCCTGATAGGCAACAACATCTATCAAGACTGCATTTTGGTACAATGCTGTGATAAAGATAGCAAGTTGCTATCGAAAGCTTAGCTCACATTTTTTGTTTTTGTAATGACCAATAAAAGTATAACCTAACCTCTTTTTGAACAGAGTGTCCAATATATGATTGGGAGGTTTACCTGATTTACTAAAAATATCTATACTCCACCTTCCTCCTGAAAGTATCTAAATACATCGTAGGGTAGGCAGATCTACCCCATTCTTCTATGATCTAAGAGTCCATATTCCTGGCTCTCACTGAATTTCCGGGTGGCTTTAATGATTGATCACAAACTGTAATGGTTTGGAGGTTACATCTAATCATAGTTCCTATGATTCAGATGCACTGCTTTGGATGGGAAATATATTAGTTCATTTTCTGCCTTGTCATCTAGTCAAAGAATCTGGGAGCAAATGATGGGAAAGAAATTGGAAAAACTTAAGAATTGCTGCTGGTCACAGAGGACAAGACAATAAGGCAGAGGAGACCAAGAATCTGATTCAGTGTGAGGGAAACATATTTCACAACATTCTAGAAAATCAATCATTACTTCATTTGTTTCAGAGTATTTTTTCCCCTAGTATAATTTAGGAGAAGTTCTTATGTTTTTATAATACTTTCTGCCCCGCTGGGTTGTTTGACTGGGTATATTTATTCATTTTAATTATATTCTAGTTTTTTGACAATAAAATAACTGGAAGTGTCATAGAATCATAGAGTTGGAAGCAGTCCAGGAACCCCCATCACAGGACTCCCTACAGATGTCCATCCAGCCTCTGCTTAAAAACCTCCAAAGAAGGAGAATCCACCACCCTCCATGGCAGCAGATTCCACTGCCGAAAAGCTCAAACTGTCATGAAGTTCTTCCTAATGTTCAAATGGAATCTCTTTTCCTATAGTTTGAGAACACTGCCCCAAGTCCTAGTCTCTGAAGCCATGGAAAACAAACCTGTCCCCTTTTCAATATGACATCTTTTCAAATATTTAAACATAGCTATCAAATCCCCTCTCAGCCTTCTTTATGATTATGGATCCATAATTCTAAAGTGCAATGCTCTGGTACAGAGAAAGGGAGAGCAATGACTTTGTTAAGGGGCATCACAGTGTCCATTTGCTTTTCCACCTCACAGAGGACACCTCTTCGACCAACCCTGCCTCCATCCACCTACCTGAGGCAATTCCAAGGCTGCCATTTCCATTTCCCAAGGAATCAGTCATCTGTTAACAAAAGTGGCTTCCGTGTTGCAGCTTTGTAGAACCAGGGAACTCCCAAGGGAGATGGGACAAGGGCCCTTTATCCAAGGCTGAAAGGAAGGAAAATGATTTGGTGAATGTGTGACTGTGGGAAAGCAGGACTGAGGACTCCCTTTCCATCGCTTGGCTCTCAAGGTGGATAAGGCCATTCAGTATGCAAGACCTTCATTTAAAAATGCACAAGGGGGGATATGATTGAGATGTACAAAATAATGCAGGCCATGAGGAAAATGGATAGAGGGAAGCTCTTCTCCCTCTCACAAACTGAGGGTTGGGAGAGTGAGAACAGACAAAAGAAAATATTTTTTTTTACCCAGCGTGTTGTTAATCTGTGGAACTCCCTGCCCCAGGATGTGGTGATGGCATCTGGCCTGGATGCCTTCAAAAGGGGATTGGACAGATTCCTGGAGGAATAGTCCATCACAGGTTACAAACCATGATGGAGATGTGTAATCTCCAGGCTTAAAACCAGGGTACTTCAAGGGACAGATGCAGGGGAGTGGTATCAGGAGACAGATATCTAGCCGCGTGCACTCCCAGAATGCATTTGGTGGGGCCACAGTGAGATACAGGAAGCTGGACTCGATGGGCCTTTTTCCTGATCCAGCATGGCTGTTCTTATGTTCTTATGTTCACAAACATATCCACCTTAAGAACAGCAACAACCTCACTGGCACCAGGCCTGTGAGAAGAGTCAGGGCACGGCTTCCTCCCAACCCTCTTCTTTCACAAGCCATTCCATTCAAGCCTGCAGGAAACAGAGCCCAGATGTGGAGGTAGGGGGTGGGAGGAGGGACACCTCTGAGGCACCAAGCCAACCAAGCTGGGTCATGTCGCTAATTCATTTCCACTATGCCACAAATGGATCTCTCTGAAATACAGTAAGGATCATGGAATCATAGAATCATGTACTGTACAGCCTAAAAGGAAAGGAATGGCAGGTGTTCTAGTCAGTGAACAAAGCACAAGGCCAAGGAAGAATCATATCTTTAAATGTTCTAAGGATCCAATTACCTGGCAAGAAGAAGGAAGAGGAGGAGGAGGAGGAGGAGGAGGAGGAGGAGGAGGAGGAGGAGGAGATGTGCCATCTTGAGGCTTAAAAGGAGGGTACATCAAAATGCCAGGCACAGGGGAAAGGGATCAGGAGGCAGGTATCTAGTTGTCTTATGTACTTCCAGAGGCATTTGGCAGGGCCACTGTGAGATACAGGAAGCTGGGTTAGATGGGCCCTTGGCCTGATCCAACGGGGCTCTTCTTATGTTCTTAACAACCTTTGTACTGCTAAGCTGGAAGGGACACTTCCAACCTCTGCCTCCACAGCCAGATGTCTAAGCCACAGAATCATTGGTTCAAACTGGCTAAGGAGATTGTGGGGTTCAATTCAAAAAGGTATCTCTGGGGAGGAGGGGGTTGTAGCATCCCCCATTCCAGTGCCACCTCGCAAGCCCAAGAAACAATTATTTAGGTCCTGAAAACCTGCCTTTCCAACCCATGGCCCACAAGGTAGCCCTTCAGCTTTCTAGAATACAGGGTTACAGGTGTCTGGAAGTTGAGTCATGGCAACTGGACTTCTTTTTCTTGAGAGATTGAAAGAGGCCTCTTGTCACCCTGGTCTGAAATAGGCTCCTAAGATGGACAATGCCCTGAATTGTAAGCTGCCCAGAGACCTTTGGGTAATGGGTGGCATATAAGTTGTATAAATAAAAAAATAAAAATAAAAATCTTGTCACCATAAGATGAGCCTACTCAGGCCATTGTTCATCTTATAAGCCTATTTCAGACCAGGGTGACAAGAGGTCAAAGTGAACTATAGAACGGAGGAGTCGCCACTAGCTTTCCTCAGACTGATGAAGCTGTTTGGATGAGCAGCGAAACGTTTCAGTCTCTCAAGAAAAAGAAGTCCAGTGGCCATGACTCAACTTCCAGATAACCTCATCCGGATGACTGCGAATCTTCACAGACAGGGTGACAAGTGGAGAAGATCCAAAGCAAAGAGCATGAAACTAGCCCCTGCTTTCTGAATGCAACTTGATCCCAAGCATCCTTCGACGAGGAATTTCTCTTTTTCCCGACCTCCCCTGTGCAGATGCCTGAGAAAAGATGATGGTTTTTGGTGTTGTCTTTTGACCAAAGGAGGGTGCATGTGGATTTGCTTATGACAGCGGTGGCAAACCTTCAGCACTCCAGATCTTTTGGACCACAACTCCCACAATCCTTTGACACTGGCAACACAGGCTTAGAATTCTGGGAGTTGTGGTCCAAAACATCTGGAGTGCTGAAGGTTTGCCGCCACTGGCTTATGACAGGCACATAGGTGTCAAAAGAGCCAAAAGGAGAGAAGGGGGGGGAGTTGGTTAGGCATGGGCTATGCCCCTTTGTTTTAGAGAGGTGGGGTGTGAAACCCAGTCCTGGACTTTGATGCAGTTTTTACACCAGCCCTGCTTCCAGCTCCATCAGAAGACTGCCTGGCTGATATCATCTGGCCAAGAATTTTAACGTCTGGCAAACCACATCTCTTTACCACACAGGACTGGACTTTTGGTACAATACTTGGATAAAAGACGGCTTGGCATCCAAAGCTCAGCTTGCGATGGTTTTGTTTTATTATTAAAGGTACCACCTAGCCTAGTTTTGCACAGCAATTCAATGATGAAACCGGACAAGCCTCCTTGGAAAAGCAGAACGCCTGGGCAGACCTGCTGGCGGCAGGAACGGAGGGGAAAAAAATCCGAGATGAGATGAACCGCCTGCCTCAAGCAAGGAAGCGAATGCCGCTGCGTTTGCAAGAGCGGGCGCCTGGAGCTATTTGTGATGAGACATTCTGGGGGTGTCATTCATTCCTAGGGGCGCCGTCAGGCGATTTGGAGACGGATCCTCTTTTCACTACAAATGACCGCGGGGGGTTTCAAAAGGAAAAAACAACAACAATCAATGCATAAACTCGACATTTCCAAAATGCCTTCGGTGAGAAACAGGAATCTGCCCTGCCGTCTCCAGCCTTTTTGTGCCTCCTTCCCGCCGGCCCAAGGGGGGCACCTCCTACCAAGGCATCCTTGCCCTCCCGGACCCAAGAACTGCCCTCCCCCTTCTCCCAGCTTTGTTTACCTCCTTCTCCGAATCCTGGAGCTCAGCTTCCTTCCTGTTCTTCTTTCGGAAGAATCCCCCTTTTGTGCAGCACCGCTCCTCATGCCCTTAAATCTGCGGAAAGTAAGGCTTCCACTTCCCATCATGTGATGGAAGCCATGCCAGATTGCTGGCAAAGTAATCCAATAATATACTGTATTTCCTCGGCTCCAGTGCCCTTCAAATGGTCATTATTGGGGGGTGGGGGCATCACTACTATTGAAACAAA
This sequence comes from Phrynocephalus guinanensis, assembly GCA_037367245.1. Taxonomy (NCBI): domain Eukaryota; kingdom Metazoa; phylum Chordata; class Lepidosauria; order Squamata; family Agamidae; genus Phrynocephalus; species Phrynocephalus guinanensis. Next base: position 21,771,389 of record CM074744.1, on the reverse strand, counting down.
CGACAGTAGCAGCAAATTCCCTGTGCAAAATCCAAAAATAAACGTGGATGATGCCTGGATCAAATGGCAAGTATCACCGTGCTGGGCAATGCACTAAGGAGGGATATAAGGACAGAAGAGGCCAATATACAGGCTGGCTTGCTGAAGCCTCAGCATCTGCAGTTAATGTGGAACTTGAGTCATGGCAACTGGACTTCTTTTTCTTCTAGCTGTCAAAAAGGGAAGGAAGGAAGGAAGGAAGGAAGGAAGGAAGGAAGGAAGGAAGGAAGGAAGGATGGATGGATGGATGGAAGGAAGAAAGAAAGAAAGAAAGAAAGAAAGAAAGAAAGAAAGAAAGAAAGAAAGAAAGAAAGAAAGAAAGAAAGAAGTCCAGTTGCCATGACTCACCTTCCAGATAAAGTCATCTGGGTAACTGAGAATCTTCACAGACATCTGCAGTTAAATTTAATAATGGAAAGTTGGAAACTGCAAATTGCAAGGACCAGATTAAAGTAGGTTGGTAGTAAGCAACAGATTCCCCCTCTGGAAAAGCAGAATTTGTAGAATTTCTGCATTTCCACAGCAGAAAAGCACTGTTTTTCTCACCATGCAACATCTGGTTGTAGGTTTGGTTTATCTTGCTAATGGATTTGGCCCAAGAAGCCAAGGCTAAGAGAGCTTAAATAAAAGGTCAGCTGCAGGTGAGCATTGTGCATGGCAGGGCACAACATAATTGCTCATTGTGAGACACATTCCCTTTTGATTTATTGGCTTGGTGGCATTAAATCTGAGGCTAGCATGACACAGCCTCTGCTGTCTTGAACTAGCAGGGGTTTTCTCTATGAATTATGTGTAGCCTGCATAATGTAATTTAAAAACTGTAAACCGCCCAGAGACTGCTTGAATTGGTAAGCAGAACAGAACACTTTGAATTCTCCTGGTTTCTGAAAATGAGAGTCATTCATGAGTATTGGCAACCACAGCGAAGCAGTGTTTGGTTCTGCCTTCCTACATAAAAATAAAGTTTATTATTATTATTAACCACACAGCTAACTACATGGATTTTGTAATACAAACCACTAGTCGAATGCTTCCCAATTGTAGGACTATGTGATGTATCCGCAAACTATACGAGCAGATCCCAGTAAGGCGGCTTTCTGCAGCTGACTGATGGTGACTTTGTCAACTCCAGTTTCTTCTAAATACTTGCTTAGCTCTTTAGGCACGACACCCAGTGTGCCAATTACCACTGGGACCACCTGTACCAGTTTATGCCAGAGTCTCTGAAGTTCAATTTTCAGATCCTGATATCAGGTAATTTTTTCAAGTTGTTTCCCAGTGACTCTACTATCACCTGGTATAGCGACATCAATGATCCACACTTTTTTCTTCTCCACAATCACAATATCCAGGGTATTATGCTCCAAAATCCTGTCTGTCTGTATTCGGAAGTCCCAGAGTAATTTTGCATGCTCATTTTCAGTCACTTTTTCAGGCTTATGATCTCACCAGTTCTTTGCTACGGGCAGATGGTAGTCCTGACACAAATTCCAGTGGACCATTTGAGCCACTACATTATGACGCTGTTTGTAATCAGTCTGAGCAATTTTCTTGCAACAGCTCAATATATGGCCGATAGTTTCCTCTGCCTCTTTACAGAGTCTACATGTGGGGGACTTGGCTGATTTTTCTATTCTAGCCTTAACTGCATTTGTTCTAAAAGTTTGTTCTTGACCTGCAAAAATCAGGGCTTCTGTCTCTTTTTTCAGTGTTCCATTGGTGAGCCATAACCAGGTCTTTTCCTCATCCATAACCAGGTCTTTTCCTCAAGACAGAGGTGCAGCTGGTCAGTTTAAAGGGATAGGGATACAACCTGTACTGGATGGAATCACAATCCAATTGAAAAAAGAGGTGCACAGCTTGGGGGAGCTCCCGGACCCATCCTTGAGCCTAGAGGCCCAGGTCACAATTAAAGCTAATATGCCAGTTACACCTGTTCCTTGAGAAACCTGCTCTGGCCACAGTGACTCATGCCCTAGTGATGTCCTGACTGGACTACTGTAATGTGCTCTATGTGGGACCTCCGATGAAAAGTCTCAGGAAGCTTCAACGGGTCCAAAATGCAGCAGCCAGACGGCTGACTGGGGCGGCATACAGAGATCACATTACACCCCCATTAAAACAGGTCCACTGGCTGCCAATCAGCTATCGGGCACTATTCAAGGTGCTGACCTTGACCAACAAAGCACTATACGACCTGGATTCTAGTTACCTCAAAGATTGAATCTCACAGTATGAACTGGCTTGGGTGTTAAGCCTTTCTCTCCATCCTGCCACCCTCACAGGTACGTCTGGTGGGAACACATGAAAGGGCCTTCTTGGCTGGTGCGCCCAGACCCTGGAACTCCCTCCCACTGGAGGTCAGGACTGCCTCATCCCTGCCGTCTTTCTGGAAACAGGCAAAGACTTTTCTCTTCAGGCAAGCTTTCCCTACCTACTACTGTATCTCTTTACAGTACAGCATATGAATCTACTATACATGGCTACACCGACTGTGTTTATAACCACTTATATCTTTTTGTTTATCTCTCTCCTTGTGTGATTGCATTGACACTATGTTATCAATTGTTAGTTTTAATGTTGCTTTCTAATGCTGTAAGGCACCTGAAGGGGGATATGATTGAGATGTACAAAATAATGCAGGGCATGAGTAAAGTGAATACAGGGACGCTCTTCTCCCTCTCACAAAATACCAGGACTAGGGGACATCCACTCAAAGTGAGGGTTGGGAGAGTGAGAACAGACAAAAGAAAATATTTTTTTACTCAGCGTGTTGTTAGTCTGTGGAATTCCCTGCCACAGGATGTTTAAGCTAAAACTGGATGGGCTGGCCAGCAACCAGATCTCAGTGAATCTTAGTGCAGGGGGACCCACCAGAAACATGAATACAGTGGACCCTCGTATAACAAACAGCTTGTATAACATCAAATCTGTACAACATGAACAATTCCAGAGATAGCGGAAATCTGTTTAACAGAATTGCCTATGGAGCGAATCCGTACAACATAAAAATGGTGGCGATTAGGGATTACTCCGTTTTCAATGCATTCCTGTGGGGAATTTGTATAAAGGAAAATTTGCTTAACAGAATTTCATTGGGAACGAATGAATTAATTCCTTTATACAAGGTAACACTGTCTTTTCAGTAAAAGCATCAGAGAGCAAGTTAAGGTCACACTTCTCTGAGCAGTAGGAAGCCTGAGTCTCCACCTCCATACTGTTTAAAGTCTCAAAAAGTTCATTTTTCCAAACTGGAGATGGAGGAGATCTAGTGACTTCCAGGGCCTCTGTAGACTTTTCCTTCATTTTTTCATTTATCCTTTTTTTGGGGGGGGGGGAGGGGAAAGAGCCATTTTGGTATTTTGTGAAGGTCCCAGGATTTCTGAGGTATGAAAAAACTAACCTGCAGGGTTGCCATAATTGGTCACTTCTAACCTAGCAGAAGAGTGTGCTTGACCGTGTGCAAAAAAGACGTGTAAAATAATTAGCAAGAGCTGCACGTAGGTAGGCCTGGGTTGCAGCAACAGGCAAGCACAAACCAGCTCTAATCTGAACAAAAAGCATGCAAGAGAAGGCGGTGTTCATTAAAAGACAGAGATCCTCCCAAATTGCCACAGAAACACTTTCAACCAGGGGTGTCCAAACTTTTTGCAAGAAGTGCCGGATTTGGTGAGGTGAAAATGTGTGTGGACTGACCATTCAGCCATATCTGCCCCCCCGCCGGACTTTGCATAAGACTCTAGGGCAGGGGTCCTCAACCTAAGGCCCCGGGGGGGGGCAGATGCGGCCCCCCAGAGTCCTGAATCTGGCCCCCAGGACCAATTGCAGACCCCCCCACCTACCCCCTGCATCGCAAGCAAGCCAGCCTCCGCAGCTGCTTCTATTGCTGAGGCAGTTCGAAGCAGTGAGCTATGTCGCTTCCCCCACTCCCTCCACCCACCACCCAGATGATCGGCATGCTAGCTAGTGGGACAGTTCAAAGTTGGAGGGCCATGGCAAGGTCTCCCACTCCTCTCAACTGCCACCCAGATGGTCGAGGCAAAGGCTGCAGCCAAGCGGGGCAATTTAATTTTTTTTTGGGGGGGGGCTGTGGTCTGGCCCCCAGTGGTGTCTGGGGGGTAGTGGACCGGCCCGCTGTTTGAAAACTTTGAGGACCCCTGCTCTAGGGCATGCAAGGAGGCAGGGAGGAGGCTGCAGTAATGGAGCGGGGTGTGTGTGTGGTGAAAAGGGTTAATACAAGTCTGAATATTTATGACTCTGATTTGAATAGCCAATCACCAAGCAGGTGGGAGTGGCTAAGAATGTTATATATGGAATGTAATGGATGATGGACAGGGGAGTCTGAGTTCAGTTTGAGTTGAGTCCAGGTTCTGTTAGAGCTGAGGGGAGAGTCAGTTACGGTATATTGTCAGTTGGCCAGGTGGGAGATCCTGCCACTGAGAAGGGTCTGGTTTAGAGAGGAAACATATTATAAGATCTCATGTATGCAATACACTAACAACGGTTAAAGCTATCATAATTCTGATCATATAATTGTAAACCAATAAATGTTTCATGTTTTGTTTTAAAATATATTGCTTGGTGTGACTCTCAAATACATATAAGTGTCCAGTGAATCTGGTGGTGGCAGCGAGTGAAAACCCAGTGTGTGAAAGGGGCACGTCACAGGGGGCGGTTAGACTGGGCAGGTGCCTGAGGGGACAGACAGAGGCAGGGAGGACACGATTATCTGGCAGAGCGTTATCTCCCTACGATTAGAGCTGGCCCGACCCACCCGTTCCTCTATGGCTTTCTCACTCCGGGTGGCCACCCCCAGGGAGGCCCGCAGGGTAGTAACTCGAAAACGGGCCTTCTCGGTGGCCGGTCCATCACTTTGGAACAAGCTACCCGGTGAGATACGCCAGGCTCCCTCACTGGCATCCTTCAGGAAAGCTCTTAAAACCTGGCTGTTCAGGGATGCCTTTGGCGACTGCTAATGTGGTACCAAGGTTTTTTTTCCCCCCTTCTCTTTTTTGATGGTCGTTAAGTTGTTGCCTCTTGTCCAGCACTATTTTACTATTTTATATTGTTTTATTGATGTCTGTTTTTAAGCCTATTGTGTGAACCGCCCAGAGTTCCTTTGGGAAATGGGAGCGGTATACAAATGCAAAAATAAATAAATAAATAAATAAATAAATAAATAAACTGTAAAATTACAAGCTGACGCCTCCATCCAGTATGGGGAAGGGCCAGCTGGTGGGGATGCATGACAGGCTGAGCTGGCAAGGGGAAGAGGCCGTGGACTGCTCAGAATTTGAAAATGGGCTGCATTTGGCCCCCGGGCCTGACTTTGGACATGCCTGCTTTAAACCCTTTATTTTTCTTTCACTTTTACAGCTGAGGGAGCAACAAATCACTGGCTGTTCCCAGAAATGCAACACAGTAAAACTATGGCTCCCAACTTTAGGTCACATGGGTGTTTGTGGACTGCAGTTCCCAGAAGCCTTCACCATTAGCCGTACTGGCCAGGATTTCTGAGGGTTGCAGTACAATAACAGATGGAGGGGAAACCAAGACTGGAAACCATAGTAGTAGAAAAAAATCAACAAGTATCTTTAGCAAACCCTTTAAGACAGGGGTGTCCAAGCTTTTTGCAAGGAGGGCCAGATTTAGTGAAGTGAAAATGTGTGGGGGCCGACCATTCAGCCACATTTGGCCCCCGGGCCAGACTTTGGACAAGTCTCTATAGCATGCAAAGAGGCAGGGAGGATGCTGCAGCAATGGAGCTGGGGGTGGGTAGGCTGGGAAGGTGGCTGGGTGGTGGTGGACAGAGGCAGGGAGGGCAGGCAAAACATAAAACTGCAAGCTGATGCCTCCATCCGGTATGGGGAGGGGCCAGCTGGTGGGGATGCGTGACAGGCTAAGCCGGTGGGGAGAAGAAGCCGCGGGCCACTCAGAATTTGGAAACGGGCCGCATTTGGCCCCCGGGCCTGACTTTGGACATGCCTCCTTTAAGATGAAACTCTGAGCTCCTTTTTATAGCCATCATCAAAACCAAGTGTCCAGTTTTTGAAGCTGAGATGGTGACAGATCTGGTCACAGTGGTGTTACACTACTTCTTACTTCATGCCCAAGGAAGGCAGGGAAATGGCCAGATCACAGAAAGAACAGATCTCAAACATTTTATTTAACAAGTTACACAATAAACTTCAAGCTAGCCGCATCCAAATAAAACAAACAAGTACTATTTCACACACTTTAGAAAAGAATTACAACTCTGAAAGTCCTCTGGAACTAACAGGTGGAGACGAACGTAGGATTTTAAATGAGAACAGTAAATTTCTGAAGAAATTTTGCAGTAAAAAAAAAATCTGAAACAAGAATATTTGTGGCCTACAACCTTTGGCACTTTATCTATACAGCTGTATTGTATACCTTTGTAGACTTCTATGGTAGAATACTGCATTGTTTTAATGCAAAAGGTACCATTTCTGATAAAATGACTTCTAAGTCACTCAAAACCCCATGCTGTTACTGCTTCAACGTCCTTTATTTTCACCCTGGTTTTTAAATAAGATTTGTCAAATCAACTTATACATGCCTTTCGTCTTGAGCATATGAAAAGAGCTGTTAAAAAACATGCTCTGTTTTCTTACGAATCTTTACATTTTTAGTATTTCCTTCACAGTCAAAGCTTTGCTGTTATCATAGGGCCAGGGTGTGGTCTTTCAAAAAATTGTATTTATTTATTTATTTATTTATTTATTTTACTTGTTGACTCCCCCGATTTTCCCCCAGGAACTCTGGGCGGTTTACAATAACAACACAAATAACATATAATTTACCTTAATATAAGGTATTCCACAAGTTCTTTAGCTTCAGCATTTACTCATTTACTTATCGTTTTCTCCTTATCACAAAAAAACCTATGTTTGAATCCTGACAAACTGTGGTTAGTCTTAACTGTGCTTTGGGACGAAGTCACTACCGTACTGTGGTTCAAATTCCCGGCATGTTCCCCTCAGTCACACTTAAATACTGACCACAGTTAAAAGGTCCCAACCAAGAACTTGTACGGTTTCTACCACATAAATTGTCTTTCTTATTTAACACAGCTTTACCAGGTGTGCTTTCACACTACAGATATATATTTCATGTGGACTTTTATACAGATATATATTTCATGTGGTCTTCATTTCATGTGGACTTTTTCGTGTCTCCTCAGGTACGCCTTGCTCCTGAAACTTTTCTCACAGAGAGCGCAGGGGTGCGGTTTCTCTCCTGTATGAATCCTCTCGTGATGAATCAGGTTGGCTCGCCGGTTGAAACTTTTCCCGCAGACCGAGCAGGAGTACGGCTTCTCTCCGGTGTGGCTCCTCTCGTGCGAAGTGAGGCTCGATTTCTGCTTGAAGCTTTTCCCGCAGGCCGAGCAGGTGTACGGCTTCTCGCCGGTGTGGATCCTCCCGTGGATGTTCAAGTGCTCCTTACGGCTAAAGCTCCGGCCACAGACGGAGCAGGTGTACGGTTTCTCCTGGGTGTGGATTTTTTGGTGCTCGATGTAACTGGTCCGGTGTTTGAAGCTCTTCCCGCAAAGCAAACAGGTGTAGGGTTTTTCTCCCGTGTGAATTCTCTCGTGAATCACCACCTGCGATTTGTTGCCAAAGCTTTTGCCGCAAAGGGAGCACGAAAAGGGCTTCTCGCCGGTGTGTGTCCTCAAGTGCCCCAGGAGATTGGCTTTGCAGCTGAAACGTTTCCCACAGACGGAGCAGGTGAACGGCGTCTCTCCGGTGTGGATCCTTTCGTGGCTGGTGAGGTTGGATCTTTGCTTGAAGCTCTTCCCGCAGAAGGAGCAGGCGTACGGCCTTTCTTGTGTGTGAGTCCGCTCGTGCGACATGAGGTTCGTTCTCCCGCTGCAGCCTTTCCCGCAGACGGAGCATTTGTAGGGTGTCTCTCCCGTGTGGACTCGTTCGTGTCGTATCAGGCTGACCTTGTGGGTGAAGTGCTTGCCGCACACGGAACACGTGTGGGTTTTTTCTTGGGCGTGGGTTTTCTCGTGGCCCAGAAGGTTGGATCTTTGGTTGAAGCTCTTCCCGCAGAGGGAGCAGATGTACGATTTTATGTCGCGGTGGCTTCGCTCGTGAACGGCCAGGTAGCTTTTCCAGGTGAAGCTCTTCCCACAGATCGAGCAAGGGTAGGGTTTCTCTCCCGTATGAGTCCCCTGGTGCCCCAAAAGGCAATCTTTGCGGCTGAAGCTTTTCCCACAGACTGAGCATTGGTACGGGACCTCTCCCGTATGAGTTCGCTCGTGCTGAAGAAGGCCAGAGCACTGACTGAAGCTTTTGCCACAGACCGGACACATGAACGGTTTCTCGCCCATGTGGATTCTTTTGTGTCGAATAAGGCTTGCTTTGCGACTAAAGCTTTTCCCGCAGATTGAACACGCGTGTGTTTTTTCTTCCGAGTGGGAAATCTCGTGGGCGGTAAGACCAGAGCTCTGACAGAAACTTTTACCACACACTGAGCACTTGTAGGGTTTTTCTCCTGTATGAATTCTCATGTGTCTAACAAGGAATGCTTTACGGCTCATTTTTTTTGCCACAAATGGAGCATGAATACGGTTTTTTTCGCCTGTGTGGGTTCTGTTGTGGCTGATCAGATGAGTTCTCTGACCAAAGCTCTTCCCACAGACTGAACACTTATACGGTTTCTTCCCCGTGTGATTTATCTTGTGCCTAATAAGATACGCTCTCCGCAAGAACTTTTTCCCACAGGTCAGGCATGTATGCAGTTTCTCCCTTTTATGGTTTCTTCCACGAGCCAACAGGTGATACCTCCAACCAGACATTTTCTCCCCATCTAAACGCTTGTAAGTTTCCCCTCCTTTCTGAAGTAATCTCCCAAACTTGTGTGTTGCCTTTTGGAGTCTGGTTTCATTGACGTTGCCTCCTAGGGAAGGTAAAGTCTTTGTCACTGTCTTCCCTAAAGGATTTCTGTGGAGCCTCTCTGCTCTGGTTTCGTTCTCAGGGAGGTCTGCTTTTTTTGGATACTGGAAGAGTCTCCCTTCGACCGTTCCTAAGCCTTCTTGAGTGCTTTCTGAGGGAAAGCAGTCTTCCTCTTTCACCGGTCCATTGCCTGTTTGAATAAACAGAGAATGATGCCACAAGGAATATTTCGACCAAATATGAATGAGTGTTATGACCTGTCCCACTGTAGATCTCTTACTAACCCCCACCCCCCAAATGTCTGATATTTGGAGAGAACCAGCAGGATCTCCAAGTCAAGGGATCTGCGCCCCGATATAAATTGGTTAGAAATGCAGTTTCCACGGGGCATTCGGACATGGGACAAACCCTGAGAGAAGATAGAAGGATGAGCAGAAGGAGTATGCTCTTTTGCACTTTTGGGACTGTCATTCTCAGGATTCTCCAAGGATTATGAGAACTGCAGTCCACAAACCCAATTTTGCACAGTTACAGCTTTCAGCCCTTCCTGCCCCAAAAAGGGTGTTTCTTATTTGCCTCATCTTCACCAACCTTGTTTTGTTTTGTTGTTGTTGTTTAAAAAAGTGGCTGCTATGGAATCTCTGGGGGTCATAGTCTCACTGCCCATGAAGCTCTATAGAGGCTTCCCACAGAAACTACAATCCCCATAAACCAGGCATGTCCAAACTTCGGGCCTCCTGATGTTTTGGACTGCAACTCCCAGAATTCCAAGCCTGTAGTTCCAATGGCAAAGGACTGTGGGAGTTGTGGTCCAAAACATCTGGAGGGCTGAATTTGGATATGCCTGCCATAAACTATAGCAGCAGCTTCCCTGGTTTTTTACAAATGATATACAGATGGTTCAATGATAACTACCATTTATTTATTTATTTATTTATTTATTTATTTATTTATTTATTTATTTATTTATTTATTTATTTACATTTTTAGACCACACCGATTTCCCAGGAGGGACTCTGGCCAGTTTACATGAATGCAAATAAATAGTCTACAACTAGGTACAAACTAATAATAAACAGGGCAAATTAGACAAAAATCTGGCAAGAGGGAAAAAACAACTAGAGGGTGGAGGGAAAGAAAACAGATTTGACCTCATGTCACCCTGGTCTGGAATAGGCTCATAAAGAGGACAATATACTGAATAGGCTCATAGTAGTACTGAACAGGCTCGTAGAGACTACGTAGTAACAACAACAATCAACTATCAATGGTAGTTCAGTAGCCTCAGAGATGGCATGGTCAAGAGAGAACAAGCAGCAAGGAACAAATGAAGGGTTCTCACCAGCTGAAAGTTTTAACTGGGAGAAATGCTGGAGTCACAGGGGCAGCTAAGAGCTGGCTGACTCGCCAGCTGTCCTTAGAAGGGTAAATGTTTGCTTAGTGATCTGCCTAATTCATCCTCACAACCACCACTACCACCACGTTAAGTAATAGATGTCTGAAAGACAACTGACTAGACCAGGGTCTCTAGTGAGATTTATGACTTAATGGGAAGTGTATGGTAGGCACAGGTCTCACCAGTATCGGGCCAGGGCAGAATCCCACTGCGCTCCAGTGAAGTTTAATGCTTCCTGCCTGGGGAGCTCCAGTATGATCTCCGGCTTGCTCTCATGAAAGTCAAGAGTACCCCAAAAAGCCTGGGCTTCTCCAAACAAGAACTGGATACTTCTATGCGCAGGTTCCAAAAAAAGTCCATTTGTTCATGCAACAGACTCTTGAGTGACTGGCCACTGAGTGACAAGAACCATTCCATCACTACAAACATTACATCATATGGTTCTTTAATCAGTTCCATTCATTTTACATAAGAACCTAAGAAGAGCCACACTGGATCAGGCCAAAGGCCCATCTAGTCTAGCTTCCTGTATCTCACAGTGGCCCCATCAGATGTGTCTGGGAGGGCACGAGACTAGATATCTGTCTCCTGATACCACTCCCCTATATCTGGCCCTTGAAGTACCCTGGTTTTAAGCCTGGAGATTAGTCTCAAGTAAAGTCTACTTGAGACTAATACACACCTTAGGACAGGCATGTATAAACTTCAACACTCCTGATGTTTTGGACCACAGCTCCCAGAATTCCAAGTCTGTATTTCCAATGGCAAACGACTGTGGGAATTGTTGTCCAAAACATCTGGAGGGCTGAAGTCTGGACATGCCTGCCTTAGGCCATGGTCCACCTAATGGGCCCATTGAGACTATTGACCACCTTAACGAGCCTATTCAGGTTATTGTCCACATTAGGAACCCATTAGAGACCAGAGTGACATGAGTGAACTATAAAATGGAGGACTCGCAACTAGCTTTCCTCAGACTGACAAAGCTGTTTGGATGAGCAGCAAAACGTTCCAGTCCCTCAAGAAAAGAAGTCCAGTTGCCATGACTCAACTTCCAGATTCAGAATTAGTTAATGGCTTTCTTAAAATCATTATTTTTTTTTTGGGGGGGGGGAGGAATCTGCACATGCATGAACTGGAGTCAGCAGGAGACGCTGAATGCATTGGCTGCAATCCTTTTGCTCAGTGTGGTATGTCAAAGTAGAGTAGCCCCATTGAATCGGGGCGGATTTGATGAGGCCACTCTGCCAGAAATCCCAGTGATTCAAATGGGGTTACTCTAGCTGTGACTTACTACACTAAATAGCAGAATTTTAGCCATCATGACAGGCTTTCCTCTTGGGTCCCACCACTCTCACAAGTGTGTTTGGTGAGTACTCGGGAGAGGGCCTTCTCTGTTGCTGCTCCCAGACTCTGGAACTCCCTCCCACAGGAGACCAGGCTAGCCCCATCTTTGTTCTCTCATAGGAGGTAAGGCTAGCTCCGAATAGGGAAAGGGCTTTCTACTCAGACGGGCCTCTCCCTTAGTGACTGCCTGTCTGAGGCAATCCATGCAAATCAACCAGGCTTACCTGAGTGGAAGGCTGGGACTGCCACATTTTCCTCACAGCCCTGGAAATCTGGCAGCCATGTTTCCTCTTCTACTTCTACTTTTATTATTATACCAGGCAACCCTATTTCGGGGGGGGGAGGGAAATAAACCAAAGATAACAAAGATAAGGATGCTCAGGGGATGATTTCCTAACATTTGCAAGACTAGCATATTGTCTTGTTTTATTAGGTTGCTGGTTCCTAACCTTGGTTCACCCAGGATTCTTGGACTGCAATTCCCAGAAGCCTTTGCCACTTGTTCTGCTGACTGGAGCTTCTGGGAGTTGGCGGTCCAAGAACATCCGGGTTATCCAAAGTTGAGATCCACTATCTTAGGTCAATGTACAGGAAGCCTCTTGGAATACGTCAGGAATCTGCATAATGAAAAAAGAGCTGTAACTCAGTGGGAGAACACATGGTATGGGTGTGGGAAATCCATAATTTAATCACCAGAATCTCCACGTAGGGTTGTAAAACCTCTTTCTCAAATCCATAGAGAGCTTCTGTTGACACTAGTGAGATAACGGGCTTTTCGATCTGAACTAGGGATGGGCACCATATGAAAAACAATACGCCAGGCATGTCCAAACTTTGGGCCTCCTGATGTTTTGGACCACAACTCCCAGAATTCCAAGCCTGTATTTCCAATGGCAAAGGACTGTGGGAGTTGTGGTCCAAAACATTTGGAAGGCCAAAGTTAGGACATGCCTGCAATACGCTGTTTCGCCATATCATCAGGATTCAAATCATTTCGAAACTAAACCAAATGGCAGCTACTGTTTCGTTACAAAATGAAACACCATTTTCCCCTCTAGAACAAAATGATTCATTCTAGAGGAAATGGCAGGGGAGCTTCCTCAATCTCTTCCCTACAAGCCCCATGAAATTTGGACAAGCTTGGACTTCAGGGCGCTGAGTTATAGAGCTGGATGCATGGCATCTGTGTGTGATGCTCTGTCTGATATACAGTACTAGTAGTAATTTTTGCACATTCAGGTTTTCATGACCCCTTGTCCTGTGCCCACTAGTTTAAGTCATAAATGTAGCAGAACACCTGTAAACACATACATTTCCTTCTTAGGAAAAGAAGTGCTTTTGGTGGGATTTTGTCACAAGGGAACGCAAATACTTTGACGACGGAGAGAGAGAGAGAGAAGAGTCCCAAAGTTGGGAATCGCCGTTGATCAAGGTGGACTAACTCAGTATAGAGCCACATCTTTTCTTCCTCTAAGTGGCCTTTATAGGGACAGAGCAAGATCAAAAGTTATAGGAGGGGGAGATGTCTCTCTGGGGTGAAAGCCTTTAACATACAGGCTCAAAAGTTGATTTCAACCCCAGATCAGAAGAAACAGCCACCTCACCTGACAGATCAGCAGCGAGATTTGAGACTTCCTCAGATCTTGGGTGATTCAGGACTCCGGCTGCTTCCTCCTGTTCATGCTTTATTTCCATGTCAGCATATCCTACATCAAAACGGAAGAGGAGGAGGAGGAGGAAGAGGAGGAGAGGTAGTAAAACAAAAATGGTCAGCTGTGATATTATAACAACCTATGCTGGAAGTAGAGCATAATTAAGCAGTAATGAGTTTCGTGACTGGAAAGCATTTTAAAAGGGGCACGCTGATTCTCCTGAGCCCCCCCCTTTTAAACCACCCGCCACTTCTCTCCCAGCTCCCAGTGTGTGGGGGCAGAGAGAAGCAGCGGGTGGTTTAAACGATCTTTAGCCACCAAGGCAACCACTTATCTCCCCAATGCACCCAGTGGTGGTGGTGGGGAAGCTGCATTCCCTCCAGAATGGATTAATTGAATTTCAATGCATTCCTATGGGAAACCGCTCTCCGACTTACGAGATAACCAATTTACGAGCGTTCGCTCGGAACGGATTAATTTTGTAATTTGGGGTATCACTGTAATTGGTTACCTTCCCATTGAATTGCACTTGGTCCTAAGGTGTCTCTCTCCCCAGGAAGGAAGGAAGGAAGGAAGGAAGGAAGGAAGGAAGGAAGGAAGGAAGGAAGGAAGGAAGGAAGGAAGGAAGGGGAAGAGGAGGAAAAAGAGGAGGAAGGGGAGAGAGAGATGGAGAGAGGGAGAGGGAGGGAGAGAGAGGGAGAGGGAGAAAGAGAGGGAGGGAGGGAGAGGGAGGGAGAGAGAGGGGGGAGAAAGAGGGAAAGGGAGGGGGGAGAGGGAGAGGGAGAAAGAGAGGGAGGGAGGGAGAGGGGGGAGAAAGAGGGAAAGGGAGGGGGAGAGAGGGAGAGGGAGAGGGAGAGGGAGGGAGAGTGTTCTGGGCCTCTCACCTGAGTCAGTAATAGGGAAGGACTGAGGATTTTGCACCCATGGTTCCTCTTCGCATTCCAGCTTTATGATCACATCAGGAAATTCTGTTCACAGAAAGGTGCAAGAGGACTGAATTTAGGGCAGCCAAAGTGATATTTCCACACATATTCCACACTTGGCTCCATAAAGCCGGGGAGCCATCCTGCCCTCTTGTACCTGTGCCAGGCTCTGGCAGAGCCTTCTTGTCCTCCATGGCCAGCGGATCTGGAAACCAGGGGTCTTCTTCCTCTTGCTCAAGGTGAGAGAACAAGACGGGCTTGTCAGCTGAAAGGCCTGCTCGAGAAAAAAGAAGAGCAAGCAGCTTGGCGGCCATCAGGACCTCACGAGTGAACAAAAGGGGGTCACTCCACCAGCCTCAACTTCAAGGCTGGGGATTGGCCCAGTGTGTTGTTGGGAGTACCCTGCACCTCCCATCAGTCCTTGCTAGCATAGCTAACGGTGAGGGAGGTCCCATACATCAAGAAGGCCACATACCTGGGATGTTCCTCCTAAGTCTTCAGTCTATACAGTAGTACCTTGTAAAAAGGAATTAATTCGTTCCAAATGAAATTATGTTAAGCAAATTTTACTTTATACAAATTTCCATAGCAATGCATTGAAAATAGAGTAATCCCATTTTTATGTTGAATGGATTTGGCCCATAGGCGATTCTGTTAAGCAAATTTCCCCTCTCTCCGGAATATTTTATGTTGTACAAATTTTATGTTATACAAACTGTTTGTTATACAAGGGTCCACTGTATTTTAATTTAACAGACACGAGTCAAGCCACAATGTTAGATCGTCCCAGGTCCTCATGCTTAGAGTCGCTACCCCACGGGAAGCTCATAAGACCTCTACCCAGAACTGTGCTTTTTCTGTGGCGGGTCCCATTTGGTGGAACCAGCTTCCCAGCGATATTAGGTCCGTGGAGCCCCTCTCAGCCTTTAGGAAGCAATTAAAAACTTGGCTCTTCCAGGCTGCTTTCGGTGACTAATGGTGGTTTTATCCTATTCTCTTTTCCCTTCTTTTTTGCCTCCATCATATATCCCATTTTTAAAAAAAATTGATTTTAATGTTTTGATCGATTGGGTTTGTTTTACATTTATTTGTACAGCTGAATTGTATGGATTCTCTTGTTGTGAACTGCCCAGAGTTCCTTTGGAAAGTTGGGCTGTATAAATAAATAAATAAATAAATAAATAAATAAATAAATAAATAAAGGTGCATTCTAAACACATGAATTATGCTAATACATCATTGTAAGAGTTTTCCTCCCTCCCAAAGTGTTGGGACACTATCAAATGATGATGCCATGAGGAAGGGGGCAAGACCATCTGAGGAAGCGCAAAGGGTTAAGATTTTAGCCTATTGGTGGCTGGATTTGGAACCAGGCCCTGAGGTTTCCCACTGCGGCTTAAACCCAATGTCCAAACAAGTGGGGTGAGAAAAAAATCACAACATTTTCTATTCCAGTTGGGGAAAGGGGCTACTCACCTAAAGCGACCACGTGTTCATAATTTTCTCGCATGACATCCCGGTATAAAGCCTTCTCACGTGGATCCAGAAAAGCCCACTGGCTTTTTGTGAAATACACAGCGATGTCCTCAAAAGCCACACTGCTCACCTGTTAAAAAATGAAAATAAGGGAGGAAGTCCCGCCCACCAAGACATGCCGGCAGCCTGATCTTAGAGCTCTGTGCCGCGATCTAAAAAGAGCTTTAAAACTACTGTTTAAATGCCGTGGTGCCGTGAGTAATGCATCAATAAATTACTCGGGTGTCGGGAGAAGCAATATATGTGTTTTTCTAGACAAGATAAGCTTGATTTATAAGCAAAAAGAGCTACTTTCGGTTTTGCCTGCTTGATTCTGCTGGCCGCTGCCTGTTTAGAAAACTGCATCCCAGTGGCTTGGAAAGTTACCAGATGATTACAAACAGTTAGACTTTCTGATGCCTGCCTTTCTCTAATTATATGCCGGGTAAGAGAGCAAAAAAGAAACTCCAGCCAATAGGTTGGACTAGGAAATTATCTGATACAACACACAATCGCCCAGCTCTACAGCGTGTCGAGCAGCCCCCAGACGACGGAGGGGTAAAAATGGCGTCAGGATCTGAGAAGGGAAAGAGGGAGACTACTCCTCCTCCCACAGATCAAGACTTCATGAAGGAACTGCGTTTAATGAGGACGGAGCTAGCTAGCATCATGAGTGTTAATCAACAGGACGTGATACATAGAATGGATGGCCTTTCAAAGGATCTCCAAAGCGCTAAACAAGATTTATCACATGAAATAAAGTTAAATGGACAGTGGCTTGATAATTTGGCAGGAGAATTTAAAAATCTGGAGATACGTGTAACGGAAAATGAAACTCAAATTAACTCTCAGAAGCAGGCTTTACTTAAAACTAATATGAAACTGACTTATATTGAAGATTATTCCCGGAGGCAGAATGCCAAACTGATTAATTTTGTTATTCAAAAGAAGGGGGCATCATTAAAACAGGAAGTTTTAACCTGGTTTAACTCCTTTCTGCCCAAACAACTAGAGGACGACGATTTAGAGAGAGTTCATTATCTGGGCAAGTCAAGAGATGGGCCCCCAAAACCAGTGATAGTAAGATTTGCTTCTTATGTAAATAAAGAGCGTCTTATGTCTTCAATTAGAGCCAATCCTAATATTCTGAAGAGAGGAGATGCAACTGTGCAAGTTTTTCAAGATTTTTCTAAAGAAACTGCTGATTGGCGTAAATCGATGAGACCAGTCACAATCATATTAAGGAAGAACAACTATCGCTATTCTTGGGGCCACCCCTATTTTTGAAAGTTTGGAAAGGCTCTGTTCAACATACTATTCACTCTCTAGAAGAAGGCCAGCATCTTCTTGAAGCATGGAACATACAAGACGACTCAGGTTCTGCCTGTTCTCCCCCGGGAACTTCAGTGGCAACATCAGGACAGTGAATTTCTCTCTTTTTACTCCGACTCCAGGAATCTTCGATGAAGATGAAGAATATTTGAAACTCATTTAACTTACTCCTCTCTCTTTCCCCCTCTCTCACCTCCTATCATCCCCTTTGTTTTTCTTCTTTTACTCTTCCCCCCCCTTTCCCTTCCACTCCCTTCCCTTCCCCCCCCTCTCCCCCCCTTTTTGTTTTTTTTCTTTCTTTTTCCAATTTTAATTTTTTGTTTTTGGGGTGTTTTTTTTTCTTTTTCATTATCCCTTTTCTTCCCTTCCCCCCTCCTCTCCTCCCCTTCTTTTTTTGTTTTTGTTTGTTTGTTTGTTTGTTTGTTTGTTTTTTGAGGGTGGTGGTGGTGGTGAGAGGGTGGTTTAGAAGGGGGTAGAATAAACTTATAGAATTTACAGTAACACGCTACTTAAGAGCTAATGAGATCTAGGCTGGCTAATGTCTGTGGATGACCTCCTCCCTCCCATCCCCTTGATGCACATGCTAAACAGTATGATAGCTGGTGGGGTGGGAGAAAAGAATAGTTTTTTAGGGTGGAGGATTAGATTTATTTTAGTTTATTTTTTATTAATTGATGGTGTTTTTACTTTTGTATGCACAACGGGACCATTCCAGAATACTGAAACTAAAAGAAATAGGTTATGGGAAAGTTTATAAAATTAGCAACGTTGAATGTAAAAAGGTCTGGGGTCATTTTCGAAGAGAAATAGAATCGAAGCGATGATCAAAAGGCACAAAATAGATATTGCCTTTTTGCAAGAGACTCATCAAATAAGAGATGGTATTAATGAATTAAAAATTCCAAATGTTGATATTTATGAAAAAAGCTTTGGCACATCTAAAGCAAGAGGGGTTGCCATTATAATCTCAAGGAATTGTGAATGTGTTGTTGAAAATGTGGTAAAAGATTCAGAAGGTAGATATATAATATTGCAAGTTCTAATGGGGAAAGATAATTATACTTTGGTTAATCTGTATGCACCAAACGTTAACCAAGGCCGCTTTTACAATCTCCTTTGGGATCAGATTGAATTGGTTAAAAAGGGGTATTTAATAATGGCAGGGGATTTCAATATGGTTTTAGATAAAATTAAAGATAAATCGGTATGTAAAAAGGAAGAGTGGAGGACAAGACATACAACCCTAGCAAAGTTTATAAATACAACAGGATTGAAGGATGTCTGGAGAGAACTGAAAGGAGATGAAATAAAATACACCTTCTACTCACCAGTGCACAAAACCTATTCTAGGATAGATTTTGTGTTTGTTTCACAAAGCCTAATACCCAAGATAAATAATACCGAAATTGAGATCATAAAAACATCTGATCATGCTTTAATGTCGATTGATTTAGCAACAAATAAAAATTATAGAGAAGCTAAAAGGTGGAGAATGAATTTAAAAATATTTCAACATCCAGAAGTGCTGGAAAAGGTTAAAAAAGATTGGTTGGAAACTTGGGATATAAACGAAAAGGCAGGTAGCCAAACGCCAATCATATGGGACACCCTGAAAGCGGTAGCTAGAGGCCTTATCATAAAAGAAAATATTAAAGCTAAAAAACAGGAAGAACTCAATAAAAGAAAATTAGAAAAATTAATAGCAGATTTAGAATCCCAATTCTTTCTTACTAAGGATAATAAGATACTGAGGTTGATTGAAGCAAGGAAAAAAGAGTTAGAAGATCTAGATTTACAACAAACACAAAGGAATCTTCTGTACCTAAAAAGAAATTTTTTTGAATACAGCAACAAGAACTCAAAACTTTTAGCCAGATTAGCACAGAAAAGACAAGACAAGAATACAATAGGGATTATAAAAGACTCCTCAGGTAAGACATGCACACAAATGAAGGAAAAGTTGTTAGCTATACAAGAGTTTTATCAGTTGTTATACACTGCAAAAAATAAACCTAAGGAGGATATAGAAAGGTACATCACTAAGAATTTAAAGAGGGTCTTGGAACAGGAAGATATGCTGGAAATGGAAAAGCCTATTACAGACCAAGAGATAAGCGAGGTAATAGACAAACTAAAGAATAATAAAACGCCCGGAGTGGACGCTCTGGGACCTGAATTTTACAAACTTTTTAAAGCAGTATTAATACCTAAATTAAAGAAGCTATATAATGAAATTTTGGATGGAGAACAAATTCCGAGATCTTGGACCCATTCTTTAACTATTTTAATTCCAAACCTAATAAAAATTTAATGGATATTGGGTCATACAGACCAATATCCTTATTAAATCAAGATGCTAAGATTTTCACAGCAATTTTGGCTAAAAGAATGAATAAATTTATAGCTAAATATATTAAAGAGGATCAATGTGGTTTTATCAAAGGTAGACAAATGGCAAATATTATTAGAAGAAATTTGAATGTTCTTTATGAAATGGGAAAGAGTACTACTAAAGCTGGGATGTTATCTCTAGATCTTTTTAAAGCTTTTGATTGTGTTCAATGGCCCACATTAAAAATATTGTTAAAAAAATGGGGATTTGGGAAATCCTTTTTGGGAGTAATAAATCAACTATATTCAACGGGCACTTCCTCAATAATAGTTAATGATGGATTGACTGAACAAATCACCCTAGGCCGAGGAACTAGACAAGGATGTCCTCTTTCTCCAGTCCTTTTTTGTATTGTTATAGAGCTCCTGGCAAATGCCATAAGGGACGATAAATCTATTAAAGGTATAGGGAAGGATGGGGCAACTAAAATCAGTTTATTCGCGGACGATGCTCTTTTGACTATTGTAAACCCAATAGAGAATATTCAAAGAGTAAAAACTCATTTAGAAGAATTTGGAGAAATAACAGGATTATGTGTAAACTGGCAAAAATCAGAGAGTTTATTGTTCAATTATGGAAAACATGACTTAAAGATGATTGAAAAATCTGGACTTAAACCGGGAAAAAGCATTAAATATCTAGGATTGGAACTCCATAAAGAATTTACTAAAACTAAAGAAAGAAATATTTCGAAATTAGAAGAAGAGATGAAAAACAAATTATTATCCTACTCTAAACTAAAATTATCGTGGTTTGGCAGAATTGCATTGATAAAAATGAAAATACTTCCAAAAATTAACTTTATTTTTAAAATGTTACCGGTTCAGTTTTTAGAAAAGGAAATTAAAACTCTCCAAGACATGATAATAATAGGTATTGTAATGCAGGGAAAAAATCAAGAATAAATAAAAGACTATGGTATAGATCTCAGAAAGAAGGAGGAATAGGTATACCCAATATAAAAAATTATTATATAGCCAATCAACTTAGTTCTTTGGGGGAAATTCTTTTTAAACCACAGAAGCTAATATGGTGGGAGCAAGAGTCTTTGGATATAAAGGGGGAAATAAACACATTTTTATTCACGGAAGTTAAAAACAAAGTAAAGATTGACAACCCCCTATTGAATAGTTTAATTGTTACATGGAGAACATATAGGAAAATCTTGTCTCCGAAGGGATCCCCACTGGCTTTAGTTACTGACTTGGAAAGCTTTCCAGACAACTTGAAGCATTATTTGGAGTTATTTAAAATTAGAGAAAATAGCTAGACTAAAGGATTGGATGCTCAAGATTAAAACAATTCAGGATATAAAAAATATTTTGCAACCCAGTGATTTAACATGCTTAAATTATATTCAACTAGGAAAATGGATGAAGGACTGGGGAAAGAGGAATAATCAAATCAGAGAATGCACAAAATTTGAACATTTCCTATTATCGCTTGAGTCTGAACAGGAAAATTCAGAGAAAGGAATAACACGTAAAAAATATATAAAATATTAGGGGAATTATCAGAAATGAACGAGTTAAACACCTTGAGAGAAGTTTGGAACCAAGACCTTAATGTACAGATAGAGAAAGAAGACTGGAAGAAAATTTGGAACATGAGAATTTTGAGATCATTATCGGTCAGGATAAAAGAAAACTACTTCAAATTGGTTTCTAGATGGTATTTAACCCCAGTAAGACTAAATAGAATGAATCCTGCTTACTCTAAGATATGTTGGAAATGTGAAAAAGAGCTTGGTACTTACTTGCATCTTTGGTGGAAATGTGAAATAGTCCAAAGGTTCTGGAAAAAAGTGTTTTTAGAGCTAAGTAATATGATTAAGATGGATATAGATTGTAATCCAGAGATAGCATTATTATCATTGTTAACAAGTAAAGATTATGTTGTTACAACAAAGGAACTAATAGCAAATTTTATGACAGCTGCTAGATTAATTATAGCAAAAAACTGGAAGTCAAAACTAGAATTCAAGATGGAAGACTGGTATAATGAACTTTGGGATATAGCTATAAACGATAAACTGTCCTGCAGTTTAAAGGTTAAACGAGGAGAAATGAAAAAAGACATTTTCTACGATATCTGGGGTAAATTTTTAGATTATGTACTAGTCGAAGGAAAAGGGAAAGAGTCCACGAATATCTCACAACAATTCTGGAGAAGAGAACTTTAAGAAGACTACTAGAAGAATAGAAGATGGAGCAACGAATAAGAATGTATGGATGGCCCCGTGGGATGGGGGTGCACTTATATTGTTTGTTGTAGTTTGTTTTTTTTACTTTCATTTTCTTATGTTGTATGTAGTTTAAAATTTAATAAAAAACATTAAAAAATTGAAAATAAATAAATAAAAGACCACTGAGGCAAAAAAAATGTGATATGAATGCTGAGGACTTAGTTGTTGCCCCACAGCTTTTGTTCTGCTTTAAACCATGTCTTTCACTGCGTGTTTTGTGTTACTGAGGCGTTCAACTCTTTATGGGACTATTTTTTGTCCATTTTGCAATTATTTGTCTAATAAGCCTTGAGGAGCAGCACCGTCTCAAGGTCAGTGCCTAACTTTCACAAATCAGTGAATTCACAGATGGGCGTGTTGTCTATCATATATCTAAAAATAAAAATAAAAATAAAAATAAAACTGCAAGTGGAAGTACAACACAATAATCAGATAAACATTTTACTGTAATGCAAAGTTGGACAACTCAGGGGTTTAAGTCTCTGGCTGCTGAGTGTGAGGAGAAGATCAGAGGTGGGGCACCGTCCCCTCCCATTCAAGAACCTAGAAGAGAGAACCTAAACCAGGCATGTCCAAACTTCGGCCCTCCAGATGTTTTGGACCACAACTCCCACAGTCCTTTGCCATTGGCAATCTAAGCTTAGAATTCTGGGAGTTGCGGTCCAAAACATCAGGAGGGCCAAAGTTTGGACATGCATGAGCTAAATCCTGAAGAGAGACTGATAGATCTCGGGGAGGGACTAGCCGGTTTGAATACAGAGTCAAAAAGAAGCCCTAGATTGGAGAGAGAGTTAGGGACGGTGGTTTTGGCAGGAAGAGAGGGAGAAAAAGAAGGCAGAGCCAAAGGAGGGCAGGCAAGAGAATGCTGGGCTGAGATGGGATTGGGGGGAGAGGGAGGAAAGGTGGAAGATTGGAAGACAAAAAGAAGACCCATGGAGAGTGAGGGGGCCACTTGGAGGGTCCCTAAGACAGTGACTGAGGCTGAGTGGAGCGAAGAGAAAGTCTGGAACCTCGCTCTTAGGGCTAGGCCAAGGAGGAAACAGGGAATGATTTATTCTCGAAGGCTTTCATGGCCGGATCTGATAGCTGTTGTGAGTTTTACGGGCTGCTTGGCCGTGTCCTGGAAGTTTTTCTTCCTGACGTTTCGCCAGATTCTGTGGCTGGGATCTTCAGAGGGCAAGGAGCTCAGTGGAACTAGGAGTTCTTCCAAGAACTAGTACCTAGTTCCTTGAGCTCCTTGCCCTCTGAAGATGTCCCCAGAGCACAGAGAGAACTCCTAGCTCCCTGAGCTCCTTGCCCTCAGAAAATGCCGGCCACAGAGTCTGCCGAAACGTCAGGAAGAAAAACTTCCAGAACAGACAGCCAAGCAACCCCAAAACCTCACAACTATCAAAAGGGCAATATTTTGAGAGGGAGGCTCTAATTACAAAGCCTAAGCATGTCTGCCTTCCCATGGCACCAGTCCTGGGATGAAACAATACCCAGTCAGATTTCGCAAGGATCCGGGCAGGATAGCTTGGTAACTGGCTATATAATCTGGGTGTCTCATCCCTCAGTAGAGGCTTGTATAAGAGGATCCCATCTTTAGGGGTTGACATGTTAAAGAACCTCTTAATGAGGGTGAAAGAGGAGAGTGAAAAAATGGGCTGAGGCTCAACATAAAAAACTAAGATCATGGCCACCGGTCCCATCACCTCCTGGCAAATAGAAGGGGGAAAACTGAGGCAATGACAGAGTTTATTTTCTTGGGCCCCTTGATCACTGCAGATGGCGACTATAGCAACGAAATTAAAAGACGCCTGCTTCTTGGGAGGAAAGCGATGGCAAAACCAGGCAGCATCTTAAAGAGCAGAGACATCACTTTGCCAACAAAGGTCCAGATAGTCAAAGCTATGGTTGCATGTATGGAAGTGAGAGCTGGACTGTAAAGAAGGCTGATCACTGCATAATCAATGCTTTTGAGCTGTGGTGCTGGAGGAGACTCTTGAGAGTCCCCTGGACTGCAAGGAGATCAAACCTATCCATCCTGAAAGAAATCAACCCCGAATGTTCACTGGAAGGACAGATTTTGAAGCCGAGGCTCCAGTACTTTGGCCACCTCATGAGGAGAGAGGACTCCTTGGAAAAGTCCCTGATGTTGGGAAAGATTGAAGGCAAAAGGAAAAGGGGACAGCAGAGAATGAAATGGTTGAATGGTGTCATCGATGCAACAAATATGGATTTGACCAAACTCTGGGAGGCAGTGGAGGACAGGAAGGCCTGGTGAGCTCTGGTCCATGGGGTCACAAAGAGTCGGATAGGACTGAACAACTGAACAACAATAACAATGTTACTGCCATTCTCTTGTCAGGTGCATCCCTCTGAAAGGTAAGTTGAAACGACTGAAAAAGGACATTCTACCCCCAAGGCAGCACATCTTGGGAGACAAAGACGTTCAAGTCGAGTTTCCTCAGGTTTCATTATTGTTTAATAAAAACACTGTTATAAAAAAATGAAGCTGCCTCTGATGCTGTGATTTAAGGGAGAGGAGGGCGTATGCTTGCCAGTACATCCACAATGAGTCAAAGGTTGGGAGTTCGATCCCCCGCTGTGCCTCTTTGACCAGGAATGGACTTAATGATTCATCGGGTCCCTCCAACTCTGCAGTTCTGTAATTAAGATTATTATGATTATTATTACCTAAGCAAAAACAGGCTAGATGAGATTAAATTAGTCTATGAAGGATACCATGCTTACTGGGGAAGTTCTGGTGCAGAAATTATTTTTTTGGACACTGCTAAGGCTACACACTGATCCTGCTTACTGGATATATTGAGAGTTCTGCTTGTAATGCACCCGGGGCCCTTTCCTTGTAAACTCTGGGTGTTTACCAACAAACAAAAACAGATACCAAACAAAAATGAACAAAAAACAAAAAGTTTTTTTTATTCTATCTCTTTTGCCGGTTTTGTTGTTTTGTGTATCTGATATTTGTTTTTATTGTTGCTGTTAACCACACGGAGTTCCCTTGGGAAGACGGGCGGTATAAAAATGTATTAATAAAAAATAAATAAAAAATAAATAAAATTAAATAAAAATAATAAATAAATAAATAAATAAATAAATAAATAAATAAAAACGTAGCTTTGCCAAGCTGTGAAACATTGCTCCTCCAATGTCTAGTATTTGAACAACTGCCTTGGAGCAGAAGACAGAAACCCGTGTGCTCAGCTGTATTTCTGCGTCTACCCAGAAGCCTCCCTGACCAACCTCCATCCCCATACCTGAGACACCCCGGGAGCTGCAGCCATTGGTTCCATTTCCCATAGGGGAGGAAACACCCAAAGGGATGATTTGAGGATCTTTCTTCTACAGGCTGTGACTGCTGAAGAAAGCGACAGAGGCGAAATTACATTATATGTGTGAGTGATTAAAAAAAACGCACCCTATTACAAAGGGAAGACGGGAAAGCCAGGACACAGTGCTATCCAGTTGTTCTAATTCCTAGCATTTTTAAGAGCTAAAAGCTCTTGGAGAGGAAAGAAGAAATCTGATGAAAATAAGAGAGAGGAAACCCATGTGCAGCTATCAGGGGTTTCCACAGATTCTGTTCTAAGGACGTTGAGGCAGTTAGCTGTCGGAATTCTGTGGCAGTTGAAGAAGAAACCTTGTGTCTGTTTGAACCTGGGTGGTTCAGTAGGACATGACCAACAACCCCCCCCCCCAGGCAGGAGTTTAAGCTTCGGGTATCTAAAGAATAATCCTGTATGTATTCCTCTGGGCATATCCAACAAATGGTTTTAAACTCATGACTAAACATGGACCTTTAACATCAAAAAAACTGATTGGAATGGGACCTTGTGTCATTCTAAAATCATTCCTGCCAAAGCAGTCAATTTTTGTGATTATATTACCATGGTTCTTCCTTTAATCATCTGCTTCTAGAAGATTACCATGACAGAACTTTCAAGAAAAAGCAGTGAAATGTCAGGCACACATATGCACT
Source organism: Phrynocephalus guinanensis (assembly GCA_037367245.1). Taxonomy (NCBI): domain Eukaryota; kingdom Metazoa; phylum Chordata; class Lepidosauria; order Squamata; family Agamidae; genus Phrynocephalus; species Phrynocephalus guinanensis. The sequence continues at coordinate 21,745,642 of CM074744.1, read as the reverse complement.
ATGGGCAAACGGAGGCAAAACACGTTAAGCTCAGTGACAGTAATAATACTAGCATTTACACTAAGATATATACATGTGGCTTGCCAAATATCACTGGATACCAATTATCTCAATTTATCTCCAGAGTACAGTGAGACATGATGACTTCTGGAATTCAGCCATATCTTAAGAACCACATAGGTCTCCTACTTCTGTTTTGAGGTGCTCCAAGGCTTCATTATACCTTACAGTAACGCTGAAGTCAAGCTTGCTTTGCTCCTAGATCTGCAGAACTTTCCACTGGTCTTATTCCTGTAGCACCATATTTTCAATTAAGACATGAAATTCTTTGTGTTTTACTTTTCTTAAAGATTTTGTGTAAAACAACATAGTCTCGTGGCACCTTAACTGTGTGAACAGTAATCTGTTGCTATCACGATTCTGCATCCTAAGGGAATCCTAGATATACAACATTGCACCTTTTTACACAATGAATGGCAGGAGGCTAGGTATAAGGTTGGGGACAGTGAATTGACAGCACCATCCTACGCTTGTCCGCAGAAAAAAGAAATCCCACTCAGTTCAATGGCACTTCCAAATAAGTGGATTTTAAGCCTGTTGTGTGAAAAGAGTAATCGTGGTAATTATCATGGGTCTTCTGCATCTCAAAGATTTACACAGGTTAGAACACAACAAGCTTTCATGAACTGCTGCTCACTTCCTCAGATCCATGGAGGTTTATCCTGAAGTGTTTTAAATCTCATCAAGTGGATTGGACCCCATGCGAACTCCTGCCAGAATAAATGTGATCAATGTCTTCCAGATGCCACCCTCTCCTGCACATCATACTACAGTACTGACACTTCCTATTGGCAAGAGTCAGCTGTCTCTTTGCCTCTGGTTGATAAATCTTCTTTATCCTTTTGGAAATTATAGCCAGGTGTCTGCCAGAAGCAAAAATGGAAAGATTCCTATCCAAAATAATACCTTAAAACAGTTGGGGCAAAATAAACAGAACAATTGTCTGTTTCTAGCTCAAAGAGAATAAATATCAGATGGCGAGGACAAACATTGAGACTATTTTTCCTTTGGATCGTTTCTGAGTTCAACCTGAACAATAAAACCTCACGGAATTATTCTTGGATTGCAGAAATATATCAATCCGAGAGACTCCTCTCTGGGGCGATCCAATTAAGATCCTTCACCTGGAGCCTCATGCAAGGGACATACACAAAGAATGATGCATATCTTGGCCCAGGAATGGGGAACCCTTCTCCCAACGAGCATAGGCCTGTTTACACCAAGTTTCCTTCAACAGTATTATTTACGGTATCGCGGGGAAGCGTGCTTCTACTGTTGCTAATTAACGGGGAATTTTTTAAAAAATCCTTACCTTTTATTGCAAATCACCACCGATCTGTCTTGAGATGATCCCAACCAACCTCCCAACCTCCCTCCCAGCCAGCCAGCCACCCATCTTTGCTGCGGCTCATCCCTTTCCGGCTCTCACCAGAAGATAAACTCCCGGTTGTTTTGCTTTTCATTCCTCTTGCAAGCACTCTTTCCTTTTCCACGCTACGCCTTCCACAATCCCTATATATGTATTTGCAATTCTTACCGCGCCGCCGCCGCCTCTGCCGCTTTTCTGGTTCCCGAGGAGGCTCGGGATTCATAGGGTGTTGTTTCCGGGGGACTCTTTTCAACGTTGCACTGCTATTCCCCCACCCACCCAACCCCGCCCTCTGCCTTTTGGCTTTTTTTTTTAATTAAGTAATTTTATTGGGTTTTTTAGGGGGGGACAAGGGGGAAGGGGTATGGGGGGAAAGGAGTACAGTTTAAAAGTTACATTGACTATATCAAGCCAAAAATAACGATTTAACATATTAACGAATCACCAAATAATATCACAATGCTAATAGGTTTGCTATTTCTTGCCATCTTTTCCGAGAAATCTCATCGTAGTCTCCCTTTAGAAAGCCGGAGAGTCTGTCCATTTCAATGCATTCTCTTATCTTTTCGTGGAAATTTCTCTCTGTTGGCACATCTGGTTGTTTCCAGGATTTCGCATACAATATCCTTGCAGCAACAATTACATGGTGAAGTACATATCTCTGATCATAGGAAATATTAATATCTACTATATTTAATAGAAAAAATTCTGGTCTAAGCTCTAACTTAATCTTCAAATATCTTTCCAAAAATAATTTCACCATTATCCAGTATGCCCTTGTCTCTTTACATGTCCACCACATATGGTAAAAAGTACCACAGTCATGTTTACATTTCCAACATTTAGGTGAGCAGTTTTGGCTTTTGGCGTTCCTCTTCACGTCATGTGACTGAGGCCAAGCGTGCTGAGGGCAGTGGGTGCTGGCAACTGCTGGGGAATAGTGATCTAAGAGCGCTGCAATGCTGGGAGGGCCCCTCTTCTGGGCCATCCAGTCCACCCCCTCTCAGGGAGTTCCAGGGTGCCTTGCCCTAAAAATAAAAATAAAACCCCTCAGCAACTGAAACCCTTTCAGGGTCCATTCATCATTGTTTTGAGTCCAATGGTAGAGCTGGCGCTGTGCATCCAAAAGATACCGTGCCGATTCTTTATTTGTTTATATTTCTGTAGAGCATTTTTACCCTGTCTTTCTACTTGGAAAAGGAGCCAAGGACAATCTGGGTGTGGGAAGCAGGAAGAAGACAGCAGAAGCGCGTAGAAGAAAATAGTTGCAGACATTTTGCAAAACCAAACTCTCTGTCTGGGGGACCCTGGGTTGTAGCCGCTTCCCTCCCCTCTCCTCAACCATTACTAAAAACAAGATACTCCGATGCTTCGTCCTCAGTCTCCAGAAGCAGACGTAGGGTGTGTGTGTGTGTGTTGCGTTACCAGGAGCCTGGCGTGGCTTCATTCACGTGGTGGGAAGTAGGGGAAAAGGCTGGTCAGCCAATGGAAGTATCCAGAGAGAGAGAGAGTAGGGGGAGGCTGGGCGGCGTTGAAAGGGGCGCTTCCCCAAACACGATCCCGTTTCTCTTCCTCCAAATCGTGGAGGAGATCCGGAGGAGGGAGAAAGGAGGAGGGTGAGCATTGTTGCCGGTGCAACATCCAGTGTGGGTGGGATGGAGGAGGAGGGGATGGAAGGGAAGTCCAGCCGGAAGAGAACTCGGGGGGAGGCAAGTCCCAGATTTGGGGTAGGGGAAGGTGACGTTTCTTATTTGGGGCACTGTTTAATTGTTGTTTTTATTAGATGTTTGATGGAAAGGCCCGGTGGCCAGAACTTGGAATAAATGTTCCCTCCTAGGCCAGTGCTTGCCCACATTGGGAGCCCAGATGTTCCTGGACTGCGACTCCCAGAAACCCTAGCCAGCCCCGCCAGTGGCAAAGGCTTCTGGGAGCTGCAGTCCAAGAACATCTGGGAGAATCCAAGGCTGGGAATGGAGATGCCCTTAAGCTCCAGAGGATCCAGTCCTGAATGAGATCCCATGTGGTCCTCAGTGATGAACAGCAGCAGGTCTGTAATGGGTGTGGTGAGTAGCTGTAGGAACCTGGCCTGCGTTACTCTTTCAAGTCTCCTAACCTGGAGGATCAAGACATGGGTTATCGCCAGATGGAGAATGGAAAGGACTGCAGCAGAATTCTTTGAAATAAGGGGGTTGGGTTGGACACCAACAACAACCTTGCCTTGTGTGTGTGTGTGTGTGTGTTTTAATTGGGGGTTTTTAAATTGTTACTGTACCAGTGTTCACTGGCTTCATTAAAATGTTGTTTTTTAATGTCTTGAGGATAAACTTTGTAAGCCATTTGAACCCTCTGGGATAAATGTCATGAGAAGCATAGTCTAATGACTGAAATAAATCCAAATAAATGTTTTTTTTAATGTGCTCCCTGAGGCATCTGGTGGGACCAGTTTGAGATGCAGACTAGATGGGCCTGTGGCCTGATTCAGCCGGGCTCTTCTTAGATTCTTATGTTCATCAGCCACTGTGACTTTTCAGACATTAAAATTTTCTGATTTCTCTCTGCGGATACCGAAATCTGTGAATAAGAGCGAATGCTCTTATCCGAGGGTGGACATTGGCTTTCACCCTGAACACCCCACCACCCCTGTTGGGCTGCACAGTGGACTGGGTGGCTCAAAGGAGCGCTGCTGCACTGCCCGCTAAGCTTGAATATCCAACGGTGTCCCCGACCGTTCAAGCTTCCTGACCAGCGGACTGGGCAGTGCAGTAGCGTGCCTTGCCATGAGATCCCTCATGGCAAGTGGAGCAGCAGCAGACACAGCAGCCTGGGCGGGGGGAGGAGGCACCAAAACTCACCCACTCTGCCTCGATCTTCCTGCCTTCTTGCCTGCCTGCCTGCCTGCCTGCCTGCTTGTCTTCCTAGCTAGCAGCCCTACCTCTTGCCTCTCTTACCCCTCTCTTTCCCGCTCAGGCCACTGACTCTGCTCAGTCTTGCCCCTTCGGCCCCCCAGCGCCTGCTTGGCTCTCATTCGCTCTCAGCTACCTGCTCCCTCTCTCCCGAGTGCAGCAACCCAAAGATGAGAGCGTGGGTGGGGTTTGTGCCCAGCTTCCTGTATCTCACAGTGGCCCCCACCAAATGCCTATGGGAGCGCACGAGACTCGATCTCTGTCTCCTGCTACCACTCCCCTGCATCTGGCCCTTGAAGTACCCCAGTTTTATGCCTGGAGATTACACATTTCCATCATGGTTTGTAACCTGTGATGGACTTTTCCTCCAGGAATCTGTCCAACCCCCTTTTGAAGGCATCCAGGCCAGATGCCATCACCACATCCTGTGGCAGGGAGTTCCACGGAGTAACAACGCACTGGGTGAAAAAATATTTTCTTTTGTCTGTTCTTACTTTCCCAGCCCTCAATTTGAGTGGATGTCCCCTAGTTCTGGTATTTTGTGAGAGGGAGACAAGATCAAGGGGAGTCGGTGGCCTGAGGCAGGTAGGGCCTCAGGGCTCCCAGTTAATCACAAGAGGGGAAGGGTAGGGGAAAGAGAGGCAAGAGGTAAGTCTGCCAGCTAACAAGGCAAGCAGGCAAGCAAGCAAAAAAGAAAGAATCATAGAATCATAGAGTTGGAAGAGACCTCAAGGGCCATCTAGTCCAACCCCCTGCCATGCAGGAACCCCCATCACAGGACTCCCGATAGATGGCCATCCAGCCTCTGCTTAAAAACCTCCAAAGAAGGAGATGCCACCACCCTTGGAAGGAGGTAGGTAGGGTGATCGAGGGACTGTGGATGGGTTTTGCCGTCCGCAGCAGCGGTGGCTGTTTCTGCTGTGGCTGCCAAGGGGAATCTCGGTGTGGTGCCGCTCCACCAAGGCATGCTACTGCATCGCCTGGTCCTCCTCCTGGGAAGATTGAACTGCCGGGGACACCCCTGGCCATTCAAGCTTACCGGGCGGTGCAGCACTGCACCTGTTGCAGCAGGTCCGCCACCTAGGAAGCTTGAACAACTACAGGAACCCCACTCCTGCCCCGCTAATCCCCAAACACGGATAAAGTTGCAAAAGTGCAAGGTGGTCTGCTTATATACCGCCCCATACAACTTCAAGTAGTCTCTGGGCAATTTACAGTTTTTAATTACAGTATGCAGGCTACACGTTGCCCACCCCCCAGCAATCTGGGTACTCATTTTACCAACCTTGGAAGGATGAAAAGCTGAGTCAACCTCAAGCCGGCTACCTGGGATTGAACCCCAGGTCATGAGCACAGTTTTACCTGCAGTACAAGCATTTAACCCCTGCACCAGTGGCCCACGGCTGGCTGACCCGCCCCTCCCTCCCCCTCCTTCACCCCATGTTTTTTTTAAAAAAAAATTCCACCAACACTGACACCGCCGGGAAGCTTGTGGGGCTGGGTGGGCGGGCGAGGGGGCGGGCCACCAGCACCGCTGGGAAGCTTGTGGGGCTGGGCGAGCCGGCCGGCCAGCTATCACGCGAGCCGCCGCCACCGGCACCGCTGGGAACCTTGTGAAGCTCGGTGTGTGTGCGCAGGGCGGCGCACAGGTGGGCCGCCGCCACCAGCATAGCCAGGAACATTGTGAGGTTGGGCGCATGCGTGGGGCAGTGATTGGGCGGGCCGCGCCACCGGTACCGCTGGGAAGCTTGGGCAGACGGGCGGTCTGCCGCCACCGGCACAGCAGGGGAATGTGTGGGGGTGGGCAGGGGAGTGGGCCTCTGCCACCGCCAAGGAGCTTTGGGGTGGGCTGGCAGGCGAGCTGTCGCCACCGCTGGGGAGCTTGGGGGAGGGGTGCAAGGTCACACAGATCGCCTCTTCCAAGGGGCGACCTGTGGCCACGGATCGCTGTGCTTCCTTTGGTCTCCACCTTCCTTCTTTCCTCCCTCCCTTGGTCCCCACCTTCCTTCCTTCCTTCCTTCATCCCTCCCTTGTTCCCCACCTCCCTCCCTTGTTCCCCACCTTCCTTCCTTCCTCTCTTGGTTTCCACCTCCCTCCCGCTCTCCCTTGGTCCCCGCCTTCCTTCCTGCGGGTGGGGTTGCAAGGGGTCAGTGGGTGGGGCTTATGGGTCAGTGGGTGGGGCTTGCAGTGGGGTGGCAGGGTCAGGGAGTAACCGGCCCCTGACACATTCTCAGCCACCAAATCTGGCCCTCCTTACAAAAAGTTTGGGCACCCCTGGGCTAGGTGAATAACTGAATCTGCAGGTGGTGAATAAGCAGATATGGGGTGCTACTGTATAAGATTATATTTTTGTTTAGAATTGTTAGACTAAAAACTGAGGGTCACCTTGTACACGGACATAAGCTAAAGGGAGACCTGTGTGGTTGTAAAACTGCAATTGTAGCTTGGTAACTTCGGGGTTGTCTTATGGATGGAAAAATACAGTTGTTGCCATTTGAGATCCAAGTATGATTTTAACCGTTGTTCCAACGAATCCAGAATCTCATATTGGGTCTTTAAAAGCCTACCAGCAATGTCTATGTTGGGAACCAGTTTCTGTATTGGTTTATTCCGTTTGATTAGCATGGAGCTGCACGTTTTGAAAAGTCCCACCTGTCCCATCACAGGACTTTCTTGCAGGGATTTCTACTTGCAAAGCCTGCTTTTGATTCCCTCGCTTGAGCCGAACCTGTGGTTTCCAGGTCAGCCCATCTTGGAGAACATGGAGGATTCATCACCCCATTTCTCAGGTGAAAACAGAAATTTTACATATTTGCAGCACTTCCCATTTTTATAATAAATGCTACACATCAGAACATAAGAACATAAGAAGAGCCATGCTGGATCAGGCCAAAGGCCCAGCTAGTCCAGCTTCCTGTATCTCACAGTGGCCCCACCAGATGTGTCTGGGAGCACGCAAGACTAGATATCTGTCTCCTGATACCCTTCCTCTGCATCTGGCCCTTGAAGTACCTCGGTTTTAAGCCTGGCGATTACACACCTCCATCATGGTTTATAACCTGTGATGGACTTTTCCTCCAGGAATCTATCCAATCCCCTTTTGAAGGCATCCAGGCCAGATGCCATCACCACATCCTGTGGCAGGGAGTTCCACAGACTAACAATGCCCTGGGTGAAAAAATATTTTATTTTGTCTGTTCTTACTCTCCCAGCCCTCAGTGTGAGTGGATGTCCCCTAGTTCTGGTATTTTGTGAGAGGGAAAAGAGCTTCTCCCTATCCACTTTACTCATGCCCTGCATTATTTTGTACGTCTCAATCATATTCCCCCTCAGGCGCCTTTTTTCCAGACTAAAGAGGCCCAAATGTTTTAGCCTTTCCTCATAAGGGAGGTGCCCCAGCCCAGTAATCATTTTAGTCGCTCTCTTCTGCACCTTTTCCAGTTGTACTATGTCTTTCTTGAGATGCGGTGACCAGAATTGTACACAATACTCCAGGTGGGGCCTTACTATTGTTTTGTATAATGGCATTATAATGTTGGCTGTTTTATTTTCCCCTTTTTGATAATCCCTAGCATGGAATTGGCCTTCTTCACCGCTGCCATACATTGGGTAGACACCTTCATGGAGCTGTCCACCAACACTCAAGATCTCTTTCCTGATCCGTCACGGATAACTCAGACTCCCCAAGGCTTCTGGCCACAGGATGTGAGCTGGAATCTAGTGACAACTGGAGGACCACGTGTTCTCTACCCAACCTCCTCTAGAGAGGTGTTACACAATTGCCGCCCAGAGACCTCTGCTGCCAGAGACCGCTTGGTAATGGGGCAGCTATTTTTTTTGTAAATAAATGAATCAATAAACAAATGAAACAAATAAACAAATGAAATAAATGTAGTTCGCTTGTCTAGGTTAGGAGATCGGTCTCACTCAGGTAAACTTTTCCTAATGTAAGGATAAATTTGGAATGATGAAGGAATTCCTATGACCTCTTTCAGTCAGTAGGAGTTCAGACCCTGCCAACAACAATGAGACCCCCAGCTAATTTGAAAAGACTACATGCAAGGAACTTACCGTGCAACTACCTGTATATGACAGTGTGGAAGTATTTTCATTCTCCAGTATTTCTTAGAGACTGCAAGTTACTTAAAAATGTACAGAAAATGGTCTAAGAAATACACAGCATCTATATTCCATAATATTAGGACTCAGGATAAGCCTATGATGGTGACGGAAGGTAGTTGCTCGACTGGCAGAAATACAGTACTGTGCCAAAGTTTCAAGAATATAAATAATGATTGTTTATTTTTGTCACTTTACAAAGTGCAAAATGAGTGAACAAAAGAAAAATCTAAATCAAATCAATATTTGGTGTTATTGTACAGTGGTACCAACATACGGAAATCCTGACTTACAAGCGCGATTTCATTGGTTTTTAAATCCCACTGCCTTACGAGCAAAAGATAGGGTTTCCCCAACTTACGATTTTTAAAAAACTGTTTGTCCCGTGGCACTTTGCATTTGGGAGATTTTAAAACACCCATGCCATTTTCCTGCACTTCTGTACTGCAAGAAAGGTCGGTTTATTTTCCCTGTTATTTTTATATACTGTACTGTAATTTTTGTATGTTTGCCAGTTGGGGTGTGTGTCTTTTTTTTTTCTTTTTTTGCAATTTTTAAACAACCCGCACTTTCCCCCTCAATCAGGCGCGTTGCGGGGAAAAGCGCAGCTTGTTTAAAATGTCTTTGAGGCACCGAGCCAAGTGGTTGCCTCAGTGCCTTATAGACATTTTAAACCAGGGGTCCTCAAAGTTTTCAAACAGCGGGCCGGTCCACCACCACCCAGACACCACTGGGGGCCGGAACAAAAGCAGCTGCGGAGGCTGGCTTGCTCACAAAACAGGGGGTAGGTGGGGGGTTGCAATTGGTCCCAGGGGCCGGATTCAGGACCTTGGGGGGGCCGCATCCAGCCCCGGGGCCTTAGGTTGAGGACCCCTGTTTTAAACCATCCGCTGCTCCCCACACACACGCACTGGGCACATTCGGGCTAGAAGTGGCGGGTGTAACAGTCGTCTCTTCCATAGAGTTGACTCTGTACAGTGCCATCTGTAACGTTCCCATTTATTTATAAGTGTCCCTTTTGCAGAATGCAGAATGGGGCCTTCATCTCTGTCCAGAAGAAAGGGAAGAAAAACAGGTGCAGTTGAAACAGCTCAGGTAGGAAGGTTTTCATGGCTGCTGATAGCTTTTGTATTGGAAAGGAAGGCACAGAGTCCAACAGGAATAAAAACTGTATGATTCCCCTGCCAGTGAAAATGCTTCCATGGAGCTCAGAGGTGTAGAAAAGGCCAGTTTGGGTCCAAGTCCCCGGAGAAAAGGCACTCTTGAGAAAAATCCTCCTTTCCAGGAGAAGAAGCGGAGGGAATGTCCGGGTTGAAATTTATGTCCTTTCTTTGACCTCACATCTGGTACTCCCCTCACAAGCTGAACAAAATGTTTTACCATTTTGCACCAGTTTTTCTTTGCTATCCACAACTGGATGCTTGAGATGTATGAAATAACCTAACATTGAATGACGAAGTCACTAAAAAAAATGGTATCTTCATTTTCATTCCAAGGCAGTCAAGATTTACAATGTTTTGAATGGCAAACTCGACATTTCACCCTGACACCCACCCCCACCCCGATATAGACCTGTCAGATCAAGTCAGGGTTTCCCATTAAGGTGACAACACACATCTTTCTTTTTAAAAAATCTTTTTTTTAGTATGGATTTTATTTCCCCCTTTTTAATATGATACTTGTTTAATCCTTTTAAAATATTTGTATCTTCACTGTTCTTATTTTTTGAATAGTGTCCTTTTAATGATGTAAGCTGTCTTGGGTCTTTTTAAGGAGAAAGGCTGGGTAAAATATTTTAAATAACTAAATATGAAGCACATTATGTTTTCCCACCCCACCCCCATCTTCTAATTTGATCAAGTTCAGTTGTAGCTATACTGTAATCTTTCCTTTTACATTTTTTTAAATTTTTCTGAGTATGTTTTTTTCCTGGTTTCAGAAACGGGTCAAGTTTGAGGAAGTGGCCATGTATTTCACAAAAGAGGAGTGGGGCCTGCTGGATTGGAACCAGAGGTTATTGTACAAGGAGGTCATGATGGAAAACTATGAGAATGTGGCCTATCTTGGTAAGCCATTTTGATTTGCTCTGAATCTGTTGTGTTTCCTACTTGAGGTGTGATGCCCGCTCCATTAACTACAGGGTAAAATCTTGACCTTGCCTGAGTTCCCTTCCCCATTCCTAACCCCCACCCTCTTCTTTCCCCTTGCGTAGCTGAGGGCCCGGGTTTGGCGGCATCGGAGGGAGGGAACAAGAGACACTCAGCTATATTTGTCTCTGGTTGGCCACTGGGACTCCAGGCGACCTCACATGGCACTGTTCTGTGGTAGAAATGTGACAAGTGGAATTCCGCAGTGATCCGTCCTGGGTATAGCCGAATTCAGCATTTTTGTCAATGACTTAGAATATCATGGAATAAGCACGTTGCTCATCAGACATGCTGATGACTCCAGACTGGGAGTGGTAGCTTAATGCCCAAGCAGAAAAGATTACCTTAATGACGAGAAAACTAGATTAAAACAAACACTTGTCTGTAATACATCGTATTTGTGCTTATTTGCTTATTTGTTCTTTTTATTATTATGATTTGATTATTTACCTCATGTTGGTTTGACTGATTAGTTTTTTAATTTGCTATTTTAAGTTGTTTAATCTGTTTTTTGTATTTTGTTTATGCATGTAAAGCGCCCAGAGTAGCTTTTTTGCTAGATGGTTGCAGTATATAAATCAAATCAAATCAACCAACCAATCAATCAGTTAGGAAAATATCAGATGCTTAAGTACAGGAGGAGTTGCAGTTCACTCAGGAAAGGTTTATTTAAGTCTTACAGATCACAAGGGGAAGCTCACGTTGTGATGCAGTGAAAAAATAGTCATTTCTAGGATACATCAATGGAAGTCTCGTCTCTGCACAAAGGACATAGTGATAGCACTCTAGTGTGAGAGGGTCAAATTCTTCCTAGAAAATAACCCCAAAGTTCGCTTTCAACTTTATGGAACAATCTATTAGGATAACATAATTACATTAAAAGGTCATTTTGAAAAGGTTACAGATTATTCCATCACTGATGTTGCTTATTTACCTATTTGTCCCACAAGATATATAGTTATCTTGTATACTTTTAAAAATAATAAAGCAGGTTTTTGTTTTGTTTTTGAAAAAAAGACTCAGCATAGACTCCTTTGTCCAGGTGTGGGAATCCCACTTGAACTGAGAAATTAATAGACAAAAGAAGATCTTGAAATCACACCCTGTGAGAAATAGTTGTAGAATAAGGTTGTACTCAGAATGGGGAAGAGATTATTGAGGAGAGAGATGATTGTCTGCCTTAAATATCTGAATGGTTGTACTATGAAAGATTAAATTAATCTGCTTTCTACTCTCCTAGCAAGTCAGACCCAACCCAGTGTATTCTAACCCAGAGAAAGACTATAATAACATCCCATTTGGACTAAAGACTATAATAACATCTCATTTTTTTCACCCAGCACGTCGTTAGTCTGTGGAACTCCCTGCCACAGGATGTGGTGATGGCATCTAGCCTGCATGCCTTCAAAGGGGGATTGGACAGATTCCTGGAGGAAAAGTCCATCACAGGTTACAAACCATGATGGGGATGTGTAATCTCCAGGCTTAAAACCGGGGTACTTCAAGGGCCAGATTCAGGGGAGTGGTAGCAGGAGACAGATACCTAATCTCGTGCACTCCCAGAGGCATCTGGTGGGGCCACTGTGAGATACAGGAAGCTGGACTAGATGGGCCTTTGGCCTGATCCAGCGTGGCTCTTCTTATGTTCTTAACTCGCTGTTAGTAAGAGCTGATTTACAGTGAAACAGATCTGAGAGGTCTTTGTTTGCTGGAAGATTTTTCCACAGAGGATGGATGATCATCCCACATGGATTCTTTTGCTGAGGGTTTCCTTTGTGGTTTCTTGTAATATGTTTGTCACTTTAATTGTATGATGAGCAGAAAGGTGTAATTGTATGATCAGCAGAAATGATCCGCACAGTCCTATGATGCCAAGGTAGTATATGATGCAGAGCCTTTTGTGACTTTTCTTGAACTTCATTTAGAAAAACCTGATTAAGATAGTTTTGGGAAAGTCAAAAACAGGATTTCCAGCCAATTATTTGGCATGAATATTAGGCAGGGATTCTGCTTAGTTACGGTGATAGATATTATTCATGTGTTTCTTCTACTTTTTAGACACACTCCAGAACTCCTGAGCAAGGGGTTAAAATACAAAATAAAAATAGAGTACAGAGGTGAGAGAGCAAATAATAAAGACAAATTAAAGGCAACAGTGAAACACAAAAACACAACAGCGTCAAAAGTTAAAATGAGAGCAACATGATAAAAACTTAGAAGCACTAAAACAGTAAGTAAAATGCATGATAAAATAAAATGTCCATCGCCTCAAGCATAAAATACCAAGAGAAGAAGAAAATACACAAGATTTCCTCTTTTTAAACTGTATTTTCTTTCAGATTGTCCAGTCATTTACGGCTTCTCCAATTCCTCCGGTTCCTTTCACTTCAGATAGTTTCATCTACACTTTTTTTTCTCCCCTACAGATGACTATTTCACTCAAGATACGCCTTTTATGCTTAATGAAAAAATCCATACCAGAAAGAAGAAAAATGGACGTGAAGAGTCCGGGAAATGTTTTGCCGCTCGTTCACGTCTTGAGAGACACCAGAGAGTGTATTCAGGTGGAAAACCATACAAATGCCTGATGTGTGGAAAGTGTTTCCCTCACAATTCACACCTTGTGGTGCATCATAGAGTCCACACGGGAGAGAAGCCACACAAATGCCAGCTGTGTGACAAATGCTTTGTTTCAAATTCTGCCCTTTTAAGACACCACAGAGTTCACATGGGAGAGAAACCATATAAATGCCAGGAATGTGGGAAATGTTTTCGTTGCAATTCACATCTGGTGATGCACCAAAGAGTCCACACAGGAGAGAAACCATACAAATGCCAGAAGTGTGGGAAGTGTTTTGCTTGTAATACAAATCTTTTGAAGCATCAAGGAGTCCACACAGGAGAGAAACCATACAAATGCCTGCAGTGTGGGAAATGTTTTGCTCAGAATGCACATCTTATGATGCATCAAAGAGTCCACACAGGAGAGAAACCATATAAATGTCAGGAGTGTGGGAAATGTTTTGCTCGCAATGTAAACCTCACGAGGCACCAAGGTGTCCACACTGGAGAGAAACCATACCAGTGTCAGGAATGTGGGAAATGTTTTGCACAGAATTCGCACCTTGGGACACATCAGAAGGACCACACGGGAGAGAAACCACACATATGCCAGCAGTGTGGAAAATGTTTTGCTTACAGTTCAAGCCTTGTAAAGCACCAGTGATTCCACACAGGAGAAAAGCCATACCAATGCCAGGAATGTGGGAGATGCTTTGCTCAGAAATCAGACCTTACGAAGCATCAGCGAGTCCACACAGGAGAGAAACCATACCAGTGCCAGGAATGTGGGAAGTGCTTTGCTCAGAAGTCATATCTTGTGAAGCATCGGGCAGTACATACAGGAGAAAAACCACACAAGTGCCCGGAGTGTGGAAACTGTTTTGCTCAGAAGTCAGATCTTGTGAAGCATCGGGTAGTACATACTGGAGGGAAACCATACAAATGCCAGGAGTGTAAGAAATGCTTTTCGTCTACTTCCTCCCTTTTGAAACACCACCAGGTCCATGCTAGAGATAAAAAACATGAATTCTTGCAATGGGGAAAATGTTTTACTCCTAATGGATATATTACGAGAGAGCATGCTTTCTACCCAGGAGAGAAACCAGTGGAAGATATTCTGCACCGAATTGGCACTTTGTGCGGTTCCGCTTACACTGCGGCAAGACAACGTGATAAGTGCTGCAGCTTATCAAGTTGAATTTCTCCAGATAAAAGGAACCGTAATAAGTTTCATTGGAGAGGGAACGAAGAAGAGGTAGTGCCTGCAGACCATGAAGGAAATGGCAGTGAACTTCTGTGGAAGCAGGAGAATGCTTTATCACCCCCTGGAAGAAAACCGACACCATTAATTGGTGAAAGCATGAGCTGTTGGTACCGGAGAACTGTCGAGTAAATATTTGGCGTGTCCTGAGTAAAACTACTTTTATCCATCTGTCTCTATGTGAAGCTTCTTGGTGATTGGGAATCTTTTCCTCAAAGAAGCACCAACCCCCCCTTTTGTGGAAGCGGCTTTTGGCAAAGGGGTGTGAGTGTTTTGAAAGACAAACACATATCTGACCTTTCTCACATTTATTTTACAGATTTGCTGTTCTGCCTATTGCTTTTTTGGGGTGGTAAAGAAAAAAACTCTTCAGGAAAGTCCTTTTTGTTTTGTTTTTTTCCATATGTGGTGGATTTAAAGACGCAGTTTAAGGGCAGCACTAGGAAAGCTGTTTTTCAAGGGAATGTTTATTTGACCTTGGATGGATTCCATGTTTTGAAAATAAATGATTAAGAATCTCTATTCCCTGCCTCTTTCGCTCTTCCTTTCTTCAATCCAGTTGCTTCCCTCTATACCCCTCCCTTTTGGAAACTGTGTGACAGAAACCACAATTACAAGCAATATTAACACTTTGTTTTGAGCTATAAGAACACAATGAATTGGGAAAGCTTATCAGATGAAGAGTTTGCCAATATAATCCTATGTGGATTACTACTACTACTACTACTACTACTACTACTACTACTACTACTACTACTACTACTACTACTACTACTAATAATAATAATAATAATAATAATAATAATAATAATAATAATAATAATAAACTTTATTTTTATGCCGCCTTTCTCCCCGAAGGGAGACAGTTATACATCACAGATGGACCCATCCTCTGAAGATACAGAGATTTTTTAATCATGATCAGGACACAAAGGCAGAAGAGAGAGCTGATTTTAGTCTACAGATAAGTACAAGAATTGTGTAGGATGAACTTGTGAAAAAAGTTGAAATTAGTCTTTATCAGTACATAGAGCCAGAACAAAGAGCTAATTTTAATTTGCAGATAAATACAACGAGATCGGTGCAGGATAAATCTTTGGGTAGGCCAAATTCACAAAGCAAGATAAACTCATTTGCTTTACTCAATATGGATACAAAAGAGGAAAGAGCTTAGGATCTTTTCAGCAGCAGAGCAACTATTAAGATTGTTATCAAGATAAAAAAAACTTATGAAGACAATGAACTTGGCAGGGACAGAGAAAATTCAGAAAGTGACTTTCTGGCTTAGTGAATCGATTACATTAAAAAAGTTTGTTTTCTGTATTTTGAGTGTCTAAAGCTACTAATTGATTGACATGATATGGTAAATGGAAAATGGAAATGTGAAGATCAACCTGAAATATAAATGAATGTTAATTTGTCAGATCCTTAAAAGAATTGTGGTAGTTAGGTAGAGATAAGAACTTTTATGCCTAAAGTGAAGCCTGTAAACCAAGAGGTAGCTCTTCTATAATAACCTGTAAAGTACTAACTTGAGTTAGAGATGGCTTTTAAAATTAAGCATTTCTAGGAGAATATGTAAATATACTGTGGATGACATTAGTTAGCTAGAAATGTATCCTAAATTGTTCAGCATTGAAGAATTAAACATTGAGATTGAATATACTGTTGAGATTACACAGGCTATATTTTTTTGTACAGCGGACCCTCATATAATAAAGATAGGAGAAATTTTCTCTCTCTCTCTCTCTCTCTCTCTCTCTCTCTCTCTCTCTCTCTCTCTCTCTCTTTCTCTTTCTCTCTCTCTCTCTCTCTCTCTCTCTCTCTCTCTCTCTCTCTCTCCTCTCTACCTCTCTCCCCCCTCCCTTTTCCTTTCTGATTATTAAGAATCTACTTGTTTTACACCCCTCTCTCCTCTCTCTTGGAAACTGTGTGTAATTGAGCTGGAAAATGTGGTCACAAGAACAAATTGTAAAGGAACGTCTTTGTGGATTACAGACAATTTTAGAAGTTTTTACATAGAGCTATAATATCTATGCAGGATGAATTTGTGGACAGACCAAATCCAATTCCAGAGAGGAAGAAGATCAATACATGTCTTATTAGATATGGATACAGAGGAGGGAAATGTCCTGAAACTTCCCGTTGAAGGCAATTAACTTAGCAGAAAAATGCACAAAATTGCAATCACTTCATTAAGCCAATAAATCTTTCTGAGAAAATTCAGAAAGAACTATTGGCTTAATTAAGCAATTGCAATTTTGTACATTTTTAATTACAGTGGTCCCCAGCCCTTTCATGGTTCATATACTGCAGTCCTTCTATATCACAGGACCACAGTACATGAAAAAGGCCCTCTGGGGTGGGGTGGGGGAGTCCTGTTTCAGGCCTCCCATACTTACCACAGGACTGGCAGTTCCCTGAACAGGCCTTCGAGGGCCTTCCCGGGACTTCCAGTAAACCGGAAGTGACTTCCAGATTGCCAAAAATCATTTCTGAGGCCTCCGAGGGCCTTTCTAATTTTCGGCAATCCGGAAGTCACTTTTGGTTCACACAGAAGCCTTTTTGGAGCTTCCAAAAGGCCCGGGAAGGCTCTTGCAGGTCCGTTCAGGGCAGTGCCAGGTGGGGGGGGTAAGTACAAGAGCCACCAGCTAGGCCCCCCAGGCCCAACCTGACCTGCATCTGCATATCACAGATTTTCAATTATCGCAGGTCAGGTCAGGTCCCTAACCCCCACGGTTAGGCAGGGGGGGTGTCACTGTATTACCATTATTCTCCCCCTAAATCTCCCCTAGCTCATTCTGCTGCTATATGTCTGAAGAAATTGATGTGTCCATGAAATGTTACATTAAAATATGAAAGTTAGTCTTTAAGGTGCTACATGTTTTGTGTCTTTTATTTGTTTTTCTTTGATTTTTCCCTACAACTCCTAAATCTACTGTTATCTATATTCTATTATATATTACTACGGTACCTCTTCTCATGCATTTATACAGTTATGCTAAACTTATATCAGTGATGGCAAACCTTTTAGGGACCGAGTGCCCAAACAGCGATTCAAAACCCACAAATTTTTCACAAAAGTGTCAATACAGCCATTTAACCTGAATACAGGTGGCTGTGAAGGGGTGATGTCGGGTGCCCACAGAAAGGGCTCCGAGTGCCACCTTTGGTACCTGTGCCACAGGTTCGCCAACACTGACATCTCTTACCTCTATTCATTAATTACTTATTTTCTAATATAGAGAGTTACAGGGCTGATAACAATGAATTTTTACTACTGCACTTGTAAATGTCTAGTGCTTTTCAGTTCTATGAGCTATCTTAATGTCTGGAATACTGTGGGCAGCTGTTAGCAGAGACTGCAAAAGAGATATATTACCAGCAATTGCCAGGTAGTCTTTGTAGCTGAGGTATGAAGCCAGGATATTGCTCTCTCTCTCTCTCTCTCTCTCTCTCTCTCTCTCTCTGTGTGTGTGTGTGTGTGTGTGTGCGTGCCACATGCATGCGTGCGCGCGCACACACACACACACACATACACACACACACACACACACACACACACACATACACACCTGAACTTATGGGCTGGATTTCAGCCCTAGCCTACCTGGCAATTATTATCCTCTTGCCAAGAACTCTACATCTAAGTATCAACTCCTGACAAACCCAGCTTTTGCCATGCTTGAACTTTTGGTACAGTTTTGAAAAGGAGGGCATTGCCCTCGAAAGCCAAGTCATGCTCCCTGAATGCCTTGCTGTCTCTGGAAGTTGACCAATGGCTAGCTTGTTTAATTGCATTCCTGTCTCAGTACAGCAAAGTGTTCTACTTATATACCACCCCATACCATTTCAAGTAGTCTCTGGACGGTTTACAGTTTTTAATTACAGTATGCAGGCTACACATTGCCCCCCCCCCAGCAAGCTGGGTACTCATTTTACCGACCTCGGAAGGTTGGAAGGCTGAGTCAACCATGAGTCATCTACCTGGGATTGAACCCCAGGTCGTGAGCACAGCTTTACCTGCAGTACAGGCATTTAACCACCGTGCCACAGGGCTCCTGTACACCTTTGTGGGAGTCCCAGACAACACCTATCAATATACCTGGACTGGAGTATTCATTAATAAATTCCTCTTAAGCCCTTGGTTCTTATACCAGCAGTCGGATAAAGTACTGTATAAGCGTTTATAGCTCTGAAAAGTGTTTCAAAAGCTCTAAGATTTTCAAAAATTAGGTGGTCTTGTCTTCATATGTTAAATACCAGAAAAGAAAAGAATCAATTGGATGTTCACACAACAGAGGCAAATTTTATCTATGACATACAAAGCCCTAAACATTTTAGGTTGGACCTAGCGGCCTGTCAGAGTGCCTTCTCCCAATGAAAGCTGCCCATAATACATGGTCTTCCCATGCTTAGTGTTTGAGGCAGTTAACATCGCAAGATGCCCGAAAGGAAATAACAGAATCATAGAATCATAGAGTTGGAAGAGACCTCAAGGGCCATCCAGTCCAACCCCCTGCCATGTAGGAACCCCCATCACAGGCACACAAGCACTGGCCCACTGGGACCGGCTTCCTTCCCAGAACTGCTCCCCTCCCACAGGTCAGTACAGCTCACCAACAAGATCTCTCTCTCTCTCTCTTTCTCTTTCTCTCTTTTTGTGTGTGTGTGTGTGTGTTTAATTTTTCGTTACTTGAAATCATTCACAGAATTTCAGCTAACTGCCCTGTTGTTCAAACAAGCTGTTGGTCTGAGGCTAAGGGAATTTAGAATCATAGAGCTGGAAGAGACGTCAAGGGCCATCCAGTCCAACCCCCTGCCATGCAGGAACCCCATCACAATATTTCTGACAGATGGCCATCCAGCCTCTGCTTAAAAACCTCCAAAGAAGGAGACTCCACTACCCTCCTTTGTGGCAACAGATTCCATTGCCAAACAGCTCTGTCATTAAATTCTTCCTAATGTTCAAATGGAATTTTTTTTCCTGTAGTTTGAGACCATTGTTCCACATCCTAGTCTCTGAAGCCATGGAAAATAAACCAATCCCTTCTTCAATGTGACATTCTTTCAAATATTTAAACATAGCTATCATATCCCCTCTCAGTCTTCTTTTTGTAAGGCTAAATGTTCCCAGCGCCATAAGCTGCTCCTCATAAGACATTTCTTCCAGACCCTCTTGGTCACCTTCCTCTGGACCCGTTCAAGATTATCAATATCCTTTTTTAAATTGAAGTACACAGAACTGGACACAGTACTCCAGATGGTGTCTGACCAGAAATAGGGCATTTTCCGCCATTCCCCCTCACCTGTGGAATAACCTTCCACCAGACATCTGCCTGGCCTCTTTGGCTGTCTTTAAAAAAAACTATTAAAAACATGGTTATTCAAGCAGGCATTCCCTTAAATAGAATGTAAATCCAGTGCTCAACCACTAAAACATGTTTTTAAGTGATCTGCCCGCCAATAACATATATGCTACTATATATTATTTTAATTTTATATTTATATATTTACTGCATTTGTTTTTATTTTATTGTATAAATTATATGTGTTTATTTTGCACAGTATTGTATTCACTAATCGATGTTGTTAACTGCCCAGAATGGCCTCCCTGCCAGATAGGTGGTATAAAAATGCATTAAAAACAGTAAGCACTGGAGTCTCTAAATGAGTTTTTTGGGCTACTATTTAATACTGTACATTCCACCAGGCTGAGTACTGCAGTTGCCACCATGTATATGCAAGTCACCAAATTGTGGCTCTTGAAAACTGAAGAAGACCCTAAAAACTCCTCAGACTGGACAAAAGAACAACTAGTGCAAAAGAAATGCACACTGATTACATTCTGGAGAGAACAACCCACCCACATAGTGCCATTTTTTTACGATGAGCAATATATTCCTCCCACCCCATTTTACAGTGTCTGAGAGTCAACCTATATTTGGTCTTTTCTGAGGGCAGTTAAAGGAAAGAGTAAACGGGCTTTGCTGGTTCAACTGAAATATTTCTTCTCCCAGCAAGTGTGGGGTCTACTGATTCAACTACAGTTTGTGAGACTAACGAAATAAAAACCACATTTTGTCTCGTTCCCTATAGGGAACATTCTGCCTTATCTCCCAGCTAAAAAGGCATTTCTAACATGGACGTCTTTGATCTTTTGACTTGAGTTCGGAAGGGAAAGCCATAGGATCTTGAAGTATCTCATTCTTTTTATGACTGATGGAGAAAAAAACACAGTAAAACTATAAATGAAGAACAGATTTGAGGATAAATGGAATAATACTATTACATATTTAAGGCCATATTGCTTGGAATATTATAAAAGGATATTATAAAATTTAATTTTAACAATATGAGAAAAAGTAATGATAAAGGAATTTAAAGCTGAAAATTTTATGGTTTCAGAGAACAAATTTATTTATTACTTATTTTATTTTAGAGTATTTTTACCCCACCTTTCTCCTTGGAAAAGGACCCAAGGTGGCTTGAGGGATAATAAACAGTCCAGTACAATTAAGACATGTTCAAGTATTTGAGAACAAGGGAATTAGTAGGAAGGATGAAAATTATTCCCAAAATAATTTTTTTAAATTTTGGTGGTTACACATTTAATATTAGTGAAAAGGGAATTAAGATAATGGTCGCTGGGGGACCCTGGGCTGAAGCATCGGAGTCTCTTCTTCCATTCAAGAGACTCCGATGCTCATCCTCGGTCTCCGGAAGCAGACAAGGGGGTGGGGGTTGCCCGGAGCCTGGCGTGGCTTCAGTCACGTGGTGGGAAGCCGGGAACAGGCTGGTCAACCAATGGAAGTATCCAGACAGAGAGAGGGGGGGAGAGGGAGAGAGAGAGAGAGAGAAGCGGGGCGGCGTTGAAAGGGGCGCATCCCAAGCACAGTCTCTTCCTCCAAATCGTGGAGGAGATCCGGAGGAGGGAGAAAGGAGGAGGGTGAGCATTGCTGCCGGTGCAACATCCACTGTGGTTGGGATGGAGGAGGAGGGGAGGGAAGGGAGGTCCAGCCGGGAGAGAACTCGAGGGGGGGGAGGCAGGTCCCAGATTTGGGGTAGGGGAAGGTGACGTTTCTTATTTGGGACACTGTTTAATTGTTGTCTTTATTGTGACTTGAGTTGCCCTTAGATGTTTGATGGAAAGGCCCGGTGGCCAGAACTTGGAATAAATGTTCCCTCTTCTTAGGCCAGTGCTTGCCCACATTGGGAGCCCAGATGTTCCTGAACTGCGACTCCCAGAAACCCTGGCCAACCCCGCCAGTGGCGAAGGCTTCTGGGAACTGCAGTCCAAGAACATCTGGGAGACTCCAAGGCTGGGAATGGAGGTGCCCTTAAGCAGCAGTCGAGGATCCAGTCCTGAATGAGATCCCATGTGCTCCTCAATGATGAACAGCAGCAGGTCTGTAATGGGTGTGGTGGGTATCTGTAGGAACCTACTCTTTCAAGTCTCCTAACCTGGAGGATCAAGACATGGGTTGTCGCCAGATGGAGAATGGAAAAGACCGCAGCAGAATCCTTTGAAATAAGGGGGTTGGGTTGGACACCAACAACCTTGCCTTGAGAGAGAAAGAGAGAGAATTTTATTGTGTTTTTAAGATTATTACTGTACCAGTGTTCACTGGCTTCATTAAAATGTTTTTAATGTTTTGAGGATAAATTTTGTAAGCCATTTGAATCCTCTGGGATAAATGTCATGAGAAGCATAGTCTAATGACTGAAATAAATGCAAAAAAATGCTTTTTAAATGGTTTCCTCCATGTCTTGACAGTTGGTTTTCAAGTAAACAGAAGCAATGTGCTGTTCAGCCTTCTACACCAGTGGTGGTGAACCTTCAGCACTCCAGATGTTTGGACCCTAACTCCCAGAGTCCTTTGTCATTGGCAATCTAAATTGGAATTCTGGGAGTTGTAGTCCAAAACATCTGGATTGCCGAAGGTTCACCACCAGGTTCTACACCATATTTGTCATGGGGCTCTAATTCCCTCCTCTGTGTCTGAGATGTCCTGGCCCTCTCCTGTTAGGACGACAGCTGAATTGAGAAAATAGTTGTCAGCCCTAACCTGCAAACCATGGGCCAAACCAGGCTGAACACCATTACCTCTTTCTGAAAAACGAATGAGAAATTGACTTCCACCAGGCTTCAAGAAAAAAGCTGTTGGTCTATGATGGCTGAAATTCTGTTGCAAGAAGTTACGCTGTGCAAGGCTGATGATGTCATTAGTGTTGGGGCACCTCGTGTTTGGGGCCTGTTAGTCTAGAAAAAAAAGGTGTGTGGGGGTGGTGGAAACATGGTTGAGATGTACAAAATTAGGCAGGGGATGGAGAAAATGGATAGAGGGCAGCTCTTCTGCATCCCATACAACATCAGAACCAGAGGACATCCACTCATATTGTGGGTTGTGAGAGAGAGCAGATGAAAGAAAATAATTCTTTACCCAGTGTGTAGTTAGCCTGTGGAACTCCTTGCCACAGGATGTGGGCATGGCATTTGGCTTAGACATCTTTAAAAGGGGATTGGACCGATGCCTAGGTTACAAGCCATGATGGAGATATGTATAATCTCTAGGCTTAAAAACAGGGTACCTCAACATGCCAGACACAGGGGAGTGGCATTAGGAGACAGAAATCTAGATGTTTCATGTGCTCCCAGAAGCATCTAGTGGGGCCACTTTGAGATACAGACCAAATGGGCCTGTAGCTTCATTCAGCAGGACTCTTCTTAGGTTCTTAGGTTCATCAGGCATTGTGATTTTTCAGACATTAAAATTTTCTGATTTTTCTCATCCTGCAGGTCCTGAGGCCTTCTTTTGTTGTGTAGAAGACTGTCTGAGAGCAGGATGGGGAAATGTTTAATTTTCAAAAATTGCTGCCGGTGGGATTGTTTTTTTTTTTACTGGTGGTGATTTTTAGAAATTTAACTCTCCCACATACCCGGTGCCAACAATGACTTTTCCACAACAAAAGGAATCCCTAGGGAGCCTCTGTACTGCTGGGGGTGGAAGGAACTGGAAATTTTAATTTTCCTTCTTTACAAAAAACACCATAGCTGATGACATCATTAACTTTGTGCTGCATACATTATGTCAACAGGATTTCACCCATTCAGTGATTGATGCCCTATATTTGCGAAAAATCTTCCCAGAAGTCTTTTGGCAATTTTGCCTCTGAGTATATGAAAGCATTTAAATTGTGGTGGCAAATTGCAGCTGATTAATAAGATGCTGGTTGTGTGTCTGGTCACGTGACTGTCAGCTCATTAATTAGTTGCCAATGCCATTTGAGATCCAAGTATTGTAGCCGTTGTTTCAACGAACTCAGAATCTCCGATTGGGTCTTTAAAAGCAATGTCTATGTTGGGAACAAGCTTCTGTATTGGTTTGTTCTGGTTTTTTTTAATTAATTTATTTATTTTCTGGGTAAGGGACATGATAAGGAACAAATTAGGAAAGAAATAGGGTTGAAATAGGGTTAGAAATGGAGGATAGGGGGTTAGGGAAAATAGGGGGGTGCAGGTTTGGCAAGGCACATTACAATTCTTCAGTTTCATATTTCATATGTATATATATCAATTAGGACTTATATAGCTAGTATATATTACACAAAAGTTTCTGGCTGTTGACATATTTCAAATGCAAACTTAATTATCTTTTCTTAAAACCATAAATAGAACTTTCCCCAACTTTCCTGATGTTTCTGTTTCCATGGTGTTCCTAACCATTCTGACAGTTTGGTTTGTTCTGTTTGATTAGCATGGAGCTGCACGTTTTGAAAAACTCAGTCCCACCCAAGGACTTTCTTTTATTTTGTTTTCTAGAGCAGGGATTTCTACATGCAAAGCCTGCTTTTGATTCCCTCACTTGAGCAAAACCTGTGGTTTCCAGGTCAGCCCATCTCAGAGAACATGGAGGATTTATCACCCCATTTCTCAGGTGAAATCAGAAATTGTACATATTTGCAGTACTCCCCATATTTATAATAAATGCTAGAGGAGTGGACCCCCAAGGCTTCTGGCCACAGGACCCAGTAGTGAAGGGTATGAGTTAGAACAGTGGCGATCAACCTGTGGGTCCCCAGATGTTGCTGGACTGCAACTCCCAGAAGTCTCCACCACTCGCTGTGCTGGAAGGTATTTCTGGGAGTTGCAGTCCAGGAACATCTGGGGACCCACAGGTTGAGAACCACTGGGTCAGAATCTAATGACAACTGGAGGACCATGTGTTCGCCACCAATTTTTACAAAATCTAGTTCTCTTATCTAGGCTAGGTGAGATTCGTCACACTCATTTGAACTCTGCCTTCTCACCACTTTCTCCTGGTTGTCTTTTCCTAATGTAAGGATAAATTTGGAATGAGGAAGGAAGTCTTACGGCCTGCTTCAGTCAGTGGGAGTTCAGACCCTGCCAACAACAATAACAAACCCCCCTAATTCGAAAGGACGACTAAAACCTTGGTCCTGCAACTAGCTGTATATGACTGTGTAGAAGTATTTTCATTCTCCTGTATTTCTTAGAGACTGCAAGTTACTAAATGTACAGAAAATAGTCAAAGAAAAGCACCACATCTATATTCTGTAATATTGGAACTCAGGATAGCCCTATGAAGGTGACCAAAGGTAGTTGCTGGACTGTTAGAAGTAGCTACGGTATTTGTAAAAGTATATTTGACAATGTCTGCATAGGGGAATATGTGTCAGTAGCTTTTAAGCAGACCAAGTTAAAGCAGTTAAACAAGGCCACCAAGGGTAGTATTACCAGTGTATGTTAACTTCATTTTCCCCTTCCGCAATGCTGGGGTTAGGGGCATTAGACCCTCATGTATGTCAAAATCGATATCTAGCTCTTCTGCCTCCCTAAAGCATAAGAAGAAAGCATAGACAATTGATTCACAAACACATGTGCAAACACGGACAATGCATTTCTCTGTAACAGTTGTCTCTGTACAGTACCATCTGTAATGTTCCCCTTTATTTATAAGTGTCCCTTTTGCAGAATGCAGAATGGGGCCTTCATCTCTATCCAGAAGAAAGGGAGGAAAAACAGCCACAGTTGAAACAGCTCAGGTAGGAAAGTTTTCGTGACTGCTGATAGCTTTTGTATTGGAAAAGAAGGCACAGAGTCCAACAGGAATAAAAACTGTATGATTGCCATGCCAGCAAAAATGCTTCCATGGCGCTCAGAGGTGTAGAAAAGGCCAGCTTGGGTCCAAGTCCCCGGAGAAAAGGCACTCTTGAGAAAAATCCTCCTTTCCAGGAGAAGCAGCAGAGGGAATGTCCGGGTTGAAATTTATGCCCTTTCTTTGACCTCATATCTGGTATTCCCCTCAGAAGCTGTATGAAATACCTAATATTGAATAACAAAGTCACAAAAAATGGTATCTTCATTTTCATTCCAAGTCAGTCAAGATTTACAAAGTTTTCAATGGAAAACTCGACATTTCACCCTGACACCCACCCCCACTCCAGTACAGACCTGTCAGATCAAGCCAGGGTTTCCCATTAAGGAGCCAAAACACAACTTTTAAAAAAATTAACAAACAATGCCAGGTTTTCTGGTAATTCTGTTGTGTTTTCCCCTTAAAACTCTGAATTTTGCAGTGCCCACCACAAGAGCTGGCAAAATTGTGGGGGGCAGTGGCATTTTTTGTACCATTTTGCCTTCTCTCTCTCTCTCTCTCTCTCTCTCTCTCTCTCTCTCTCTCTCTCTCTCTCTCTCTCTCTCTCTCTCTCTCTCTCTCTCTCTCTCTCTCTCTCTCTCTCTCTAACTCTGTTTCTCCATTTCTCTTCTTCAATTTTACTGACATACCGAGCCTGACTGATTTTCTTCTTTGGAAGTTACCCACCAAAGTGCAACGGCCATCATTGTTCAAGAGCGTAATTAGATAGGATCTCTTCCTTCTCACAGCAAACCTGTGGAGTGGTTAAGGCTGAGGACAACCTTATGAAAAGCAGATGCATTTCATAGCCTAGAGGAGACTTGAGCCAGATGTTCCTTGTTCCACTACTCTCAATAATTTAATCCTCTTTTATTGAGAGTTAGCCCTAGTCCTTTCTCTTCAGACAGATTTTTCCTTAGTGACCAGCAATCTGACATGGGTTTTACAAATGGGACCATGTGTTCCCTGTTGCTTTTGAGTCTGTTTTTAGTATTGATTTTATTCCCCCCCTTTTAATATGATATTTGTTTAATGCTTTAAAAATATTTGCATATTCACTGTTTATTTTTAAATAGTGTCCTTTTAATAATATAAGTTGATTTGGGTCTTTTTAAGGAGAATGTCTGGGTAAAATATTTTAAATAACCAAATACAAAACGCACTATATTCCCCCCCCCTCCGTCTTCTAAAGTGATCAAGTTCAGTTGTAGCTATACTGGAAACTTTCCCTTCACATTTTGTTAGTTTTTCTGAGTATGTTTTCTTTTTTTTTTTACTGGTTTCAGAAACAGGTCAGCTTTGAGGAAGTGGCCATGTATTTCACAAAAGAGGAGTGGGGCCTGCTGGATTGGAACCAGAGGTTATTGTACAAGGAGGTCATGATGGAAAACTATGAGAATGTGGCCTATCTTGGTAAGCCATTTTGATTTGCTCTGAATCTATCGTGTTTCCTACTTAAGGTGTGATGCCCACTCCATTAACTACAGGGCAAAGTCTGGACCTTGCATGAGTTTCCTTCCCCAACCCCAACCCTCTTATTTCCCCTTGTATAACTGAGGGCCCAAGTTTGGTGGCATCGGAGGGAGGGCACAATGGACTCTCAGGTGGATTTGTCTCTGCTTGGCCACTGGGACTCCAGGCGACACCATGTGGCGCTGTTCTGTGGTAGAGAAAATAAGTACCAGCTTGCGGGTAGAGGGGGGCAATGTGTAGCCTGAATTAATAAATTATAAACCCTCCAGAGAATGCTTAAGCAGTATGGGGCGGTATATAACAGCACACTTTTTTATATATCTTGAAATCACATCCTGTGAGAAATAATTGAGGGTGATGGTTGTGCTCAGCATGGGGATGAGGTTATTGAGGGGAGATAGGATTGCTTCTTGGGAGGAAAGCAATGGCAAACCTAGGTAGCATCCTAAAGAGCAGAGACATCACTTTGCCAACTAAGGTCAGGATGGTTAAAGCTATGGTTTTTCCAGTAGTGATGTATGGAAGTGAGAGCTGGACTATAAAGAAGGCTGATCGCTGCAGAATCAATGCCTTTGAGCTGTGGTGCTGGAGGAGAGTCTTTAGAGTCCCCTGGACTGCAAGGAGATCAAACCTATCCATCCTGAAAGAAATCAATCCCAAATGTTCACTGGAAGGGCAGATTTTGAAGCTGAGGCTGCAGTACTTTGGCCACCTCATGAGGAGAGAGGAGTCCTTGGAAAAGTCCCTGATGTTGGGAAAGATTGAAGGCAAAAGGAAAAGAGGACGACAGAGAATGAGATGGTTGGACGGTGTCATCGATGCAACCAATGTGGATTTGACCAAACTCCGGGAGGCAGTGGAGGATAGGAAGGCCTGGCGAGCTCTGGTCCATGGGGTCACGAAGAGTCGGACACGACTGAATGACTGAACAACAACAGGATTGTCTGCTTTAAATACCTGAACTTGAAAGAGTCAAGAAATTTGCTTTCTGCTGTTCCTGAGGGTGAGACTCAACCCAGTGTATAGAGAATTTGGAAGAACTCGCTCTTAGGATGAGTTGATTGAGTGTGAGACAAATCTGGGAGGTTTTGTTTGCTGGAAGACTTTCCCACTTGACCATCTCTCATGGATTCTTTTGCCAAAGGTTCCCTGCAGTCAGCAGGGAACAGATGGCCTTTGTGGTTCCTAACATTTGTGACTTTAGTTGTACGATCAGCAGAAAGGCATGCCAAATGATTATACTTTTTGGCTCAAATGATCAACATATAGTATATGAGGCAGAGCCTTTTGTGACTGTTCCACTGTATTAAAAAAAAACCCCAAACCTAATTAAGGTAATTTTGGGAATGTCATAAACAGGATTTCCAGTCAAATATTTGGCACCGAAACTATGCAGGAATTCATCTTATTTGCTGTAACAGGTAATTATTCATGTATTTCTTCTCCTTTTTTAGACACTCCAGAAACCGTGAGCAAGGAGTTAAAATACAAAATAAAAACAATAGAGCCCTGAGGTGAGATAGCAAATAATAAAGCCAAGATAAAGGCAGGAGCGAAACACAAAAACATGACAGCATCAAAAGCCAAAATATGAGCAACATGATAAAAATATGTTAAAATTTAAAAGCACTAAAAAGTAAGTAAAATGTATGATAAAATAAAATGTCCATACGCCTGAAGCATAAAATAGCACAAGGAGAAAATACACAAGACTTCTTATTATTAAACTGTATTTTCTTTCAGATTTTCCAGTCATTTACAGCTTTTTCAACTCTTCTGGTTTCCTTCCACTTCAGATAGAATCATCTATGCTTGTTTTTCTCCCCTACAGATGACTGGAGGAAGACAAATTCCTGTAGGAAATGTGGGAAGCTATTTACACACAAGATGGATCTTGTCAGACACCAGCAAATGCAAAGAGAAGGAAAATCTTACAAATGCCCTGTTTGGGGAAACTGTTTCACTCAAGATATGCCTTTTACGCCTCAAGAAAAGGTCCATACTGGGAAGAAGAAAAATGGACGTGAAGAGTCAGGGAAATGTTTTGCTGCTTTTTCATGTATTGAGAGACACCAGAGAGTGTACTCAGGGGAAAAACCATACAAATGCCACGTGTGTGGAAAGTGTTTCCCTCACAATTCACACCTTGTGGTGCATCATAGAGTCCACACGGGAGAGAAGCCACACAAATGCCAGATATGCGGGAAGGGTTTTGCTTCAAATTCTGCTCTTTTGAAACACCACAGAGTCCACACAGGAGAGAAGCCTTACAAATGCCAACTGTGTGGGAAATGCTTTGCTTCTAAGTCAGCTCTTTTGAAACACCACAGAGTCCACACAGGAGAGAAACCCTACAAATGCCAGGAATGTGGGAAATGTTTTCCTCACAATTCACATCTTGTGATGCACCAGAGAATCCACACAGGAGAGAAACCCTACAAATGCCAGAAGTGTGGGAAGTGTTTTGCTTGTAATGCGAACCTTGTGAAGCATCAGGGAGTCCACACAGGAGAGAAACCGTACAAATGCCTGCAGTGTGGGAAATGTTTTGCTCAGAATTCCCATCTTATGATGCATCGAAGAGTCCACACAGGAGAGAAACCATATAAATGTCAGGAGTGTGGGAAATGCTTTGCTTGCAATGTGAACCTTATGAGGCACCAAGGTGTCCACACTGGAGAGAAGCCATACCAGTGTCAGGAATGTGGGAAATGTTTTGCACAGAATTCACACCTTGTGACACATCAGAGGGGCCACACGGGAGAGAAACCATACAAATGCCAGCAGTGTGGAAAATGTTTTGCTTGCAGTTCAAGCCTTGTAAAGCACCAGCGAGTCCACACAGGAGAAAAACCATACCAATGCCAAGAGTGTGGGAGATGTTTTGCTCAGAAGTCAGACCTTATGAAGCATCAGCGAGTCCACACAGGAGAGAAACCATACCAGTGCCAGGAATGTCGGAAGTTCTTTGCTCAGAAGTCAGATCTTGTGAAGCATCGGGCAGTACATACAGGAGAGAAACCACACAAGTGCCAGGAGTGTGGGAAATGCTTTGCTCATAATTCATACCTTGTAACGCATCAGAGTGTCCACACAGGAAGGAAACCATATAAATGTGACAAGTGTGGGAAATGCTTTTCTTCCAGTTCCTCCCTTTTGAAACACCACCGGGTCCATGCTAGAGATAAAAGACATGAGTACTTGCAGTGGGGAAAATGTTTTGCTTCTAATCCATATGTTACGAGAGAGCATGCTTTCTACCCAGGAGAGAAACCAGTGGAAGATATTCTGCTCAGAATTGGCACTTTGTGACACATCGCAGAATCCACAGAGGAGATAAGATATTCAGATGCCAGGAGAGTAGGAAGCGTTTTGGTTGGGAGACATGGTTGGATGTGGCATCAGGGAATCCACAATTGGATGAAATCATTCAAATCCTAATATTGTGAAAGATGTTTTGTTTGCAGTTGAGGCCTCTGATCTACATAGGGCAGGCATGTCTAAACTTCGGCCCTCTAGATGTTTTGGACCACAACTCCCAGAATTCCAAGCCTGTATTTCCAATGGCAAAGGACTATAGGAGCTGTGGTCCAAAACATCTGGAGGGACGAAGTTTTGACATGCCTGACATAGGGGAAAATCCTAAACTAAGGGCTGATTTTAGAAAGTGTTTGTTTTTTAAAATCTACAGGACAGTTTCAGTAACAGAGAAAGGCATAAAAGTGTAGAAAAAACATATCCTTACAAATCAGTGTTTGAGCATCATTTGCATCACAGTGGAGAGAAGAGCTGTTCTGAATTCTATAAATATTTTACTCACTTCCTACCAGAAAAACTCATACATTTTTTATTGGTTCCATATCTGTTCCTGCTGCTCCCGGTTCTTCCAATAAAAGGAACTCAATATGGTTTAAAATTGCAGTAGTTTGCAGTGAAAAAGGGCCCTTCGTACTATTTTATGAATTAATAAATTGATGAATGTTTGGTGAGAGTAGAAGGTCAAAAATAAGTAGAGAAAATGTCCACAACCTAGTCATAAAACATATCCCATAAAATATAATATAAACATGTATTATCCTACAGAAGAGGGCTGGGTAATATATGTAGTAAGATAAAAAAGCCCCTGTCCCTGTTCAAGCCAAGGGAAATACTGATGCTGTGGCTGTATTTCATTCATCTGTAAGCCTGAGGTATTCAAAGACAAAAGTCCTAGGGTCAGAATCATAGTCATGGAAATCTCAAATGTTCTCGCACTGTCTTCTGAAGATTATTGTTGTTAATACAGATTTGTGTACATTTATTTGTATAGAGACTGGCCTACTTGTCCCGTGTAGCACACTGTAGAGCACTGCTGGTGAAAGATGACATGATGGAGTATGAACCGGAGTATGAATAATAGAATCATAGAGTCGGAAGAGACCTCAAAGGCCATCTAGTCCAACCCCCTGCCATGCAGGAACCCCCATCACAGGACTCCCGACAGAGGGTCATCCAGCCTCTGCTTAAAAACCTCCACAGAAGGAGAATCCACTGCCCTCCGTGGCAGCATATGCCGAACAGCTCTAACTGTCATGAAGTTCTTCCGAATGTTCAAATGGAATCTCTTTTCCTGTAGTTTGAAACCATTGCCCCGAGTCCTAGTCTCTGAAGCCATGGAAAACAAACCCGTTCCCTCTTCAATATAACATCCTTTCAAATGTATTTAAACATGACTATCATATCCCCCCTCAGCCTTCTTTTCGAAAGGCTAAACATTCCCAGTTCCCTAAGTAACTGTGCCTCCTTGTGTTCTGGATTACATTTTCTGTAAGGGTTTTCCCATTGCAGGTGAAGGGCTCAACTTTGCATGTTGATCTGCCACCAGGCTCATTTCCTGTGGCGGTAACTTGATGGTGACTCCTTTTCTGCTGGTGAGAAATCTTGCCGGTTGGGGGTCTCTCTGTCCACAAGCCTCCCACCCAGTTCCCATGAGATCAGAGTGTCACTGTTCAGATTGCAGGTGGTATATCTGAGTGGTTGAAACTTGTGGGGGGGGAGGGTTCCACAGAAAACACTGGGGGTGTTGCGTTACGAATCACACGGGACACAGAGTTTCGGGGTGCAATCTCTGGTGCTCAGGGCAGCATTCCTGTTCGTCTGTCTGTCAGGGTTCCATGGATGTCTGTGTGTCTGGATGTGTGTGGAGGCATGCGTGTATGTGAGATTGTGTGGTGATGATTGTCTGTGATGATGATTGTGATTGTGTTTTCCTGCTGCCTGAGCCCAGCCTTTTATTAGAGGGTAAGCACAATAGATACAGAGAAACATTCCTCGGTGGGGGGAAAGAATGCAAGCCTTATCTGTTCAGTAAACAGGTACACAAAGCAGGGGAAATAGGTTTCACAGGTGGGGGGGAAATGCTCCCTAGCTAGTGAGGCATTACTGATAAGAGGCTTCCTTGGGCCTGAGCAGATGTATCCTGATATCCTGGTTTCCTGGCCTCCTGACCTATGCTTAGATCAGCATCAGCTTAGCTGCATCTGGGTGCCTGCTCAGCCCTGGGGATTTCTGGGAAATCCAGGTCCTCAGCTTCCTCTAGGTGCGCTTTGTGCTCTGCCCATTTCTTGGGGTACAGAGCTATTGGGGTATGAAATCCCTACATCTCTCCCTTTCCTTTTAATTAAGAGAGTGTGGGCAAGAACTGTAACCCTTTTTGCATACCAGACAGGAGGCACAGGTGTAAACCTAAACAGACCAGAAATCAGGCACTCATCTGGTGCTCAACCCATGCAGGCCTTGAAAGCCTGGCAACCTGAGGTCATTTGCCCCAGGTGCCTCATTGCTTGGCCCAAGAGGAAACTCAACTCCTTATGTAGGAGGGAGTGACATGTCTCTGCAAGACATATGTCTGGCCTGAGGTTTGAGAATTGTGTCCTAAAATGTGAGGTGTCTTTATGGCTGTGCATGAGAGTTGCTGTGCTGACACTCCATGGCCATTTCCTCCCCCTCCCATGCTCATTGTGAGAGCACTAAGCTAGTGCATGGCATAAATCATTGGCTGTGATGTGTTATCTAATGTGGGTACCCCTCTGGAATGTTGGCTGATTGTGGCATGCATTTTTCTCCCAGCCGAGTTACACAGCACTATTCATATGACTTTCAGAGATAGAAACTTAAGCTCCTCATAACTTGCAATAATAAATGAAATGGCATAATAAGCATGACTGTCTCCCAAAACTTAAAAGGTACATAGACATATCTAGCATACAGATATACATGCATTAACAATAATCAAGCAATAAGCTATAGCATTAGCAATACAGGAATAGATGATTTTGTGGCTAAGAGGTAACTTATAGCAAGAAGTTCCATGACATGTGAATATTTTCCAAATACATGAATACATGAGAATACATAAGTAAGCAGGATCTCTCTGTGCTGGGGCTTACATTTTTGTGGGGGAAGGTGAAAGACTAGACTACCTAACTATTTTCTTCTCTGCTTCAATGGATGGCTGTTTGCTGAAAAGGTCCTTTTAAGAGTCCTTTTGCTAAAAGTTCATGGATTGGGAAATGTCTTCTTCTTCTGGTGGTGAAACAATTCTGCTTGGCATGAATGGTAACAACAGCTCCCAGATTACCCATAGTCCATAAGCCTTTGCAGTTGAGAGAATGAGGAATGTATGAGGAATGAGAATATTCCTTAAATGTCCTTCTGGGATCATTCTGCTGGTAAACTTTGAACTGCCATGGAAGGAAGGTGCCTCTGTTTGGCATGTGTCCATAACTGTGAGAATATTTCTCTTTCTCTCAGGGTACATACTGTATAGTTAAAATCAAGACTTCTCCTTGCTTGAAGAGGCTTGAGAGGGGGGGCATTTCGGGGGGGCATTTCTCCCCCTTTTTTCCTTTTAATTGTTTTTTGTTTTAAATTTGAAATTCATACCCTGAGAGGAAGGTTTTTTCCACTGCTTGATTTTTGGAGGCAAAAGGAACACGATTAGTGATGATTTTTATGCATTTTTTAAACCCTGTTGATTGCTTGTGCCCAAAAATGTAAGGTATACAATGTCTCTGAAGATAACAGTCTACCTTCCTAGCAAACTGATAACCATTCCATGCTTCCTGCTATCTTACATGTTTTTCTGTGTGCTAGTGGGATGGATCACACCCATATAACTGCTTTTTTACCCCATGAGAATAGTGGATAGATTAGATCTTTGGGACGTTTTTTCTAAAGGACTTGAAATCTCCAGAAATCTTTCTCACAATTCCTGACAGACAACTGATGCCTGCTTGCTTTTCCAGCAAACTTCCCATTCTCCAGCAAACTCTTTGTGCTCCAGCAACCTTTTCCCTCCCCGCCTGCTTGCTTTTCCAGCCCCCTCCCCCTCCCGCTCCCCCTGAGCTGCTTCCAGTCGATAGACAGAGAGGGGCGGGGGGGGGGAGAGAGAGAGAGAGAGAGAGAGAGAGAGAAAAGCATTTTTGATTCCTAAATTTTCCTGTAGCTTGCTAAAGAAGGGTGAGTGGAATTCTGGCTGCCTAAGCTTTCTGAGAGAGAAAATCTACATTCTCCATGGCTTTGGAGAAAGAGGAAAATCTCTTAGGGAAAAATAAGGTACAGAATCTTTTGGAAAAATTACCTTTCTCCTATACTTATACTGAGGGTGCCTGGCATCTGCCACAGCACACAAAAGGCTGGCCTTTGCCTTAATGGTGAACTTTGTCCTTTTGGAAAAGGGGTCTATCTTTGGAATTCCCTCTCTGGGCAAATCTGCTTTGGTCCAGCCCAAGGCTGAACTCTGCATATGCTCTAAAGCTGGCTGCTTCTGATTCCTGAGGTGCCTTCCCTGGGAAATGGAATCCTGAGTGTTAAACAATTCCAGGGCTTGAGTTATTGAGCCATGGACAAAATTTTGGCCTCTCTGCATTTCTTTGGGAAATCCTGCCCCATGGCTTGGCTCTTTGCTGCAAGAAAGTGACTGCCTTTGGGGCATCTCCTTGCCTTTTGGAGATACATTTTGTGGCAGGACAAAATTTTTCCCCTCTTGCTTCTGGGGTTTGGTGAAATCTTCCTGAGTGTCATTTTGCCCTGTGCTGAGACCATTCTTGATGGAAATTTTTGATCTTAGCCTTTCCAGATATTCTGTTGCTGAATTTCCTAAATCCCCTTGGGGTTGCCTTTTTTTCTCCACCAATTCCTGATTGTGGGACACTGTTCCTAACTGCAGGTCACTAGGTGGAAAAATTATTGGTAGTGGCGTCTTGAAATCTGGGGGAAGGAGTGAAATGGGCATTTGCATGCGTCCCCATGGTTGCTCTGCTGTATCACCTGCATTCTGGTTGCCAACCCTGGAATTTTCTACCTGTAGATTTCTTCCTACTGCTGGTTCCCCACCCAGAGGCTGTTGTGACTCCCAAAACTCTATCTGGGACTCTTGGCTTTCCCAAGGCATTCTTTTGCTCCGAAAATTAACTGACCCACTGAATTCATTTCGCTCTTCAACCGAGAAGAACGCTCCCATCTCACCTTTGGGATCCTCTTAGAGGATGTTTGGACGCGTCTCGAAGCCTTTTCACAGGCGTAGGGAGATGAGGATGGGCTGCATTCGTGCCTTCCGGCCTGGAGCCTGGTCCTTGTGCCTAGTGGTTCCTCTGCATCTGCCTTGCTGCAGGAAATCGCATCTGCGTTGCCTTCTGGGAATCACGTCTGCGTTGCCTTGGGGCAGGGGTCTGCAACCTCTGCCGTTGCGTTGGGGGGATCACGTCGGGGTCACCATTTGTTGTGTTACGAATCACACGGGACACAGAGTTTCAGGGTGCAATCTCTGGTGCTCAGGGCAGCATTCCTGTTCGTCTGTCTGTCAGGGTTCCATGGATGTCTGTGTGTCTGGATGTGTGTGGAGGCATGCGTGTATGTGAGATTGTGTGGTGATGATTGTCTGTGATGATGATTGTGATTGTGTTTTCCTGCTGCCTGAGCCCAGCCTTTTATTAGAGGGTAAGCACAATAGATACAGAGAAACATTCCTCGGTGGGGGGAAAGAATGCAAGCCTTATCTGTTCAGTAAACAGGTACACAAAGCAGGGGAAATAGGTTTCACAGGTGGGGGGGAAATGCTCCCTAGCTAGTGAGGCATTACTGATAAGAGGCTTCCTTGGGCCTGAGCAGATGTATCCTGATATCCTGGTTTCCTGGCCTCCTGACCTATGCTTAGATCAGCATCAGCTTAGCTGCACCTGGGTGCCTGCTCAGCCCTGGGGATTTCTGGGAAATCCAGGTCCTCAGCTTCCTCTAGGTGCGCTTTGTGCTCTGCCCATTTCTTGGGGTACAGAGCTATTGGGGTATGAAATCCCTACATGGGGGAATGCCAACTCGGAAATGCACACCCTCATTTCCATATTCAACCATTTTGTAGGTGCCTGGGATGAGTTGTTCCATCCCCAGCAATTCCATACTACCCTGGGACAAGTGACCCACTGCTGTTGTGACAGCACTGTATACAGCCCCCAAAAGCAACTTTCCTTTGTCCTGGGACAACACAGGTTATTGGGACAAATTGCCTATAGTTGCCAGATTGATTCTGAGGAGGAAGATGTACATTTTATCAGATGGAAACAAATACTGTGCCATTTCAGTTCAACGATGGCCTATGTTTGTTTCGTTTTGATCTGTTTAATGGATTGAGAGTGTCTTGTTTTCATGTACATTGTCTTTGTAGTTTCATTGTGTATGCAAAATGAGGATAATGGGGAATAAACAGAACTGGGTAACTATGCCAGACTTAATGCAGACTATTTCTCTTTCAAACTTTCTGTGCGCTTAAGGTGCCCTGCAGTTGCAAGGCCAGACAAGAACCCATTGGCTGGAATCCAAAACTGATCAAGATGGCGGGTGGCAGCAGCTTCCATTATTCGCTGCACCCTTGTCCTCTTTTGCATTGTTTTTTAGCGCTGCCTTGCTTTTTGTTTTATTCTTAATTTATTTTATGGGCCATGAAGGGGGCCTAGAGGGGTCTTAGAGGGGGGTTCTAAGGGGCTCACCCGAGTCTCGAAGCTTATTTTGAAGTCTATCCCGCGGCGGGCTCTCCCGGAGTTCCTCGGTTGAGACGCCAAGTCATCTAATGCTGCATCGTCGAGATGCCGAAACGCGCTATGGGCTTGAGCATCCCTCCCCCTCTCACCCACCCCCACCCTGCCTTCCCCACTGTACGGGGTCCTACCTGGACTGTCTGTGGCTGCTGCACGGAGATCCTGGTGGGCGACCGGTCCGCCCGGGAGGACCCGAGGGCCACCACCGCCATTTCATGGCCTCCCTTAAATTGCTGCCTGGTGCCCGGGCGGAGGACCAACCACCGGGGTGAAGGTCCGGCCGCCGCCTGTGGGTTCCCGCTTTCCGGCTGGCCGTGGATTTTCTCCTCCCGCCCATTGTGTACTACGGAGACCCCGATGGGCGATCGCTCCAGCCAGGAGGACCCGAGGACTGCTGCTGCCATTCCATGGCTTCCTCCTTTAGCCAGCTGCCTGGAGCGTGGGCGGAGAAGCGGACGCCAATGTCTGCTTTCCCCCTCACCAGGGGATACTTTCCATTCTGGCCGATGTTGGCCTTCTCCGGTGGGCTGGCCCGAGTGCCATGGGCCAGGGAGCTCGGGCGGCGTGTCGGCCGCCGGTGCCCTCCCCCCCCGGCTGGGGGTGGAAGTTTCCAGCTGGCCTCAATCTCCGACGGCCTTCTCCCTGGCGCACTTGGCGCGCTGTGTGACCTGCTCCGGGCTGGTTTTCCGGGCGGCGGATCAGTTGCCGGCGATTTCTACTTCGCCTCTCCCTGTCTCACCTGCCCGTTGCAGTTGCCTGGAGTGCAACTGCTTGCCCTGAGGGGCTTGTCTCTGAGACCTTGACTGGTGGGGGGTGGACCGGGGGGGTCTTTGCTTAACATCTTCTGGTTTTTCCGCTGGATCCCTCGCTCCCTGCTGTGGCCTGCCTCTAACCATCTATGGCTGCTGTTGAGAAACTGACGAGCCATTCCATCTTCGACCTCCGGGGACGCCTGTCCGCTTTTGAAAGCAACAGATTGGACTCGTGCTGTGGTCGTTATGGCGGGTCACTGCCCTCCTCAACATGGCTCTATTGTTTTCC
The DNA here is from genome assembly GCA_037367245.1 of Phrynocephalus guinanensis. Classification (NCBI taxonomy): domain Eukaryota; kingdom Metazoa; phylum Chordata; class Lepidosauria; order Squamata; family Agamidae; genus Phrynocephalus; species Phrynocephalus guinanensis. Next base: position 21,707,478 of record CM074744.1, on the reverse strand, counting down.
TCTCCACCGTGGCCCTGGAATATGTTCGATCTATCTGCCGCTGCTTGAATAACAACTGGTCCTTTTCATCATGCATTACTCCCCCCCCCCCGCTTAGCTTTAGACTTTGGATTTGCCATCTGCAAGGGGGTGGAAGATCTAGGGAAGTTGGTGCTGCCTTGAACCCATGTTGGACCCTGTGGGGCGGGGGCGATGGATGGACTAGCTCTTTAAGGCCGGAACCATGACCTGTTATTAGACCCTTTCCATCTAGCCTCCTCTAGCCTGGCTCGTAACATCAAGCTGGCTCACCCCCCGCGTTTCCCCTCCTGCTCCCCTGGCCCTATGTTTGTTTTTACTTTGTTTTATTTTTTACTCTGTGTAATTGTTCTATTTGCTGTTATTATTATCATTGTAGATTGATTTGTATTGTTATTAGATTTTTCCCTAGGTCACCATGTTAGCAGGGGCTCCCATACCATCTGTGTCAGGTCGTGGACGGTACACTTGGAGTCGAGGGATTAGTCGGATAAGAAGAACTCGGGTCAGGCATCTCGCGCCTGTCCCACCTTCTGACCCCTCGACTCACTGCCACGTGTCCCGGAGCCATCCCACCAGTGCCTCCAACCTGTCCTGCCTCCTTCTGAATGCCAGGTCGGTCCACAATAAGACCCCCGTCATCTATGACGCCATCACTGACGGGAGGGCCGACCTGGCCTGTATTACGGAGACCTGGGTGGGCACAGAGGGTGGAGCTTCCCTCACCCAGCTGTGCCCGCCTGGGTTTCTGGTTCAGGGAGTGGGCAGGTTGGAGGGCCAGAAGGGGGGGTTGCCATTGTTTACAGGGAATCACTTTAAGTGACCAGGGCCTCGACATTGGTGAGTCCGGGGTTAGAATGCCTCCACCTGTTGGTCGGTCAGCGGGATAGATTTGGCATTGTGTTGGGTTACCGTGCTCCTCACAACCCAGCACAATCCCTACCGGAGCTCTCGGAGTTCATCGCCGCGGCTCTGTTGAAGTCTCCCCGGCTCTTGGTCGTTGGGGACTTCAACGTGCATGCCGGCGGTGAGCTTTCTGGTGCAGCTATGGAATTCATGGAATCCATGACCTCCATGAGCCTATCCCAGCATATTTCTTGTCCTACCCACAGATGTGGGCATACCCTGGACCTGGTATTTACCTCCATGTCGGGGGATTTCAGTCTGGAGGTGGGGGACATTGTCTCCTTACCTGTGTCATGGTCAGATCATCACCTGTTGTCCTTTTCCCAGTCAATTGCGGCCCCTCCCCGCGGGGACCACCGGCCCCTTGTTTGGGCCCGCGCCCGGAGGCTTCTGGACCCCTCCCGGTTCTGTGAAGCTTTCGGGGAACTCCCTGGTGGTCTGGCTGACGATTCGGCCGAGGCTACGGCTAACCAATGGTTTGAGTCAGCTTCCCGTGCCGTCGACCAAATCGCCCCCTAAGCGCCTCCTCCATGGCAGAACTCGACCTTCGCCGTGGTTCACGGCTGAGTTAAGAGCGATGAAGCAGGAGCGGAGGAGGCTGGAGAGCAGCTGGAGACGATGCCGGACGGCTATTAACAAGACTGCGGTTGTGAGGGGAGGCAAGATGGCGACCGGCTGCTCGGCTTGTTGTTGAGAAGCTCCGTACGACCCCGGGCAACAGCTCCTTCCCATGGGCTGCCAGCCAGCGTTTGCAGCCACCTGAGTTCAGCAGAAACTCAGGCTGTTCCGAGGCAGTAGGGTGAGAGCGTTTTTCCTCTCCTATTCTTGGGGAAACGCTCGGGAAATCACCCTCTCGAGGCAAGGGAAAGGATGCAGACGCCGGACGGCATTCCAAGCCATTTTCCCCTCAGCGTGAGTTCTCACTCCTTCAATTTAAATAACAATCCAGGCTCATCTATAAGCGAATTGTTTCCTGTTGGTTTTCTCTCTTCTCACTTATGAGCTATCAATGGCAAACTCTTGCTAACTGAAACTGTAAACAATTCAGAGGGGGATTGGGCTTCACCCCCCCTCCTCTTCATCGCTGGGTAATCAGAGAAAGACTCAGCTTTGCTACAGTGGCCATTGTAAGCCAGTACTTGGGTGCCACCTAGTGGACTTTGCTACTTTTGCATCTTTTTTATTTTTATTATTTCCCATTTACTTCTCTTGCTGCCCATACCCCCCCTCCGAAATGAGTTATTCTGGGGGGGGGGGAGGATCTATCACCTCAACAAATATACCACAGCCCTCTCCTGCAGTTATGACTCAAACTGGGCAAGCTCAAATCATGGACCTACTGCAAAACCTTCAAGTCAGTCAAAATCTGCTTCTCTCAGATCAGGTTAAGAATTTTGCAGATCTCAAACAAGAAATGCAGGAAATGCAGGCGGGCCTGGCCAAAGTTGATGAGAAACTGTTACACTTTGAACAGAAAATCCAAGCTATAGAAGATGTCCAGACAGTCTTTGAATGCAGACAAGATGAACTGGAATCAGATCTCCAGATCATAGATAAAACTGTCTTGAACCAAGAAATAGACTCATCTGCCAAAATAATCAGAATTCAAAATGTTCCCTTTGAAGACAGAGAGAACTTGTATGCCATGGTGGGAGAATGTTTTGCGGAGCTGCTGGGAATCTCAGCACAAGAAATACAGCAGGAGATAGACCATATTCGTAGGCACCCAAATGCTTATACCAGGAAGAACTCCCTACCGTCAGAAATAATAGTCAAGTTGGTGAGGAGACAGACCCGAGATTCCCTTTTGAAAAAGGCTCAAGGCCAGGAGATTAAGATTAAAGACGCAAAAATTCGACTACTTAAAGATCTGCCCTGGAGGATCCGTCAACTCAGAAAAGACTTTACCTTCTTAACCAAACTGTTGCAAAAAAATGATGTACCTTATAGGTGGATTTTTCCGGTCGGTTTGTTCTTCCCCTGGGAGGGGAAGAACATTCAACTTGACTCTGTGAAGAAAGCATATAGATTTGCAGAAGTCAACGCAGACAAAATAGGATATACCCACACATCCGCGGAGGAAGACGACGAGAGAGAAGATGAGGATAACTCTCAACATAACAGGGAGACGAAAGTGCAATCGACAATACAAGGGAAAGGCAGATTTCTGCATCCCCCAGACCCAAGAGTGGAGGACGGCATTAAATCCAAGAGACAACTGAGGCCGAAAGGGGACAAAAAGACACGTTGGAAGTAAGAATGTCTCAGAAGTTAATAACCTGGAATGTGAACGGAATGAACTCACCATTCAAACGTAGCAGGATCTCAGCACTCCTGCAAAAACAAAAATGTGACTTGTCTGCAAGAAACGCACATATTAAACACGCAAGAGAAGCTCCTAGAAAACCGGAAGTTAGGAATTGCTTTTCCCTCTTCAAATCAGAAATCCAAGAAAAACGGGGTAGTAATATATGCTAAGTCTGAGATGCAACCAATTTTGATTAAGAAAGATGAGGAAGGCAGATGGATTATTATCCAAGCAACCCTCCAATCTAAGAAAATGACGATTGTGGGTATATACAGCCCAAATGACAAAAAATTGCAAGAACTTTTTTTTGAAGAGTTGCTGCAGGAACTATTACAATATGAAGATACCCCAATAGTCATTCTAGGAGATTTCAATGCTGTCAACAACCCAAATATGGATAAAAAATCACCACCTGGGAAAAAAAGGGGGGTCGGGTAGATACTTTACCAAAATCTTTTTTACATTTATCTAGTATTTTGCAGATTCATGATATATGGAGGAGAAAACATCCAATTACCAATGGATTTACATTTTACTCTGCCCACCATGCATCTTCCGAATAGATATGATTTGGGCCAGTACAGATCTGTTACTCCAAACACAGGATATTGAAACATTGGTAAGATCATGCTCTGATCATAACCCCATTTTATGGTCTCTAAAGGGTATTAATAAAGTCAGACATTGGAAAATCAATCACACACTTTGGTCTGACAAAATGTTTCTTAGTAAGACAGAGAGGGACTTGAAGACATATTTTGAGTTAAACTCTATGGAGGGTATGCAACCTAAAACTATTTGGGATGCCTTTAAGGCTTTAGAGGCATAGTGATACAGTATATGGCTAAAAAAAACAGAGAAACGAAATCAAAGACTGCAGAGATTTTGAGCAAAATGGAAGTATTAGAGAATAAACTGATATTGTGTGTGTTGTGTCGTTACAGTCATGACTGACTCTTCGTGACCCCATGTCCATGGAGTTTTCTTGGCAAGGAATACTGGAGTGGCTTGCCAGTTCCTACTCCAGGTGCCTACAGCACCTGGTATTCCCTGGTGGTCTCCCATCCAAGTACTAACCAGGGCCGACCCTGCTTAGCTTCCGAAGTCAGGCGAGATCGGAGGTGCTTAAATAAACAATATCTCAATGAGTTATTACAAGTTAGACACCAATTGAATTTGACCCTATCTGCAGACGTTGCACATAAACTTAGACTAGCAAGGCTAAACCATTTTGAAAATGCCAACAAACCAGGAAAATGGTTGGCTTATAGACTTAAGAAACAGCAAACCCAAAGAACGATTATAAATTTAAAAGATAGTCAGGGATTTAACCAAACTGACCAAGCTTCAATTATGAAAATAGTTGAAGCATATTACCAAACCCTATTTAAAGGAAAACAGATAGACCCAAACTTAATATATAACTATTTAGAGAAACATAAGTTTCCACAACTTAATGAAGACCAAAGGAACTTAACTAATGCTACAATTACTTTAACAGAGGTGGTTGATGCAATTCAAAGACAAAAACCCAATAAAACACCTGGCCCGGATGCTTTGCCAGCACAATACTACCAGAAATTCTTAAACATTTTAGCCCCGAGATTGCTTCACCTTTTCAATTCAGTTTTGGAAGGAGAACATATTCCAGACACATGGAAATCTGCCAATATAGTTTTGATCCCCAAGGACGGAAAACCAAAAGAGGCTATAGAGAATTATAGGCCTATAGCCCTTTTAAATGGGGATTATAAAATCTTTGCAACTATTTTGGCTACTAGATGGCGAAAAATTCTTATTACGTTAATTCACTCAGATCAGAGAGGATTTTTGCCAAATCGATATCTCCAGTCAAACATTAAAACCTTACTTAACTCCTTAGAGTATTATGAAATACACTCCCCAAAGCAGGCAGCCTTTATCTTTTTGGATGCTGAGAAAGCCTTCGATAATGTCTTTTGGTCCTTATTGAAATCTCAAATGGACTACCTACAATGTGGTCACAGAATGCTTAGAGCGGTAGAACAGATATATTCTACTCAAAATGCTATGATTATTGTGAATGGGTTCTCTTCCGACAAAATTATTATACAGAAGGGCACAAGGCAAGGATGCCCCCTTTCGCCGTTGCTTTTTATTTTATCTTTAGAGATTTTACTGCATGTGATTAGAAACTCAGCATCGATACAAGGTTTGAACAATCGGGGGGGGGATCTATAAAATACAAGCCTTTGCTGATGATTTATTATTAATTTTGGAAGACCCCACACGGTCCATGCCAGAACTTCTTAGAATCCTAAAGGAATATTCAGAAATATCTGGCTTTTTGATTAATAAAACAAAAACTGTAATGTTGACCAAAAATATTTCTGTGACTAATATTCAAGGATTAGTGGACCTATCAGGATTCATGCATGTGAATAAGGCGAAATATTTAGGCATAACGGTATCAAATAAATGTTCTACCCTTATTGACAACAATTATATCCCATTGATCAAATCTGTAAAGGCAGACTTAGCTACCTGGGCTAAACTCCAGTTGTCACTAATGGGTAGGATAGCGGTCATCAAGATGTCTGTTTTACCAAAGCTGCTCTTCTTATTTCAATGCTTACCCGTGTTATCCAATTTTAAGATCTTGTCTGACTTACAGAAGCATATTCGTATATTCATTTGGCAAAAGAAAAAAGCTAGAATTAAAAATGCTTATCTGTAAGATAGGACTACTTCGGGAGGTTTTGCATTGCCTAATTTGTTCCTGTATTATAGAGCAGCAGCACTGACATGGATACGTGATTGGATTTCTATGGCAAACGAAAGAGTTTTAGGCTTGGAAGGTCATGACCTAGACAAAGGGTGGCATCATTACCTATGGTATAGAGGAAATATTCCATCCCTCCCTGTTCAAAAGACATTGGATACGGAATGCCCTAATTAAAAATTGGTTGTTTGTTAAAGACTTATTTTACCCCAAGGCTCCTAAATGGTTATCTCCAATGGAAGCAATTAGAGGACCAGGCCCAAAGTTATTTAGTAATATTTTAACATATAAACAACTGCTGTATGAGGACCAGTCTCTAAAACCTTCAAATCAGTTATCTCTCGAAGGGGTAAACATAGACTGGTGGTCTTATCAACAAATATATTCGCATTATAAGTCTGTGCAAAAGGAAGGTGGATTCATGGTAAATGATAATGTTTTTGATAAAATACTGTCTGCAGGTGAGAAAAAATTGTTGAGTAAATTTTATACCATGCTGTTACTTGAAAGAACAAGGGACTCACAGGTTAAAGAATGTATGATAAGATGGGCGGAAAACTGTGGGCACTCCATCCACTTAGAAAAATGGAATATGCTATGGCAAACGATTAAGATGTTCAAATCCACCTCATATAAAGAGAATTGTTATAAAATGTTTTACAGATGGCATCTTAGCCCTCATAGATTATCCAAGATGTATAACTGCTCACCCAAATGTTGGAAGTGCGAGCAAGAAATCGGCTCTTTCTATCATATGTGGTGGACTTGTAAAAAAGCCAAATTATTTTGGAATATGGTAAAGAATTTACTAGACACATTGTGTGAGGTCAGGTTAAAATATACACCAGAACTATTTTTGTTAAATATTATAGATACTGAGGTAACATATGATCAAAAATACGTAATTAATTATATTATAGTAACAGCCAGAATTTTGTATGCCCAATTTTGGAAGAATTCTGAAACACCTTCAAAAGACGACTTGAAAGGAAAACTATATTCGGCTATTGAAATGGACAGAATTTCCGGCCACCTGAAAGGAGAAGATGAAGACGTTTTGTCAAGAAGATGGCAAGAGTTAATATCTGTGTTAAAAACCTTATAAATGATGTTTGCGCTCTGTGATTGTTATCAATGTAAAGCGATCCCATTTTCTTTTTTTCTTCTTCTCTCTTTTCTTAACAAATAAATAAAAAATTATTTAAAAAAAAACAAGACTGCGGTTGTTATCCAGACTAGGCGCTACTCGTGAGCGATCAGGGAGGCCAAAACATCATATTACTCCCTGAGAATTGGTGAGGCCTCGAACTGCCAGGTGGAACTTTTCCGTGTGGTTCGAGACCTCACCAATCCTAGTCTGGCTAGGCCTCCTCCTACTGATTTCAGTAGTGAGAATTTCACAGTCTATTTTAGATCAAAAATAGAGGCCATCCGGGCCAGCTTCGAATCCGGTTGCACTAGCCCTTCCTTGCCACCCCCAGTTGCTTCACCCCCTCGCTCTCCTCGACTGATTGAGTTTGGGCCTGTTTCCTCTTCGGAGGCCTCGAGGGCAGTTGCCCACTGCCGACCCGCGTCCACCCCCTTCGATCCTTGCCCATCATGGCTCATAAAAGCTGCCGGAGGGAGCATGCCCAAGTGGACTTCTGTCATCGCCACCGCCTCCATCAGCGAGGGGGTTTTTCCCTCCCGCTTGAAGGAGACGGTGGTAAAGCCCATTTTGAAAAAAACGGGCTTGGCATTGGACCAATTGGCCAACTATCATCTGATTGCCAATGTTCCCTTCATGGACAAGGTCATCAAGAGGGTGGCCGCGATTCGGATCCAGTCATTCTTGGAGGAACAGCGGTGCCTTGATCCTTGCCAGTCTGGTTTCAGGCCTGGCCGGGGAACCGAGACAGCTCTGGTCGTGCTGCAAGATGACCTAATCCGGGCGGCCGACAGGGGTTGCTCTACCCTGTTGGTTCTCCTGGATTTGTAAGCGGCCTTTGATACCGTCGACCACGGTATCTTACTGGACCGGCTCTCCAATTTGGGTATCAGAGGCACTGTTTGCAGTTGGCTCCGGTCCTTCCTGGAGGGTCGGCCCCAGTATGTGCAGCATGGTGGAGAGTTGTCGGCCCCGTGGACACTCCCTTGTGGGGTTCCGCAGGGCTCGTCTCTCTCCCCCATGCTGTTTAACATCTATATAAGGCCACTGGCTGGGGTCATTTGGAAATTTGGAGTCTGCTGTCATCAGTACGCTGATGACACGCAGGTCTATCTCTCCTTTTCCACCTGTGCAGTGGAAGCTGTCCGGTCCCTCGACCAGTGCCTGGAGGCGGTCATGGCCTGGACCAGGGCCAACAGGCTCAAACTCAATCCCGAGAAGACCGAGGTGATGTTTTTTTTGAGTTCTCCGTCTGGTTATGGAGGCCCTCTCCCCAGCTTGGAGGGTGTTTCTCTCGAGCTGGCGGATAGGGTTCGGAATCTGGGCGTGGTCCTGGATCCGGCACTATCTCTGGATGCCCAGGTGGCTGTCGTGACCCGGACCGCGTTTTATCATCTACGCCAGATTACCCAGATCCGTCTCTACCTAGACAGCAACTCTCTGAGAACAGTGGTTCAAGCACTGGTGATCTCGAGGCTGGACTACTGCAACACCCTCTACATGGGGTTGCCGTTTGCTCTCCTCCAGCGTCTGCAGCGGGTGCAAAATGCAGCGGCCAGACTGGTGGTGGGTGCGCGTCGCTATGACCGCATCAACCCAGTTCTGGCCCGACTGCATTGGTTACCCGTTGCGTCCCGGATCAGATTCAAGGCCTTGGTTTTTGTTTATAAAACCCTCCATGGCTTGGGCCTAGACTACCTGGCAGAGCGGATCGCCTAGCGATCAACTTCGGCCCAACCAGTTCAGCAGTCGCGAGCGCACTCGCTTCGGGTTGCCACACCCCGAGAGGCCAGACGAACTTCCACCCAAAATCGGGCGTTCTCGGTGGCTGCCCCATCATTGTGGAACAGCCTCCCAAGCGAAGTGCGCTCTGCAGAGTCCCTGCTGGCCTTCTGCAGAGCGATGAAAACCATCTTGTTCCGCGAGGACTTTGGTGACCTAGTCTAATAGTTTCTCAGTTTAAGTCACCCCCCCATCTGTTGTCCGCTCACTCTATTGCTAGATGCTTATGAGTGATGAATGCTACTGCAAGGGTGCTTATACGATTTGTATGGTTTTATTTTATCGGTTTTAATCTGCTGTTGTCCTGTTTATGATATGTGCTGAATTTATCAGCCTTTTAAGCCGCCCAGAGTTCCCTTGGAAAGATGGGCATGGTATAAATTTAATAATAAATAAATAAATAAATAAATAAATAAATAAATAAATAAATAAATAAATAAATCCTGTTGCTATAATTGCTGCTCCATGTTCTATTGTGGATGCTCAGATTCATTTGGAAAATAGAAAATTGCCAATAAAGCAGGTGACACATGACGTGAGATTGTACTGTATGATGGAGGTTCAGACTAGAGATGGGCATAAACTGCTGAACCTGCAGTTGGTTTCAGTTCATTTATTGGCCAAACGGGCAACTGGTGCTTCCCACCACAGCCTCTGATTGGCTTCCCCCTATTGGAGGTGGGGCTTGGAAGCTTCGAACACTGGTTTGTCGATAAATGAACTGTCAAACTGCCAGTTTGTGCCCATTAAGACCATATTGTAGTTGGAGGTCCTATGGCTGTCTCCATATGGCCCCAGGCTTCATGTATACTATTTATTTTATTTATTTATATATTTTTCAGTTGATATGCCGCCCACTACCCAAAGGTCTCTGGGTGGCTTAAAACAATTAAAATGATTAAAAACATTTTTAAAAATACACTAAAATTGCCATAAGAACCTACAAGCTATGTTACATCAGTTAAAAAGCTTCTGGAACAGGAAGGTTTTCACCTGGCACCGAAGTGTCATCAGTGTGGGTGCCAGGCACATCTCACTTATATACTTGTATAAAATTCTTCCCGGGCTTTTGGTTCCCCCAGTCTTTTTCTTCACCCAAGTTTTCCACCCACCCTTTCACTATTGAAATACACAAAATGCTATTTTTCTACTGAACACTATACATAGCTCACATCCCTGTGGGTCCATAGAGATAATGGCATTTGAAAGAACTGCCATTGTGCATTATGGCTCCTAATATTTGAGGTTATGATTTTTTTAGTGGATGGCCACACAGCTTTTGCAATTATTCTTTAGATTTTAAAAAAAAAACAGCAAACCAACCTGTCTAACATTTAGTAATCTCCAGGTGCACAAAAAGTCTTTCCGCAGCTTCATTTGGAACAATGATCCTGTGAGGTCTGGCAAGATAATTTTAGTTCTGTTCCATAAAGAACATGTTTGTTACATATGCACCAAATGCTAATTACACAAAGGTAAGCAAATATTTGCATTTAATGGGAGGCTTTCCCATCCTCCGGAGTAGCATTCTAGTGTTCTGAATCAATGCAAAACCATCCAGAGGTACTTCAGCCCAAGGAAATGGTAAAATACATGGCATGTTTATTTGTGTGAGGGAAATATATTAATTAAATTTGGCCTGGATTGTTACATCCCCAACAAGTAACAATGCTTGGGGCTTCAGCTCTTGAGGGAAATAAAGTTGTTGTTTTGGGAGGAGCAAAGGGATGAGATAGAATAGCGAGCACTTGTTTTCACGGAAAAGAGAAACCTGAATGAGAGTCATGGACATGGCATCTTTTCTGAAAACACAAAGCGGATTTTCTGACATGTGGGAAAGGGGCTGATGTCTTTTTAAAGAATTAACTGGCAGAGGAAAAGACACTTGGAAAAAGGAGGGAGAAAAACAGCCCCTCTGTCGTTTTGATTCAGATTGTTTCCTGGAAAGAAAGGAGGCCGCAGAGCCTCTCTTGGGGTGAGGAGAGGATTTGAAAAAAAAGGGAAGGAAATGTGTACCCCAATGTGAGCTTGACTGCCTTAAAATGAGATTCTGAGGGAGACATTTGACTCTCACACACTAAAAAGGGGGAGAAGGGTCTCCTCAGAGAAGGAGGCTCCAGAGAAGGTATAGAGGTGGGATCCTTTATCAACATCATGAAAGGCCGCCTCTCCCTCTTTGTAGTTCAGGAACACCTGGACCAGGCATGTCCAAATTTCGGCCCTCCTGATGTTTTGGACCACAACTCCCAGAATTCTAAGCTTAGATTGCCAATGACAAAGGACTGTGGGAGTTGTGGTCCAAAACATCTGCAGGGGCAAAGTTTGGACATGCCTGACCTGGACCCTCCTCAGCTTCTCACTCAGAGAAAGATGATCTCTCTTAGGAAGGTTGGAGGCCCTATAGCAGTGTTTGGCAAACTTATGGAACAGGTGCCAAAGGTGGCACTTGGAGTCCTTTCTGTGGGCACCCGACATCGTCCCCTAGCAGCCACCTGTATTCAGGTTAAATTGCTGTATTGGCACTTTGTGAATAATTAGTGGGTTTTGAATCGCAGCTTGGGCACTCGGTCTCTAAAAGGTTCGCCATCACTGCCCTGTAGCCACCTCACCATATCAATATGAGCCAGGTCCCTTCCTCAGTTCTGAAATCAACATGGCCTTTCCTCCATACAGCGGCTTCCTGGCCACCCTCACAGCTCAAAACCCCTCACTTTCCAGAGTGACACCCCAGTAATGTCTGCCTGCTGTGAATCCTTCATGTCCCACCACATAGGGAAGGCTGCTGAATCTTTCAGGATTGTCTGGCAAATTATGTCTGTTTCCAGTTCTCACACTTTTTGCGATCTTTAGACAGGACAAGTAAGGGATGTTCTGTGTTTGGATCCAGAGTGAAGTTTGCTGTTTGGGGACAAATGAGACAAACAGCAGAAGAGAAGATGAGGCGGGAGAACCACTGTGGGGTCAATATGTCCTCAATACACCACAGCAGTTTTATAAAAGCAGTCATTTTCATTGAAGCTGCCAAGATGCTCTGGCCTTGCTCTAGCCCTGTGTGTGAATGCACAGAAGTGGGAGGGAGCAGGGCAATTCTCAATGCAGGGCATGAGTAAATTGGATACAGGGACGCTCTTCTCTCTCTGAAGAAAGGGCTCAGAGTGCCAACTTTGGCACGTGTTCCATAAGTTCACCAACACTGCTATAGGGCCTCCAACCTTCCTAAGAGAAACCATAAAGGGTGGTGGACTAGAGGCTTTTAAAAATGTCCCGCTGCCCAAGTGAGAGTGCTGGTGCAGTGGGGGATTCAAAAGCCTCCCACACTACCCCTGCCCCCACTGCCCACAACACTCTCTGAAAGAGATTATTCATGTGAACTGGAAATGCTGCAGGATGAAAGGAGGAAGCTTTTAATTACCAAGAATATCCCCTTTGTTATGACCCCAGTAGTCCTCCATATAGGCATAGCTATGTGAACGGATTTCAACCATCAAATAACATGGCTATGTTTTCTGATTCTCGATCAATTCTATCTTTGCTGTCTTTGCCTCCACCAATACTTATTCTGCAGTAAGAACACTTCACCCTGTATCTTATTCTAGAGGTTGCCAGAAATGAGAAGGAAAAGATGGTTCATATTGCTGATGAACATAAACATTTCCTCATAACCATGATCATGGAGAGAACATATCTAGAGAGAGGAGAAAAGTAGAAACATGGATGTGGCACTCCTGCAACTCCTGCTCCTAAAGGTTTTCACACTGTACAGAAAAGGTGGGGCTTTGTAATTGGCATAACATTTTACCAAACACAGTACCGTATTTTTCTATGTATAAAACACTCCCATGTATAAGATGACTGTTTGCAGAGATAGGGTATGGGCAGTTTTGCAAGTGCAGTTATCTCCTCGGCTTACTTCTGTATATAAGTTGACCCTCAATTTTTAGTCTAACAATTTTAGACAAAAACATAATCTTATACATGGAAAATTTGGTACCTTGCAGGCTCCATGATACTTAAACCTGCTGTAGACTTTCTGGGTTTCCATGAAGATTTTATTATGTTTTTATTTTATTTTATTCATCTTGTACCAGTCTCAAAGATATACAGATGTGAAAGCTGGACAGTTGAGAAAGCTGAGAGAGAGAGAAAAAAACATTTGTTTGGTGCTGAACGAGAGATTTATGGATATCCTGGATGGACAGAAAGAGAACCAAGTGGATTCTCAATCAAATCAAGCCAGAACTATCTCTGGAGGCAAAAATGTTGATGCTGAGGTTGTCCTTCTTTGGGCATATCATGCGAAGAGAGGCAACTTGAAGACATCTATAGCAGTTCCTGAAGATCTTATGAAATTACTTACTGTCTTTGTGATGTACTATCACAGCACTTCCAACCTGTGGCAACCCTTCGAATCAGTGACCTGTATAAGGTTCTAGTAACAACAAATGAATTAAAAACAAAAATATACTGGGGTATTTACAAATACCCTCATTACATGCCAATGCTTTATATGCAGAATGAAATAGAAGGACAATGGGGCAGAGAGAAGCCTTCAAGTGCCGCAGACGGGAGGAAATGAGCCATGCTCCAGCAGGGGCCCAGGATGGATCATATAGATCAGGGGTGTCCAAACTTTTTACAAAGAGGGCAAGATTTGGCGAGATGAAAATGTGAGGGGGGCCAACCATTCAGCCACATTTGGCCACCGGGCCAGACTTTGGACGAGTCTCTATAACATGCAAGGAGGCAAGGAGGACGCTGTAACAACGGAGCTGGGGGCGAGTAGGTTGGGCAGGTGACTGGTGGGGTGGATAGAGGCAGGGAGGACAGGTAAACTGTAAAACTGCAAGCTGACGCCTTCATCCAGTATGGGGAGAGGGCAGCAGGCAGGGATGCATGACAGGCTGAGCCAGCAGGGAGAAGAGGCCGTGGGCCGCTCAAAATTTGAAAACGGGTCGCATTTGGCCCCCGGGCCTGACTTTGGACATGCCTGATATAGATGCTCACCTCAGTTTTACCACTGAGATGCTGAAGACTAACATTATCTCCCTTCACCGCTGATAGGGTGAAGGAGAAGCACCTAGAAGGCCGCCTCCAAGCCGGGAGTCCTGGGAGCCTGACAGGCAGGCAGGTAGGCAGAGGGGCGGGCAGGCAGCCAGGCAGGGAGGGAAGCAGGCAGTCTGGCTTACAGGTAGGAAGGCAGGCTTGCAGGGTACCCACCCAGGCTAGGGAAGGCACAAAGCCAAAGTGCCAGAAGGGAGGATTGTTTCTGCCTTTGGAGGCAGAGTTTCTCCACCCCAGGAGACCGAGTTTCGTCAACCCAGGAGACAGAGTGTATGCAGGAGAACAGGGCTATTTCTTTAAGGCTGTAAGGAGGAGAGCTAGCCCCCTGCTAATCAGTCTTTGAGGTAGGTTGTTGTAAAGTGCATCCTGACCACTTTGTAAGCAGAGTGGCTCCAAAACCGCAGGGAAGGGAAGAACGCATCGAGGAAGACAGGTATAGGGGGTGTACTACACTCAGACCAGCCATGGCCAACGGGGAAATATTGGGCCAACACTGACCCTAGAAAAAATACTCCTGGGCTGCTACAAAGACCAGGGAAGCCCTATAAAAACTGGGCTAATTATGTAGCCCTTATTACATCCATACATGCTGTGGAATTACAGGCATTCGGGCAGACAAAGGTGGAAGGCAGGCAGGCAGGCGAAGCATACAGGCAGGGCAGGCAGTCATATAGACACAGAGCAGACAGCCAGGCATAACTGCGTTGCGCTGGTGGAATGTTAGGATGGGAGGCATACAGGCATTGTTTAGATTGGGTTAGGGTTAGAGGGTTAGGGGAAGTTGCACAGCTGCAACCCCAACAGTCTTGTGCAGTTCAAAATTATAAACATTGAGTGGTCCTCCCTGGTTCGGAGCCAGGCAAGGGCTAGAAAAATTGAGCCTACACAGACCCTGCCAAATGACACATTGAGTGGTCCTCCCTGGTTTGGAGCCAGGCAAGGGCTAGAAAAATTGGGCCTACAGATAGAGTATGATTCCCTTCAAATAACACATTGAGTGGTCCTCCCTGGTTCGGAGCCAGGCAAGGCCTATAAAAATTGGGCAGTAGTTGAACCCTTCAAATTGTGTGGGAATGCAGGAAGGCAGGCAGGCAGGCAGGCAGGCCAGCAGGCAGTTAGGCAGGTAGGCACAAGGCCAGCCAGGCAGGTAGGCTGGTAGGCAAGCAGGAAGGCATGCAGACTGGCAGGAAGTTGGGCTTGCAGGGAGGAAGCCAAGCTGGGAGGCAGGCATAATTGCAGGCAGGCAGGCATAAGTGTTGTTCTGGTAGTGCATGTTAGAGCAAGGGAGGCCTGTTTGGATGGAACCGGTGGAAGAACAACTGTGGGACTAGGTCTTGGAGTGTTGGGGTAATCCCAACGTGGAAAGGTTGAAGCGGATGAAAGTCAACCTTTCCACGGTCTCCGGGTCCAGACAAGAGCGACGCGGCTTCAGGACATCTCCCATGTGGGAGAAGACACGCTCACTCTGGACACTGGTGGGTGGGATGGACAAGAGGTCCAATGCCAGAGTCGAAAGAGCGGGCCAGATGTCTGCCTTTCTGGTCCAGTAGTGGAGTGGGTCCAAGGTGAGGGGTTGGAGGGGCTCGGCCATGTACTCCCTCACCATGGTCAGGGTGGGGTCCAGTTCTTCTTCCTCCCTTGCCTCCACTGAGGAGGAGACTGCCATGGCTAGGGCAGAGGCCAGGTAGTTGGCTGCTGGTACGGAACCTGGTCTCTGGGTGTATGCTCCTGCAGTAGAGGAGGAAGAGGACCCTTGCGAGGATTCCTCTTCTGCATCGCTCTGGCTTCCGTGCGCCCTCGGGAATGCCTGGGCCTGATTTGAGGCAGCCCTGCGGACTTGACTGCATAGCTCCGTCTTCCAGGAGTTTAGGTCAGCAGCGCTGGCCGCCAGGGAACCCTTGACGCGAGGGTCACACAGGCATGCCATCTGGTACACCTTTTCCCTCCTCAGTGGGCTAAGGCGGGTATCCACACCGGTCAACAGCCTGTCTGCCAAGGCCCTGCACTTTGGGAGAAGATCGGCTTCTTCCCGGATACTGGCCTCTAGGCATTGGCAAAGGGCATTTACCAGGGGGAGTATGTGGCCCAGGCTGGCGTTGTAGTTGCTGAGGACGTGGGTGGTCTCCTCAAAAGGCTGCAGGATACCCACCATCTGGGAGAGGGTGAGCCACTTGGTAGCACCAATGTCCAACACCCTTCCCTCAGGCAGGACGGGGGTGGTTGACATGACGTATTCCACCACTTGCCTCTGCTCCACCAGGCGCTTGACCATTTCGTAGGTGGAGTTCCACCGGGTGGTCACGTCCTGGATCAGGACGTGCTCTGGTCGGCCTGTCTCTGCCTGCCTCTCACGCATCATCCTGGATGCCTTGACGCTGCGTGAGAAGTGCCCGACTATTTTCCTGCACTTGTCCAGCAAGGCCTTGGTCTCCAGGGTCCCCTCATCCCAGGAGTCCTTTGGTGATCCCAGCCCAATGGCATCGCCCACCACTAGGTGCAGTTTGTGTGCTGCGCACACGATGCCATGTAGCCCTGCCCTATCAACCACGTTGATCATGTTACGGCCTGCGTCAGTAACCATGAATCCGCAATTGACCTCCCCCTTGGGTGCCCACTCGCGCAGTGCCGTCTTGAGGACCTCAGCAATGTGGATGCCTTTGGCACTGTCCTCCATGCTTTGTGCCTGGAGAAGCACCACCCTGTACCCTCTTGGGGTGCTCCCTTGTGGCTCCCCCTGCAGCTGTTCTTGGGATGCCCTGGTGTCAAGGACCTCCTTGGGTTGCCACCAATGAGCTGTCAGAGAGAGGTATCCGTGGTGCCCACCGGTCCAGAGGTCGGAAGTGAAGTGGATCTTCCTTCCTCTGGCCGCCTGCAGCAGGGCCCGGACCATGTCCCTGACGGACTCAAAAAGGGAGGGAATCACCCACCTGCTGAAGGTACGATGGGATGGAGGCTCGTACCATGGAGCCACGTGCTTCATCAGGTGCCTGAAGCCTGATGACTCCACAAAGGAGAGGGGCAACCCGTTCATGGCCACCATTTCACCAACCACACGAGTGGTGGTCTCCTGTGCCTTGTCCCTATTTCGTTGGCTGACAAAACTCCCACACAGCGGCACCACTTCCTGCAGAGTGGCCTGCCTCTTCCCACTCTCAGCGGAGCTGTCTCTGGAGTCCTTGCCCATGCCTGCTTCCCCTCTCTTCCTCCCTGAGGAACCAGGGCCTGACACTGTCCCAGGCAGAGTCCCAGGGTGCCTTCGCATGAGGTGGCTATGCAAGGCACTTGAGGAGAGGTGTTTGGGGTCATTCCCCCTGCACACAACCACCCAGCATTTCTTGCACACCGCAAGCCTCGAGTCTTCCGGGCTGTTATCAAAATGCTCCCAGAGAGAGCCGCGAGGCTTATGGAAAGTACTGCCCCCTCTGTTACTGACTGCCGCTGCTGTGCTAGTGGTGGTGTGGCTTATACCCTGCTGGGACAATTGACTGCTGCTGTCACCGGTGGTACTCTGGGTGGAAAGAGGGCTGCTCCTTCCATCACTGCCTGAAGCCTACCTTTCGTCTGTTCCTGCCAACAGGTCCTCAGAATCCGGGATATGTAGATGCAAAGAGCCCGTTTCTGATTCCAAGTCCTCGTCTTCCTCCTGATAAACGGTGTGTCCATGTCAAAGCCTTGTGGCGTTGGGGCTCGCATGCAGTCATCCATGCTTCCCTCAGTGACAGAAGATGGTACGGTCATGCTGGTTGTGCAGCTGCTGCTTGGAGAGAGAGTGGCAGCAATATCACTATCTGCACTACTACTTCCTGTGCCTTCCTTCAGAAATGTGCCCCTATTTATTTTAGTGGGGGTACCCCTGCCCTTCCCTCTGGCTCTGCCTCCCTTCCTCATTTTTTTATATCTCAAAAAGTATTAGAAATATGTTTTCTTTTTATATTTGTGTAGTATAAGTAACAAACTATTCTAATAAACTTATCATTTTGACCCACAAGCTTACTCTCACACTGTGTTCTTTTGTACAAGCATTCAATGTTGCCCTGCTGGCCCTTGCTATAAGTTTCTAATTTCTGATTTAAACTTGATGCACTGAAATAGAATGTGCCTGCATGTGTGTTCAATTGCACACCCAGCAGCACAACAGGTGTATGTATGTAAGCAACAAACAAACACTGGAATAATGAATCAATAATATAATATTGTAAGTGTGAGGGTTCGAATCTCTCTAAGGTCGGTTCCGATCCATAGATGAGTCCAGAGTCGGTTTGAGGTGAAACTTCAAAGGGATTTTTATTAACAGTTTTTGACAGCTTGAAGATACAGCGGTATAAGGCACTTGAACTTGTTTTAATAACTCAGAAACATTAACTGGTTGAAATAAAGGTTCTTCCAACTCTAACAATATTGGACTAAATTCTTGACTGAGCCCCTTTAACGATAAGGACGCCCGGCAGTCCCCCGACCCAGACATTGTGTGCCGCAGCACGGGAGTCTCGCCCACTGAGCTACCGGGATTTCTTGATTGACATTCCGCCATTCGGTTTGGAACTTCTTGCTCGTCTTGGGCCACCTTAAAGGTTTGACTTGCACAGACCACCTGAATTCCTCAGGCTCACTCTTCCTCCATTTCTTCTCCTCCTCCTGAGTGAAGCTGCACTCTGTCTGACTGCCCCTTTCAGTTACTAGTCTCTCAACTCTGCCACCTCTTGTGCCTCCACTCTCTCTCTCTTCCCAACTGTCAATCACTTCCTCGTGCTTCCCTCCCGTATTGCGCGCATCCTCAGCAACCCACAATACTTCCTTATTAGAATCTTCCATTATATTCTCCTCTTTCAGAACAACACTTTCAAAAGCTCTCATCCATTCACCCTCCATTGTCTCTTCAGTCACCTTCAGGTCCAGAGTTGCTTTCTCAGACGGCTCACTATCAATCTGATTCTCACATAACACCTCCCCCTCCAAGTGGGCCGTCTGAGGTATTTTCTCCTGAGACCAAGATCCCTGTCGGGAGAAATAGTCTGCATTAATATGTTCTTTACCTTTCCGATATTTGATCTCAAAAAAGAAAGGTTGTAAGTTGAGATACCAGCGTGTTAATCTGGGGCTTACATCCTTCATCCGGTTAAGCGAGACCAAAGGAGCATGATCAGTGACCAGAAAGAATTTAGCCCCCAATAAATAATATTTAAGAGATTGCATTCCCCACTTCACAGCTAGAGCCTCTTTCTCAATCGTAGAATATTTTACCTCTCTTTCGTTTAACTTTCGGCTAAGAAATAAAATAGGATGCTCTTCTCCGTTCTTTTCCTGAGACAAAACTGCTCCTATCCCTCTTTCAGAGGCATCAGTTTGTAATATAAAAGGTATAGAAAAATTGGGGACTGACCTCACTGGATATGAACATAATTTATCTTTCAATTTATCAAAAGCTTCTTGTTCCTTTCCCCCCATTTTACTATTCTAGGTAATTTCTTTTGAGTCAAATCAGTTAAAGGAGCCGCAATTTCCGCAAAATGAGGAATAAATTGCCTATAATATCCGGCAAGCCCCCAAAATTGTTGTATCTCCTTCTTGGTATAAGGTCTTCTCTATTCTGACACCTTATCAATTTTGTCTTTCATAGGATGTATCTTCCCTTGCCCCACTCTGAAGCCTAGAAATTTAACTTCTAACTGTGCTATCTTGCATTTGGCAGGGTTCACTTTTAAATTGGCTTTTCGTAGTTCATTTAATACCGCTCTCAGATGATTTAAACGCTCCGCCCATTTCTTGCTAATTTGATTACATCATCAATATAGGCTACGGCAAATTCTTTGACTGGTTCTAATACCTTGTCCATTAATCTTTGAAAAGTAGCGGAAGCTCCATGGAAGCCAAAATGCATTTTTGTAAAATGATACAATCCTATTGGGGTTCCGAATGCGGTCTTCTCTTTGTCTTCATCTCTTAAAGGGATCTGCCAGTAACCTTTCGTTAAATCTAACGAGCTTAGGAATTTGGATTCACCTAACCTGTCCAATAAATCATCTATTCTAGGCATTGGGTACGCATCGAATTTAGATACTGAATTTAATTTTCTAAAATCAATACAGAACCTAACAGTTCCGTCGGGTTTAGGGACAACCACTGGATAACTTCTCCAGGGACTGTTGGAAGGTTCTATCACTCCTAAGTCCAACATCTTTTTTACCTCTTCCTCAATAACTGGTATTAGATGTCGAGGCCATTTACGTCCCTGATCTCTCATTATATGGTAACTTCAACATTTATGCAATGTTCGCAAATATTGGTGTCACCCGGCTTATTCGAAAAGGTATCCTCATATTCTTTCTCCAAGCGTGCTACCTGTTGTTTCTGCTCTTCTGTCAATTCCTGACAAATCTTAATACGCTCCAGAGGTTTACCATAGACATCAGTGTCAGGGCCCAATTCCTCGTCCTCTACCTAAGCCAACAATGCTTCTCTTTCCTTCCATTCTTTTAACAGATTTACATGGTAAATTCTTTTATCCTTTGATTTGTTAGGCATCTCAATCTCGTAATCCACCTCGTTAATTTTCCTAATAACTTTATATGAGCCTTGCCATCTAGACATTAACTTTGCCCCTTCAATGGGTAATAATAATAACACAATTTGCCCTTCCTTAAACTGTCTACATTTTACTCTCTTATCATACCTTCTTTTTTGAGATCCTTGAATATTTAACAAATTCTTTTTAACCATATCTCGTACCTTCCATAAATGGTCCCGCATCTCAATAACATATTGTAAAGTTGTTTCCGCCTCATCTTTTCCTTCCTCCCATTTTTCTTTTACTAGATCTAAAATTCCTCGAGGATTCCTCCCATAAAGTAACTCGAAAGGTGAGAAAGCGGTGGAAGATTGGGGAACCTCTCGGATAGCAAACATTAAAGGAGCTAATAATAAATGCCATTTTCCGCGGATTATCTAAAACTACCTTTCTTAACATACTTTTCAAAGTTTTGTTAAACCTTTCCACTAATCCATTCGTCTGCGGGTGGTAAACCGTAGTCTTTAAAGGTTTTACATCTAAGATCTTCCACATCTGTTTGAAAGTGACACTCATGAAATTGCTTCCTTGATCTGTCAAAACTTCATGTGGAAAACCTAGCCTAGAAAATACCTGTAATAATTCCTTAGCTAATACTTTAGCAGAAATTGACCGCAAAGGAATAGCCTCAGGATAGCGTGTGACATAGTCAACCATCACCAATATATATAGATTTCCCCCAGCTGACTTAGGTAAGGGACCTACTATATCGAGACCAATACGATCAAAAGGTTGGTCGATAATTGGCATTGAAATTAAAGGTGCCCCTGGTGGAGGTTTTTTTCTGAGTTAATTGACATTGTTTACAAGTTGTACAAAAGCATTCAATATCTTTCCTCATATTAGGCCACCAGAACCTTTGGCTAATCCTATGAGACATTTTTTCTTTAGCCAGGTGTCTGGCAACAGGAAGATCATGTGCTAGACACATTCTTTCCAGTCTCCAAATTTTAGGTACAATTAATTTCTCCTGTTGATCAGCATCCATATAGTACATTAATCCATCTTTCATTAAATATCCATTAGACCCCATCTTATCTCTTATCTTAGCTAAATCAATATCGTTTTGTTGTAAAAATCTCACCCGATCACGTGACGCCTGAATCATTTCATCTCTCGTATCACCATCCACACGTTCCAGCTCACCTTGCATTCCTTCCTGTGTTTGCATAAGATCATTAATACCCATCCGATCTCTCCCAATTAACATTTCACGGCTCAAAGTGGGAACTACGCCAATATTCATCCTCCGTTTTCTCCCATTAATTTCAACATCAGCCCATACAGTATCATATTCTTTAGAATCACCATGTACACATTTAACTGACACAGTATTATTCCCCAAGACCCCGGATTTCAAATTTCTAACCAAGGTCTAAGCACAACCAGTATCAATAAAAGCACATTTACGTTCCCCGTTAACATATGCCATAACCTCCCACTGTCTTTTCCCATTTTCCTTCCCGCCTGAATAATCGACATTCTCGCCACCCCCACGCACAATCTAGCTTCGGACATTCGTGTTTGAAATGTTGGCTAGAGCCGCAACCAAAACATACAGGTTTATTACTGTTCTTATATTGGGCATAAGCTCTTGAGATCGAAAGTCCTCTCCCTATCTGTGTAGGTTTTCTATCTCCCGCCGCTGTTGCTCCATGCACTCTGCCGAAACTGCTTGTGCTGTTGCTCCCGGGCGCCGCCATCTTGTTCGCCGTCTTCACCGCGTGTGTTGCTCCTTCTGATGACGTCGAATTCTCGTGTCGCTCATCCGGGTTTTCGCAGATCTCTAAAATATGCACGACGTCGTCCAATGAAGAGGGGCGATTTCTCCTCACCCAGTTTGCTGCCGAAGCCGAGATGCTGCTCAACAGCTGTTCGATGACTATTGCTTCCAAAATCTGTTCTTTGGAGCTCTCATGCACACGTAGCCATTTGGAGGCATTAGCTCTTAAGCGTTGTGCTAGTGTCTGGGGATGCATACCACTTTTGAAAACCAATGCACGAAACCTGCAGCGTTAAGCCTCCGGGGTAAGATTCAATGTCAATAAAATAGCGTTTTTTACTTTGTGGTAGTCTGTAGCGTCCCCCGGATCTAATGCATCCACGATCTCTTGCAACACAGCATTTAAACCAGGAGTGAGTATTAAAGCCCACTGTTCCTTTGGCCATCGTGCCGCAGTCTCTACTCTTTCAAAAGTGTTTAAATACACCTCCACGTCATCTTCTTTTGACATTTTTTGTAGTCGAACTGGGGCCGGGTTCGATACCCAAACATTACTGCTTGGGCCGGATCTTTCATCCCTTGGTGGAGATAAACCGGTAGTGTCTGCCTTAAATATTTGTGTCATCAACATTTTATTCTGCTCAGCAATTAATTCCATTAGCTTCTCCTGACTGTTTTTTGGTGGTCCCAAATTTTCCTTCTCTTCTTCTTTTGGACTCGGAACCGCCCCACGTTGGGCGCCATTTTGTGAGGGTTCAAATCTCTCTAAGGTCGGTTCCAATCCATAGATGAGTCCAGAGTCGGTTTGAGGTGAAACTTCAAAGGGATTTTTATTAACAGACAGTTTTTGACAGCTTGAAGATACAGCGGTATAAGGCACTTGAACTTGTTTTAATAACTAAGAAACATTAACTGGTTCAAATAAAGGTTCTTCCAACTCTAACAATATTGGACTAAATTCTTGACGGAGCCCCTTTAACGATAAGGACGCCCAGCAATCCCCCAACCCAGACATTGTGTGCCGCAGCACGGGAGTCTCTCCCACTGAGCTACCGGGATTTCTTGATTGACTTTCCGCCATTCGGTTTGGAACTTCTTGCTCGTCTCGGGCCACCTTAAAGGTTTGACTTGCACAGACCACCTGAATTCCTCAGGCTCACTCTTCCTCCATTTCTTCTCCTCCTCCTGAGTGAAGCTGCACTCTGTCTGACTGCCCCTTTCAGTTACTAGTCTCTCAACTCTGCCACCTCTTGCGCCTCCACTCTCTCTCTCTTCCCAACTGTCAATAACTTTCTCGTGCTTCCCTCCCGTATTGCGCGCATCCTCAGCAACCCACAATACTTCCTTATTAGAATCTTCCATTATATTCTCCTCTTTCAGAACAACACTTTCAAAAGCTCTCATCCATTCACCCTCCATTGTCTCTTCAGTCACCTTCAGGTCCAGAGTTGCTTTCTCAGACGGCTCACTATCAATCTGATTCTCACAGTAAGGCTGATATCAAGCAGCAGCCTCCCAAAAGAGATATTTGGGTGTAGTAAATAAAAACAATGAATATAGTTTAGTTGCAGTCACTCAGGGACTAAACTGAAAATAATTTCCTCACTTCAATTGGATGCACTGAAGTGCAATGTGCCTGCCTGGCTGTGTGTTCAATTGCACACCCAGCAGCACAACAGGTGTATGTATTTGTAAACCACAAACAAACACTGGAGTAATGAATCAATATAATATAATATTGTAAGGCTTATATCAAGCAGTGGCCTCCCAAAAGAGATATTTGGGTGTAAACAAAAACAATGAATATAAGTTTAGTTGTAGTCACTCAGGGAATAAAGTGAAAATAATTTCCTGACTTCAACTGGATGCACTGAAGTGCAATGTGCCTGCCTGCCTGTGTGTTCAATTGCACACCCAGCAACACAACAGGTGTATGTATGTAAACCACAAACAAAGACTGGAGTAATGAATCAATAATATAATATTGTAAGGCTGATATCAAGCAGCGGCCTCCCAAAAGAGATATTTGGGTGTAGTAAATAAAAACAATGAATATAGTTTAGTTGCAGTCACTCAGGGACTAAACTGAAAATAATTTCCTGACTTCAACTGGATGCACTGAAGTGCAATGTGCCTGCCTGGCTGTGTGTTCAATTGCACACCCAGCAGCACAACAGGTGTATGTATGTAAACCACAAACAAAGACTGGAGTAATGAATCCATAATATAATATTGTAAGGCTGATATCAAGCAGCGGCCTCCCAAAAGAGATATTTGGGTGTAAACAAAAACAATGAATATAGTTTAGTTGCAGTCACTCAGGGACTAAACTGAAAATAATTTCCTGACTTCAACTGGATGCACTGAAGTGCAATATACCTGCCTGGCTGTGTGTTCAATTGCACACCCAGCAGCACAACAGGTGTATGTATGTAAACAACAAACAAAGACTGAAGTAATGAATCAATATAATATAATATTGTAAGGCTGATATCAAGCAGCGGCCTCTCAAAAGAGATATTTGGGTGTAAATAAAAACAATGAATATAGTTTAGTAGTTGTAGTCAGGTAAACTGAAAATAATTCTCTGAATTATTCTGTCCCACTTAAATGGAATGTGTCTGTGTGATCAAGGGCACACACAGAGCTCAACAAGTTTAAAAACAAACAATTAAGTAAGTAATTAGTAAACTAAATAATATTTTGAAATATTCGTCACTTAGGAGGATAGAGGTTCAACTTCTGTTCTTGCCTTGCACCCCAAATGTGTGTGTGCAAGCAAATTGAAGTTGGGAAAAATAGAAAATAAATGGTATGGTAGTATATATATTTTAAAATAAATCCATACCTCCCACTCCCAGTTGACCCTCCCCCTTTATCCAAGAAATATCCTCCTCTCCCCACAAACAGCCAGAGAAGAGGAAAAATAGAAAAGCCTAACTGCTTCCCTTCGCCAAAGCTGCAGGGAATCAAAGAAATTTTTCTAATAAAAAAATCAATTCCCTCCCTCCCTGCCTGCCTGCCTAAAGCCTAAAGCCTCAAGGCCTCCCCCCTCGAATCCAGTCTCCAGTCTCCCACTAGCACAGCACAGTCCTCCCTCAACCACATCCAAGAGCCGACTGAGACTTCTGGAAGGTGCCTTGGCTTTTTATGCCCTCTGGCACATCCAGAAGTGTCAGTCAAAACCTGGCCATGCCATTGGTGGAATTGTTCAAAAAATTTGCATGGTCCCATCCCATGCCCAGCCCACATGGGCAGGTCTAAAAAAAAAAAAATAAAATAAAATCATTGAGACGTTTTATTGCTATAAAAAATCCACTGCTGCTACTATTAAAAATCAGGCTTTAAAAATAAATAATGTTTCTGTGGATATTTGGTGTGTTTTTTGATCACGATTTACAAAGAAAAATTGTGGTCACCATTTTGGATCCCCCCCACTGCATGGCATGGCGACGAGGATGATGCCCCCCCCCAGCCTGGTGCCAGCAGCCCAGGACAGGAGAGGAGGGGCGGAGGCCGTGGACCTCCCCCAGAAACCACCCCTCTGGTAGGTGGCAATTGGCAAAGCCTCAGGCAGGCATATTTTCGCCTGCTTTTTCGGCCGGGAGGGAGTCGGTTTTTTTTAACCTTTAGAAACTTTTTCTGTGCTTGTTGTGGCATCGCGCAATCGCCGTGATGCCACAAACGGAAACAAAGATCCCGACCAGTTTTTTCTTTTTTCGGTTTGAGTTCAAATTGTAACGTCTTAATCTCCGTTACCGTTTCTTCCGTTACCTACGGTAATGGAAAAAACAGTAACGGAAATGAAAATTTCGCCGCTCCGTGCCCATGTCTAATTAGAATACACCATTAATCAACATGGTGACAAGAACAGGAAAAATCAGAGCATCACGGTACAAGACAAGAGTCACTGAATTTGTGAAATCCACAGGCATGTGGATTTGAGTGAACCTATGGATATTGTCTATCTTAATTTTCAGAAGACCAAAGGCTGCTGAGAAAATTGCACAATCAAGCAACTGTTATGGGTTGAGAATTGGTTGAGATCCAGGAAACAAAGGGCCTTTTCACACGACCCCTAAACTCCACGGCAAATGGCTCCCAGCTCCGGAGCTTAAAATTGTTTCCCCACCAGCTCCGGAGTTTACAGAAAATTAAGTGCAACCACGCCCACCTAAGCGCTTCCCAGTGCATTTTTCAGGTACCTGCTCTCCGGGGGTGAAAATCCCTGATGCGGATGTAACCTATTGTGTGCCGGGCTCTCCTCGCTTCTGTTTGTTGTCCCTTTAAGACACAGGAATCAGGATGACGACGGGGCTCGGGGCGGCTTCGACCGGCAGACGGAGGTGAGCCTGCATTCTTTTCTCCCTTTTTTTCTCCCTCCCCTCTCGCAGACAGGAGCAAGGAAGTGCGGAGGGGTGGGAACACAGGAAGAGCAACAAACCCCCAAGATCTCTGGTCTGAATTTAAGTGGCCAGCGGATCTTAGGGGTTGTGTGAAAAGGCTCAAAGAGTAGGTGTCAATGGGAATTTTTCACAATGGAGAGAAGTGAAAAGCAGTGTGCCCCAGGGATCTGTCCTGGGACTGGTGCTTTTCAATCTGTTCATAAACGTCCTGGAGACAGGGATAAGCAGTGAGGTGGCCAAGTTTGCAGATGACACAAAACTTATCCAGGTGGTGAAGACCAGAGAAGATTATGAAGAGCTCTAGAAGGATCGTTCCAAACTGGGAGAATGGTCTGTAAAATGGGAAATGCATTTCAATGTAGGAAAATGTAAAATAATACATATTGGGGCAAAAAAAATCAAAACTTTATCAGCTAATGGATTCTGAGCTATCGGTGATGGATAGAGCTTGGCGTGCTGGTGGACAGCTCAATGAAGGTGTTTACCCAATGTGTGGCAGCGGTGAAGGAGGCCAGTTCCATGCTAGGGATCGTCAAAAAGGGGATTGAAAATAAAACAGCCAACATTATAATAGTAAGGCTGTACCTGGAGTATTGCGTACAGTTCGGGTCACCGCATCTCACGAAGGACATAGTTGAACTGGAAAAGGTGCAGAAGAGTAACTAAAATGATTACTGGGCTGGGGCACCTCCCTTATGAGGAAAGGCTAAAACATTTGAGGCTCTTTAGTATGGAAAAAAGTCACCTGGGGTGGTGGTGGGGAGATGACTGAGATGTAGAAAATTATGCAGGGCATGAGAAAAGTGGATAGAGGGATGCTATACCTGAACTAGGGGACATCCACTCAAATTGAGGGTTGGGAGAGTGAGAACAGACAAAATGCTTCTTTACCCAGTGTGTTGTTAGTCTGTGGAACTCCCTGACACAGGATGTGGTGATGTCACCTGGCCTGGATGCCTTCCAAAGGGGATTGGACAGATTCCAGGAGGAAAAGTCCATCACAGGATATAAGACATGATGTGTAATCTCCAGGCTTAAAAAATTAAGGTTGAAAAGTTGCTCCTCATCTGGGTGGAAGAGAAGCCGCGTGCGGGGGACATAGTGTCTGAGGCAATGATTTGTGCCAAATCCAAGGCCTTGCACACTGACATTCTCGAACAGCAGCCGGAAACATCAGGATCTTCTGAGGAGTTCAAGGAGAGCAGGAGTTGGCTTGAGAAGTTTTTAGGACAGATCTGGCATCCACAGTGTGGAGAGGCATGGTGAAGCCACCAGTTCTGATCTTCCTGTAGCTGAGGACTTTGCAGCCAAGTTCCTGGAGACCATGACTGCTGAGAGCTACCTTCCACAGCAGATCTTCAACAGTGGTTGGGGCATTTTCTGGAGGGCAAACAGCAAGGCTTGGGTGACATGCATGCTATTTGTGCAGTGGGTCAATCTTGTGTTTGGTCCTGCTGTACAAATGGCCTTGCTGGTCATGGACAACACACCAGCTCATCCTAGCCACCCTAGGAGGAGAAATATGGAACGAAATAAGAAGAAACGTCTGAGGGGTGGGAAAGAAGAAGCCTGTCAAGTGGGAGAGCTGATTGCAATGGGAGTTTAATGGGATAATGGTTTTTCTTCTTTCCTTTGTTTTTTCTGGCCTAACTAATGAGAGAAAATGTACAGTGGTGGGTTGGATTATATGGGAAGCTGAGTAAAATTTTTTGACTAAAGTGTAAGGGGGGTAAGTACATCGGAGTAGGTGGAATCCAGAGCCCAATAAAATTGGAGGGTAAATTTCGCTCCACCCTGGTGAGGGATTGGTTGGGCAAGGGGTTGGGGGTGGGGGGGAGGGGGGAGGGGGGAACCAAGAGGAACAAGGAAATTAATGACTAGGAATTCTAAAAGTAATGATGGCGGGGGAAATTAAGGTAATGTCATTAAACGTAAATGGTTTGGCTTCCAATATTAAACGATTTAGACTCCAGAAACTATTGCAGGATATGAAAATAGATATAGCATGTTTGCAGAGACCCACAAGAGAAAGGACGATTCCAAGCTTTGGAATGTAAAGGAATGGAATAGACTGGTCGAGTCAAGGGGTACAAATAAGGCAAGGGGCGTAGCAATATTAACCTACTCAAGGTTAAAAGTAGAAACTCTAAGGGTACGGTCAGACAAGGAAGGGAGATATGTATTCTGGAAACTACATGTGAATGGCAAATTATACACATTGGCGAATATATATGCGCCCAACAAAGGACAGAAAGGGTTCCTAAAAGGAATTCTACGGAAATTAAAGAATTTTTATGAGGGTGAGATTATACTGGTGGATGACTTTAACTGTGATATGAGAGACAAAGAAAAAGGAGTACTGAAGGAGTTGAATTTAAAAGATGTGCATGAGATTGTATCCCAAAGGAATGAACCTACCTACTTTTCTAAAAGGTACAAAAAGTTCTCTTTCCTAGATTTCATTTTAGTTAAGGGGAACTCTCAACTAGAAGTTTCAAGAGTAATAACAGAAACAATTTGGTTGTTGGACCATGCACCACTAGTGATGGAATTTAAGACATATCAAGAACAGAAACTTAAGAGATGGCGGTTTAATCCTAGATATTTCTGGAAAGAAAAAGATATAGAGGATTTGAATCAAAAATAGAGTTATTTTTTAGGGAGAATAGCAATTATATGGAAGTGGTCTGGGACGCAGGGAAAGCTGTAATAAGAGGATACTGTATAGCAAAGGAAATCGAATTTAGGAAAAGGATGAGAGAAGACAATTGAAACTTCAGGAAATTGGAGAATTACAGAAACAATTACAAAAAAAGGACAGTAAACAAGTCAGTGCTCAGTTAGAGAGGACTAAAAAGGATATATATGAGTTGGATTGGACATGGGTTTTGGAAACGAGATTTATTGGTGAAAAATGACTTCCAACGCATCAACATAAATACTGTAAAAAGGCTATCCAATTATTTGAAAAAGAAAAAAGATAAACAAGCTATAGGGGTAATTAAAGGAGGAGGAGGTGTAAGATTATATGGGGATAAACAAATAAAAGAGGAATTTGCTAAGTTTTATCAAAAATTGTATAAACAAATAAAGCAAGAGTCTAAGATAGCATTATATAAAGACCCAATTAAAGAAGATGATTTGGAGAGTATCAACCGGGAAATAACAGATATAGAATTTCAAGAAGTAATTAATGAATTAAAGAAAGGGAAATCTCCGGGGATAGATGGTTCTACTCTCGAGTATTACAAAATGGTGGGGAAACAATACCAGAAATGGGAAAGTTGTTTAATAATATTCTGAAGGGTGGCAAAGCCCCAGACTCATGGAGAAAAAGTGAGATAGTGCTTATACTAAAAAGCAAAAA
This sequence comes from Phrynocephalus guinanensis, assembly GCA_037367245.1. Lineage (NCBI taxonomy): Eukaryota > Metazoa > Chordata > Lepidosauria > Squamata > Agamidae > Phrynocephalus > Phrynocephalus guinanensis. Next base: position 21,677,434 of record CM074744.1, on the reverse strand, counting down.
TAACCCCATGGATTGTAACTCTTATAGGCCTATAAACTTGGCAAACCAGGATTATAAAATCTTTACTAGAATATTAGCAAAGAGGTTAGCAACTCTTCTACCAAAGCTAGTGAATGAAGATCAATATGGATTTGTTAAAGGGAGATTAATAGGACACCTCTTAAGAAACATAATTAACATTTTAACACATAGAAGAGAGTCAAAACATCAGGAAAAATTGGCATTACTAAAACTTGACATTTATAAGGCATTTGACACAGTAAGTCATGAATATTTAATTCAAGTTCTAGAGGAATTTGGATTCAAGGGTGAGATAGTGCAGGCAATAAAAGAAATTTATAGTAACAGCAAAGCTGTTGTCAGGGTTAATGAAGGCTGGACAAATGAAATCTTAATACAAAGAGGGGTTAAGCAGGGGTGTCCCTTATCTCCGTAGTTATTTATCCTAGCAATGGAGCCTTTGGCGGACAAAATTAGAAATGTGGTAAGGATACAAGGATATAAATTGGAGAAGGAAGAAGTAAAAGTGAATCTTTTTGCCGATGATGTCTTAATAGTTTTAGGGAACCCATTGGAGGTATTGAAGGAAATCATGATTATACTAGAAGACTTTAGAAAATGTACAGGATTAGGCGTGAACATTAAAAAATCAGAAATAATGCTTTACAATGTTAAATATAGGGAACAAGAGGAAATAAGGAAATTAATGGGGATGACAATGGGGACAAAAAAACTTAAATATTTGGGAGTTATTATAACTAAAAACTTAAATAAACTTAGAGTAACAAATTTTAAGATGGTATAGAAAAAGATACAAAAGCAACTGGGGGAATGGAAGAATAGAGTATTAGGAGTTATGAGTAGTAGAATTAGAACAATTAAGACATTTATAGTCCCTAAAATATTGTATCTTTTTCAAGTGCTACCTATATGGATTCCAAAAAATGTTTTAAGATGATGGGATAAGGAATTAAGAACTTGGGTATTTGGGGGAAAGAAGGCAAGGGAAGTCCAAAGATTGATTTATATGCCATAAGAGGATTTGGGATGGGGTCTGCCGTGGTTGGAATATTACTACGAATCATTTCAATTGAAATATCTACTGGAGCTCGATGGAAGAAACAAAAATAAGTGGTCAAGAATTGAGGATGAAATAAATAATGGAATTGGCAAATTTGGTATATATACAGATAGGGAGCAAAGTATTCCTAAGACAACAAGTGGCCCTAGACAGGTGGCCTTTAAGATATGGGGAAAATGGCAAGCTAAATGGAAAGGAGGATTTGTAGAGGGTAAACCTTTGGAAAGCCTAAGAAAGGAGGGAGACTTATTCAAGGAAGATTTATGGAAAAAGTTAGCATGTAAAGGGTATCATTGTATTAAGAATTTGTACAAGAATGGCAAACTAATTCCACTTCAGGAATTAGTTAATGATGTGGGAGGAAAATATTGGTTGAATCTGTTAGGGTTATATAATAGGGTTAAGTTATATTTACAAGCTGAAGGCCTCATACAAAAAGAAAAGAGGTGTGGGAAAATTCATAAAAATTTAGATTTAAAGGGAAAAGGACTGACAGGTGAAATATATAAACTTATGGTTACAGATAAAGATTTTTTGTTTAAAGCATTGCAAAATAAATGGAGCAATGAAATGATATTAACAGAGGACGATATAAGGAAAATGATGAAAGGTATTAGAGAAATAAAATTGGTGAAATTTAGAGAATTAGAAAGGCAAGTTATATTCAAATGGTATAGAACATTGACACAACTTGCATACATGATAAAAGGATTTAAACCAAATTGTTGGCATTGTAACAATGAACCAGGTTGGTATTCCCACCTTTGGTGGGAATGCGTTAAAGTTAAATCATTTTGGAATATAATCCTCAGGAAAATAGAAAATTGGTTTAAAATTAAATTAGAAATTAATGGAAGTTTATTATTTATGGGTATACTGGGTTGTGAAAAATTAAGGGCTGCAGACCAATATCTATTGAAAGCAATGCTGATAGCGGCACATGCAGTGATTGCATGGGGATGGAAAGATTCCACTAAATGGAATGAGGATAATTGGAATTTATATCTTGAAACAATACAATCAGACATATTGGCAAGATTAAAAATGGGAAGATTGGGAAATTATGAAAAAGAAAAGTGGTATAGTTACTTTAGATGGATTAGGGAAGAAAAAGTATCCAAAGAAATATAGGAGAAATGTAAAAAACTGAAGGATTGGCTTAAGCTATGAATAAAGTAAGGAGGTTTAAGAGGAAGCCAAAGACATTGGTGGGATGTACTAAAGAGCTTGTATGGAAGTATGGAAAATAATTTGTTCTTCGGTTCCAGGGGTTGGGGAGGTGTTGGGGAGGGGGGATGTAAAAATAAGCGAATTAATTATGTATTATTGTGTATGTATTATTTATTAGTTTCTCTAAAAAATTAATAAAAATTAATGTTCAAAAAAAAAACCAGCTCATCCTCCAGGAAGACTTGTTGGAGGAATTCAACTTCATCAAGGTGATGTTCCTCCCTCTTAACACCACATCTTATTGCAGCCAATGGACCAGCAGGTCATCTCTAATTTCAAAAAACTGTACACCAAGGAGCTGTTCCGTCACTGATTTGAGATGAAGGATGGACCAAGCTTCACCCTGTGAGAATATCAGAGAGACCACTTTGACATTGTCAACTGTGTGCAGATGATCAGCATTGCCTGGGATGGGATCAGCTAGTGGAATCTGAAGCTGCTTAGTGCAACCTGTGGCTAGGCTGTATTGTGCCACCTGATGCTTCTGAACCTGCACCAGAGTCTGCAGTGGTGCAAGAAATTGTTTATTTGGGAAGGACCATAGGGCTCGAGGTGAACAAGGAGTATGTGTTCGAGCTTGTAGAGGGACACGAACATGAACTGAGAACCCAGGACCTCTTGGAACTACAGAATAAATCAATGGAGGAACCACAGGTATCATTGGAGGAGAAGGCAATGAGTGAGGAAGATATCTCGTTATCTGTGTCTTTTTTCTAGTCTTCAGAACAGATCAGTCGGTTTCTCATACATTCCTATGGGAAAATGCATTTCGGATAATGAATTTCTTGGATAGCGAATTGCCTCAGAGAATGAATTACAGTAGGAACCCCATATCCACTGATTCATTACCCACTGAATCAGTTATCCCAGGTTGGCAAAGGAAAAAATAAATACATAATCCAGCAGCTGCAAAGTAAGGTACTGTCATAAAACAGCAGCTGTAAAGCAAGCTACTGTCATAAAACAGCAGCCATAAAGCAAGCTACTGTCACAAACAGCAGCCACAAAGCAAGCTACTGTCATAAAACAGCAGTTTTGGGGATTTTGGTGTTCTCTCTTATCCACGGTTTTCATTATCCATGGGAAGGCCTGGAACCAATCCCCAGAGAATATTGGGGGGTCCTACTTGTACATTTGTTATCCGAGGTACCATTGTAGGGTACCATTGTAAGGCCAGTTGCAGGGGAGTGGTATCAGGATTCAAGATGTAAAAGTTCCAGAAATGTTGAAGCTTGGGGAAAAAACTGTTTTTTTTGTTGTGAACTTTTCTTGTTAACCACCCTGAGTTCCTGTCTGAGAAAATCTGGCAGTATATAAATATATATATATATATATATAAAATAATTTTTTTCAGAAAAAACACAGAAATTTTCAGAAATATTGAAAAATATAAAAATAAATATATATAAAATAATTTTTTTCCAGAAAAAAACACAGAAATTTTCAGAAATATTGAAAAAATACTACATTTAGCACTCCCACACCCTTTTACAGCTTGAAAGTCATTCTGTTACTTTAGGAACATAAAATATGACTATAGACAATTTGAGTCAGCATAAAATTATCACAATCAGCATATTAAAATATAGTGTATCCAAATAATTATTATAAACAGAATTTACTTTTTAAATAATATTTATTTGTAATTGTAACAAATCGAGTACTAATCTCCTGAATTGTTTACTAGTTTATGTGGAACAAAAAAATCTACAAATCAATGTTTAAAAATCTTAAATTAACAATTATTCATATTTCCACAGTATTAAATACATATAAAATAAAAACCCCATTCTCATAAAATGAATTTATAAATTTATTAACATACCCACAGACATGCAAAAACAAAAGTGAAACCTTTTTCTTTTTATTGTGACAATAGCAGCACCTCCTAAAGGAAGAAATGTGTCTTGTTCTTGCACTGGGGAGTTCATTGTGTAACCTAGCACTTGCTTGTCCTCAGTGCACATAAATTAGAATAATTTGATATTATGCATATTTTTAGAAATGATTTGGAAAATATATGAACACCTAGTCTTAAAATATTTTATTCATGTTAAAACAAAACATTTCATAATCATTTTTTCTATTTCTTTTTTCTATTTTTCCAATTTTTGGATAAAAACCAAAAAGGCTTCAGGACAAAAAAATGAAAAAAAAACTGTTTTCCCACAGGTTTTTCCAGGTTTTTCAAGGCCTTCATATCTCGGATCAGGAGACAGAGATATCTAGTCTCATGAGCTCACAGAGGCATTTGGCGGGGCCACTGGGAGATACAGGAAACTGGACTAAATGGGCCCTTGGCCTGATCCACCATGACCTTCCTTATGTTCTTATGTACATTTATAAAAGAGATAATTTCTAGCTTACTCTTTTGATGGTTTTATTGAATTGTTGACCAAGACCTAGTAAGGGAGAAGAATCCAATTTGCAGATTGTTGAACTATCTAGAGCAGGGGTCCTCAAAGTTTTCAAACAGTGGGCCAGTCCACCACCACCCAGACACCACTGGGGGCCGGATAACAGTCCAAAAGCAGCTGCGGAGGCTGGCTTGCTCACAAAATAGGGGGTAGGTGGGGGTTGCAATTGGTCCCAGGGGCCGGATTCAGGACTTTGGGGGCCGCATCCGGCCCCGGGGCCTTAGGTTGAGGACCCCTGATCTAGAGAGATAAAGGAATGGATCAGAATAATGGAGAGCAACCACTAAAGTTGCTTTGAACAAGTGTAGAACGGAGCAGATTTTTAATTCCACAGGAAACCTGAGTCTGGTAGAGACAGATTTGCTCACCTCTCTGAACTGCTGGAGTCAAGAGTCTGAAATGAGTGTTGAAAAGCTGTTGGTGGAGCTGAAAAGATTGAGGGCTTTTATTCTGTCTGGCTCTGTTTCTAGTGGTGTGCCGCCAAATTATATTTAAGTACCATTCGTTTTGTTGGCAGGACATTTTTGCTGATGTTTGCAGAATGACAGAAATCGTTCAGCTCTAAGCACCATGAAAACAAAGCAACACTAGAAGTGAGTGCAATACATTTGCCATCCAAGGGTAGTTGCACTCCAGATGGTTTGGCTCTCTATTATCTTGACCATCAGCCATACTAGTAAAAAAAATTGTTAACATCTTCATTTATCCATTGGTTGTCTGACCATCTGTCCTTAAGGTGATCTTCCTGTGACACCAAATCCTCCCAGGTCATCATTCTCCTGGTTGTTACCTTGAGGGAGGTTAGGAAATCATATACTAGAAGATGGGCATCAGATTGTGGAATGGTATCCTGCTTGAGCTACAATGTGCCTTCTCCCTTCCTACCTTGGGCTTCAGAAGGGGCTTTATAGGTTAGTGCCATCCCGTGGAATTCATCCTTGAAACGGCTGGGCAACCAGTGGGAATGCTGTAATGGGAGTTATATGTTCCCAGTAATCAGTCCACTGTTAAACATTCCAACTGTAGCCCTTTGGACCCCATGAAGTTTCAAAACACATCCCAGAGTCAGTCCCACATAGAGTGTATCCCAGTAGTCCAGCAGAGATGGGACTAAGTACACGTCATTGTGGTCAGATTGGTCCTCTCAAGAAATGGCTCCAGGTGGTGCATTAATTTTAAATGTACAGAAGCACTCCTGGCCACTGGCAAAATGTGGCCTCCAGTCTCAGAGACTCATCCAGGATGATCCCTAAAATGCACACCTGAGTGATATTTAGTTGTGAAGCTAACAAACAAACAAACAAGCAAGGGCTCAAACACAAAAAATAATAACAACCCATGAATGTACAAAAAGGTGGCCAGTTCTTTTGCTTAAGGGGCAATCAATGAGAATTTGACACAGGAGTGCCATGAAGGTAGCTGAGATTATTTCCATCCTTAATTTACTCTGAGGAGGACGAACAGGAGTGCAGAATCCCTCTCAGTCCAAACCACCAGGAAAGAACAACCAAGCATATTAAGTTTGTACTGTACTGTATATGAAAGAACAAGCAGTACTCCAAAAGTACTCCAAAAGACAAGCCATTTTCTGCCATTTGGACAAAATGCTGACTCTTCAGGTATCTGAATCACATGCCACATTAATTTGGTAAGATTGATTTAATGAAGGGCTTGCTCATGAAATCTTCCACCAGAATAGGATGTCACGTACATAGCCGAGAGGCTTGATGGGAGACAGAAGAGATGGTATAAAAGGTGTGCTTGGGCTGCTACCTCCCAACAGCTTCACTGGACCTGACCTCCTTCAGTCGATTTCAACTCTACTGAGTCTTTGGTAAGTCACATTTATCGTAAATGAAAATACTTTTAATGGTTCTGAATCCAATTACTACTTCCAATTAACATTCAATGGGATGGGGAAATGGAGTCAAGCCCTGCATTCAGTCCTGTTGATTCAGTGGGTCTACTGTAGTTGGAGTGACCGGTTGCATTCAGGCCAAAATGTGGTGGAATTCCAATGGCTTTAAGACATTTCGAGGGGCCATCTCCTGTTCTCTTTGTATGTCAGCCACTTAGTAAGACAGACAGAAAGACTGTGTCAATCATTGTTGAGGAATAAAAATGGTGCTGGTCCAAGTTATGGGACTTATCTCCACCATGTTTTGGTGGGGTTTTTTGCCTAGAGAATAAATAAATTCTAAAAATGCTGTTTCGTGTGTAGATAATGTTCTTCATCAAGGACTCGGAAAAATACCCAACAAAGATACTGGATAAAGGATACTGAAATGGGTTTTAAACATTCTAGAGAAGTAGGGAAGAGTTGGATTGGTTGTCAGAAAGAGATTCAGCATCTCAGAGTTGAATCAAAAGAGAAAAAGCCTTGCACTCCAATATCTGGTATTTCTTGTTGGGTTAATTAATCCCTCATATTTGATATTTGCTTCCAGAGGCAGCTTCATCCAACCATGGCATACTGTGAACAAAGAATCGCCATCCCCAGTTTTGGGGTTGTATCGGACAACCGTAGCTTTGGCAATGGGTTTGGCAATGGGGGCTCTGCTCTCGGTTCCCTTGGTTCTGGAGTCACTGTATCCACAGTTAGTCTTGTGCTGGTCACAGGAATCACAGCTGCAACCATTGTCCAAACCCCACCAAGTGAACTACTAATCCAGCCTGCCCCTGTTAATGTAGTCATTTCAGGCGCCGCACTTGCTCCCTCCTACTAAAGGCTCCCAGGTTGGGGGCCACCCTTCCTGTTCTCATCTGGGTTGAGGGCCAGGCCTTGAAGATTTTTATTGGGGCTTGAGCAACAGAAACGGTGGCTTCCTCAGAGATCGTAATAGCACATGTTGCTAGACCAACTACAAAACCTCTGTGATCCTCAGAAGACCCATGGATGCTCTAAGATGATAGAAACCAATTGCTGAGAGATCTGCTCCAAAATCAGAGCCTTTCCGCATGAAGTCCTGAATTTCTTCACGAACTCTGCAGGCTTTCTTTTCCTCTTCTTTCTCACTTTGGCTTTTGAAATTCCAATGTCACAAAAAGGAGCAACCCAAACTCTTCTTTAGCTTTCGTTCTTGTTACTTACCTCTGTCGTTTGGTTTTATTCGACTGTCCGCTCACGTCTCATGTTTTCATTAAAGCTTATGCTGCATTCTAGTCCATGTCTCTCTAGTGTCCTTTGGGAACTCCCCAAAGTGTATCTAAGGCCATCTGCCAGCTGAGTGTGTGTATCTGCAGAGATGTTTTGCTTCAAGAAGAGGAAGAAATTCACGCCATCTCCCCCTCTGCCTGCTCTTGTGTCGTGTGCAATCTTTGGGATTGTGTGGAACCTTGTGTTTTTGAAACAATGCACATGAACAGGTGCACTTTTTTAAAATAAATCCTTGGAATTACCAGGTGTAGCTTGGTGATTCCCAAGAGTAGGCAATTCATACAGAGAAACAACCGTCATCCTCAGAGCTAGTCTTAGGGATGGGATGCAAGGCAGCCATTCATGTTTCTTTCAGAGATGGCAAGAAAGGATTGGTCCCAGGAGATATGGAAAGATGCGCAAAAACATGCAGAGGTGTTTGGTTCATCCTATGAATGAAGGTGACCCCAGACCAACTAAGTCTAATAGTCCATAGTCATATTTTATGTTCATAAAGTAACAGAATGACTTTCAAGCTGTAAAAAGGGGTGGGGAGTGCTAGTCAATTTTTAAAAAAAAAAAACTTTTTTTTCAGGGGGGAAAAGGGGGGGAAACCAGATGTTTGTTCTGAGCCTCTAAATTGCCATATTCTCCCCAGAAGAGGAAGTCATTCATCCATGGATAGGGTGGGAAGAGTAAGGAGTGAGTGTGTTTAGGGCTGGGGTAAGTGAAAGAAAAAGATTTTATTTATTTATTTATTTATTTATTTATTTATCACCCCTCTTCCGAAAGGAACACCAGGCTGTTAACATCAGTAAAGGAACAAAGAAAAACCAAATCAAGTGCATAATAGAACAAATAAGAAAAATAAAAATATATAAATACTCGGCAAGATGGCGGAACAAAAACAACAAAAAACCCAACCCAAACCCTCTCTAAAAAGCAAGGTCTTCAACGCTTTTTTGAAGGCAGGCAGGGACTGTGCTAGGCACATCTCACTTGGCAGATATTCCAGAGCGAGGGGCCAGCCGCTGAGATGGCTCGGTTTTGAGTAATCGATTTTCTAGCCTCCCTGAGCGTGGCCACCCAAAGTGAGAAAGCCTGTGATGTTCTCATGGGTTGGACCTCAGCTGATCTTTGGAATATCCGCTCCACCAGGTAATCAGGTCCCAAGGCATGAAGGGTTTTGTAAATCAAAACCAGCATCTTGAATCTTATTCGGGACGCAACGGGCAACCAATGCAGGTGAGCCAGAACTGGGGTGATGCAGTCATATCTGCCAGCACCAACCATCAGTCGGGCTGCAGCATTTTGAACCTGCTGAAGTCTCCAAATAAGAGTCAATGGCAACCCCACAAAGAGAGCGTTGCAATAATCTATCTCGAGATCACGTGCGTCTGCAGAGCTGTTCTCAGGGATCTCTCGTCCAGGTACGGGCGAATCTGGGAGATCTGCCAGAGATGGGAAAAGGCACTCCTGGAAACGGCCATCACCTGGCCTTCCAGGGATAAAGCCAGATCCAGGACCACACCCAGATTCCTGACTCTATCCGCCAGCTGGAGGGTAGTCCCCCCCCCCCAGATTAGGGAGAGGAACACTGTACCCAGCAGAGGATGCCCCGAAGAACATAACCTCAGTCTTCTGCTACCTCTGGTCCATTCCTTGACCGCATCCAGGCACAAGTCAAGGATCTGCATTGCCTACACTGCAGAGGTGGTAAAGGAGAGATAATATGTGTCATCCACATACTGATGACAGCAAACTCTAAATACCCTAATGACCTCAGCCAGCGGCCTCACGTAGATGATGAATAGCATGGGGGAGATTGCCGGCCCCTGGGGCACTCCGCGAGAGTTGGCTCCCAACGTAGGACCACAGCCAGGAATAAGCTGTGCCTCCGATCCCCACCTCAGAAAGCCGACCCAGCAGGATACCATGGTGGATGGTATCAAACGCCACTGAGGGCGTTTATACACGGCCCCTAAGCTCCGCTGCAAATGGCTGCAAGGTCCGGACCTTAAAAATGTTTACCCACCAGCTCCGGACTTTGCAGACAATTAAGTGCGACCCCGCCCACTTTAGCAAGACCAAACAGCAGTTTTCTTGTACCTGCTTTTTGGAGGTGACAAATATTTGATCCGGAGTAAGGATAGTGAGTGTGGGGCTCTCCTGGCTTCCGTTTGTTCTTTTTTTGCGCCCCACCCCTTTAAGAGATCTGAATGCTGCCCGGAACAAAACGGAGGTAAGAAGGCATTCTTTTCTTTCTTTTTTCTCCGTCCCTCAAGCAGCCAGCAACCAGGAAGTGCCGAGGGGGGTGGGGACAGAGGAAGAGCGAGGAACCCCTAAGATCTCTGGTCCGAATTTAAGTGGCCAGCGGATCTTAGGGGTCGTGTAAAAAGGCCCTGAGAGATCCAGGAGGACCAACAGGGTAGAGCAACCCCTTTCAGCCCCCCCCCCCCTGAGGAGGTCATCTTGCAGTATGACCAAGGCAGCCTCTGTCCCCCAACGGCCTGAACCCAGACTGGAATGGATCCAGGAATCACCTTCCTCCAGGATTGACTAGAGCCGCGTGGCGGCCAGCCTCTAGATTCCAGAGCTGTCCAACTTTGAACAGGCGGAGGTCTACTTTTTCTGGCCCAAAGTGCCTGAGGGCTACTACGCTAATATCTCTACTTATAAATTTTATCCATTCCAAGCACATGCTCGTAATTAAAATATTTGTAAGTAGAGCAGCGGTTTCCCATAGGAATGCAACAAAAATCAATCCGTTCTGGAGGGAACGGATTTCAATGCATTCCTATGGGAAGGCTGACCATGTAGTCACTTCCCTTGCACCCACTTGAGCCAATGTGGGCAGGTGCAAGGGAGGCACATGCATACTTGCACAGATCGCACCTTCCAAGGGGCAACCCATGCAACCATGCACATGCCCCCATGCACCCAGCTCGAGCAGGTGCAAGGGAGGCATGTGCAAGCTTGCGAGCAGCCCGGGCAAGCAGCAGTTGTGGAGCCGCCGCCACCGCTTGCCTAGGCTGCTGGAAGACTTTTTTAAAAAGGTGTGCTTTCCCTCCCAGCCCACCCAGGGCCTGACTCAACTCTCCTCCCTTTCCAGACTCCTCCTTCTCCTCTTTTCTCCTTCTCTCTTCCAGCAAACTCGCCGCTACTGTCACTGCTGCCCACAGCTCTCACTCACCTCTGCCATGTTCGCCATGCAGCTGGGCCAGGCGAGGCACCAGTGGAGCAATCATATCACCACGGTGGCGCAAGGTGGGAATGGCTCAGAAGAGGAGCAGGAGGAGCAGTGGCGGTGGTGGGTCATTCTCTCTGTGAGGCAGCCATGGAGGTGTGAGGAGGAGGAGGAGGAGGTGGAGGAGGAGGAAGCGGGAAGAAGTGTGGGAGGAAGGAATTCTCCAGGGGGAAAGAAGAGATGTCACCGCACAAAGGAGGTGAGCGTGCCCGTGACTGCACCTCTCACTCTCCCCTCCCCTCTCCTCCCTCCGCTCCGTGCCACTGACTCAGCTGGTCACTAGACACTGACGTGCTGATCATCTGGCCAGCAGGGGGAGTAGAGGCCCACACCATGGCCCTTGAATGGTCCCGCTTATTTATTTATTTATTTATTTATTATTAGATTTATACCCCGCCCATCTTCCCAAGGGAACTCTGGGCGGCTTACAGAGCTGATCAAGTCAGCAGAATTCACAATACGGGTACAACAAAGAGGATAATACACATAATAAAATCAAGCAGCATAAAAGCACCCTTTTAGTTTCAAAACCTCGCTGCTAGAACAACAAGACACTCAGCTTGGCTGAGACAGTGGGCTGGCAAGACCCCGAACTTTGCGGGGGCAGTGGTAGTCCTTGCGATTGGGGAGGGAGGGGTGGAGAACTTATCCCTTCACTTTTTTTATTGGTGGCCGGCAGGCTACTTTTGAACCCTTTGTGGGCGACTGGTAGCCCGCGGTCTACCTGTTGTGCAGGCCTGCTCTAGATCATTTTGCCTCAGAAGGGAACATTGCCAATCAGATGGCAGTTTGACAAGTTGTCTGATGCCAGGCCAGGTTTCCTGGCCTTTACCACTGTCTCTTTCAGGCGAGAGGGAAAAATCCCTTCCCTGAAGGATGCAGTGGATATAACAGAAGCCCACTCAGGTATGCTCCCTCCAGCTGACTTGCTAAGCCAGGATGGGCAAGGGTCGAAGGGGGAAGCTGCCGGCCTAAAATAAGCCAGCGCCCTGGAGGCATCCACTGTTGATATAGGCCCAAACTCTACAAGACAAGGAGACAGAGGGGGTGCAGCACTCAGGATACTCAAGGAGGGGTTAGAACAACCAGAGTGTAGACCGGCATGGATGGCCTTAACTTTAGTTCTTTAGTAACTTTAGTTCACTAGGAGGAGGCCTAGACTGACCAGGGTTGGTGAGGTCTTGAACCACCCAGAACAACTCTGCCTGGTGTTTCGAGGCCTCACCAATTCTCAGGGAGGCATAAGATCTTTTTGCCTCCCTGACTGCATGAATGTAGCATCTGATCAGTATACAAACAGCAGTCCGATTAGTTACCAACTGGTCCTTTCTCCATCTGCTCTCAAGTCTTCTTGATTTTTGCTTCATCAATCCAAACTCAGCTGTAAACCATGGCAAGAAGCAAGCTCCACAATGAAAAAGATGCTTGGGGACGATTCAATCAGCAGCACAGGAGGCATCCTAATTCCACCTCTCCACCAGGGCTTCTAGTGGATTGTCAGCCATACCACCAGGAAGCTGCCCAAGGCCTCCAGGAACCAGTCAGGGTCCAGAAGCCTTGAGGGGTGGGCTAAAACAAGGGGCCTAGGCTCCCCGCAGGGTGGGGCAGTGATCAACAAGGAAAAAGACAGCAGATACTGATCTGACCGTGACACGAGTTGGGGAACAATATCCCCAACCCTCAGATTATTGCCAGGACCCTGCCTGTCATAGAACCTGAATGTGAAGGGTTAAATGCTGAAGAGCAGCAGGAGGAGCCTTGTAGTTCAACTCAGCAGGCAGCTAAGTCTGAGGAGACAGCTGAGGGCACATCTCCTCCTCCTATAAGGGCTAGGAACAGGATCCTGCAAAGGAGAACTAACAGGAAAGCCAGGGAAAGGATCTTTAATGATAGGCGTAGAATTAGATCTGAAAGCCCTGAGTTCTAGCAGGAGCCTGGCCAGAGATATGGGTGTGCTCCCTGTTTTAGGATAAAGCTAGCAAGTTTACCCCAAACCCTCTGTGGGAGCAACACGTCACTTACCTTGTCACCACATTCCTGTGTATTCTCCTGACTCTGTTTCCTGACCTTGGACCGGCTTGCTGACTACGGTGTTCTCTGTTTCCCTGGAATTTGGCATTTGGCTCTGTAAGGTATTTTGGCTGTGATTTGGACTGTATTTGTTCTTTATTTGGATTACAACTAAAGTTTCTGGCAAAGAACTGAACTTGGCTTGCTGTGTGTTCTGTGTGCGGGGCTTGACAGTTTGCTCCCACCCACCAAACTTATTCAAGCAGAATGGACACGGAGGAGACTGTTGGAATGACTTCACTGGAAGCTTTGCAAAACCAAGTACTGTTTTTGTCTCAGGCAATTGTTCAATTGCAGGAAGCTCCAGCAACATTACAGCCTCGTTGCCCTTTGCTGCCTCCTGACCGGTTTGAAGGCAAATTAGAGAAATTCCCTGCATTCTTGGCTCAATGCAAGCTGTTCATTGAGGTGCGGGCTCAAGAATTTCTCACTGAGAGGTCTAAGGTCTGTTTTATCATCAGTTTATTGAAGGGACAGGCAGCTAAATGGGCGACTCCTTTACTCCTAAGTGCTTCACCTTTGCTGGATAATTACCAGGCTTTCCTGAACCATATTTCTTCAGCCTTTCAGAACCCTGTGCAGGCTGCTACCGCCAACAGGAGACTCAGAGCTTTGAAACAGGGCAAAGACTCAGTGTTTGATTACACTACTGCGTTCCGTTTGATAGCTCAGGATTTGCAGTGGAACGAGCCGGCACTGATTTCTCAGTATATGGAAGGTTTGGCAGAGGAAGTGCTGGATGAACTCTGTAGGGTGGAACAACCAAACACATTGCAGGAACTCATTACCTTGTGCCTGAGAATAGATGGACGCCTGGAAAGCTGTCGTCTCTCCTGAGGCCAGAACTGCAAACAGCAACCTCTGCCAGCTGTGTCTCATCTGCAATCCCGGGAGACCCGTGAAGTGGATCCAGAGCCTATGCAACTGGGAGCTGCTCGACCACGCCTCACCCCAGAGGAAAAGGCAAGACGACGCTTTCATCATCTCTGCCTGTACTGTGGGGGAGGAGGACATTTCGCTTCTAATTGCCCTTTGAAGCATTCCTCAATAAGTACTGCTATCTCTCCAGCAGTAAAAGGGCAGCTCCATCCTTGAAGGAACCCCGAGGAATGGAGCATACCAAAGGGTTCCCAGGAAATACTATCACACCTCAAGGACCTTTTCTGATACCTGTGACTCTAGGGCTCCCTGATGGTCGGGAGATACCGGTGTATGCTATGGTAGACTCTGGGGCAGCTCACTGCTTTGTGGATACTGGGTTTGTGCGATATCATCGGATTACAGTACAAAATAAGGACACCCCTTTGCTGGTGGAATCCATTGAGGGTCGGTTACTTCGTTCTGGGCCAGTAGCTCAGGAAACCTGTCCCCTTACTCTTCAGGTAATGGATCATAATGAGCAGATTAGCTTTAATGTAACTCGGATGCCCCGGTTTCCTCTTGTTTTGGGACTTTCCTGGTTGCGAGCTCATAATCCACTGGTGGATTGGGTGCAAGGGGAATTATATTTCAAGGTTCCTTGTTCAAAGCAACATTCCTCTACTGTCCTGGCATCTGTTCATGATACATCTGACCCTGTCTTGCCCCAGGCATACCAAGACTTTGCAGATGTATTTGAGGAAAAGGGGGCTGACAAGTTACCTCCACATCGGCCCTATGACTGTGCCATTGATCTGATTCCTGGGGCACCTCTTCCTGTGGCACGAGTTTATCCCATGTCCGAACCTGAATTAGAAGCCTTGAGGGCTTTCCTGGACAAGAATCTTCGACGTGGGTTCATACACCCTTCCAAATCACCATTGTCAGCACCAGTGATCTTTGTTAAGAAGAAGGGAGGGGAGCTTCGTCCTTGTAATGATTATAGAGCACTAAACAAGATCACTATTAGGGACCGGTACCCTTTACCCCTAATCTCTGAACTTTTGGACCAGTTAAACGGGGCTAAGTGTTATACTAAGCTGGACCTTCGGGGGGCGTATAATTTGGTACGTATTCGCAAAGAAGACGAGTGGAAAACTGCATTCCGGACCCGGTACGGTCAATATGAACATTTAGTAATGCCTTTTGGATTGACCAATGCACCCAGTGTGTTCCAGTGGATGATGAATGATATTTTCCAGGATCTCCTAGATCGTTGTGTGATTGTGTATTTAGATGACATTCTTTTTTTTAATTTTTTTTATTGTGATTATTGTTGTTACAAAATAAAAAGGAAGAAAGGAAAGACGAAGCTGAACGAGTGGACAAAAGTTACAGTAATAGAATCAATTCCTGCCATCACATTCCAATATTATCGAAAAAGAGGAAAAGTCTATGATTCATTTCACATCAACCTACAACCGTAGAATTACTCCCACCTAATCTAACTTGATTAATTTTTATATTTTACCTCCGGCCCCTTCATTGTTTTCAATGTTTTATGCTTCATCAACTGAATGTTTTCATGCTGGCAGTACTCCCTCTAATCTTTCTTATTAAGTCTTTTGTTTAACCATTTGTAGAATAATTGCCAAGTTTGTGCATAGATGTTACCTTCTTTGTTTTTTATCGTGATTGTTAATTTATTCATCTCTGCACATTCCAAAATTTTAGAGATTATTTCTTCATCCTTGGGCATTGTTTTCAGTTTCCATTTTTGGGCCCAAGCTAACCTTGCGGCTGTTAGAATATGTATTATTAGGTAATTTATATCTTTGGATTGCTCACCCATAGTCAGCCCTAATAAAAAAAAATGTGGCTTAAATTTTATTACTCTTTTTGTTATTTCTTGTAGCCATTTGTGTATTTTAATCCAAAACTTTTTTGCTTTTTTACACGTCCACCAACAATGGAAGAAAGTTCCCTTCTTTTGTTTACACTTCCAGCATTTATCAGAAATTCGTGGATTGATTTTATGTAGCCTCTCAGGAGTTATGTACCATCTGTGGAACATCTTCAATAAATTTTCTTTATAAGATGCAGCAATAGTTGCTTTATGATTGGTCTTCCATAACCTTCCCCACTGCTCTAAACTTATATCTTGACGGAAGTTTCTCACCCATTTGATCATAACGTCTTTTACCTCCTCATCCTTTAACTCCCAATCCAACATGAATGTGTACAGTTTGCTAATGAGCTTAGCCTCAGTTCCTAATAATATCTTATCCAGTGCTGATTCCTGATTTTCAATCCCCGTTTCCATTCTGTCTAGTTTGTATCTCGCGTTAATTTGGTGGTACGGTAACCATGATTTAATAAGGCCCGATGTAAGCAATTGTTCGTATGATTTTAACTGCCCCTTTCCATCTAGTAAGTGCTTGTATGTGGGTAGTGTTGTTCGCTCTATTAAGTTTGGGTGCATAATTGCCTCTAGCGGCGAGAACCATCTAGGTATTTTCATATAATATTTCCTTCTAATCTCATTCCAGCCTTGTGCAAGGGAACGTCTAAGAAAGTGACTGTTAAATATCTTACTTTTAGTTCCTCTATGCCATAAATGAAAATGCCAGCCCCTCTGGAGATTAAAACCCTCCAAATTTAATAATCTGTTGTCTCACAACGAGATCCAGTCCTCTAACCAAGTCAGTACGCATGCTTGGTGATAAAGGCGCCAGTTGGGTACTACCCAACCTCCCCTGTCCTTACACTCCTGCATTAATTTGAGTTTAACCCTTGGTTTGCTCCCTGTCCAGATGAATTTGTTTGTTATTTTGTTCAATTCTCCAAAAAAAACTTCCGCCCTAAATTAATAGGAATGGTTTGGAATAAGAAGAGTAGTTTTGGAAGCACATTCATCTTAACAGTCGCTATTCTTCCTAATATTGATAAGTGTAGTCGATCCCATTTTTTAAAAGTCCTCTTCTATTTGGTTTAATAATCTCCTATAATTATCCTCTTTCAAAGATGTACATCTCGCCGTCAGTTGAATTCCTAAATATTTAATTTTTTTTATTATTCGTATTCCTGTTGTTTCTTCCAATTTAATTCTCCGTTTGCTAATGTTTTTGGTGAGAAATTTAGTGTTATCTCTATTTATCTTCAAACCTGCCACCTTCCCGAATTTTCCAATTTCTTCAATCACTTTAGGTGCTGAATCAATGGGATTTTCTAAAATAAAAACCAGATCATCAGCAAATGCTTGGACTTTATATTCCTCTTGCTTAATTTTTAGCCCTGTTATTTTTTTATTCTCCCTTATTTGTATGTTCAAAATTTCTATAACCAATATAAATAGTAGCGGGGATAAAGGGCATCCCTGTCTTGTTCCTTGGAGTATCTGAATGTCCTTTGTTAACTCTCCGTTGATTACTATTTTTGCCCTTTGCTTAGAGTATATTGCCCCCACGAATCTCGTGAATTCATCTCCGAGTTCCATCATTTGCAGTTGACTGAGCAAAAAATCCCAGTTTACATTGTCAAAGGCTTTTTGTGCATCTAAGAAGAGTATTGCCATTTCTTTATCGGGGTGGGCTTCATAGTACTCCAAAACATCTAAAATCAGCCGTATATTATTTCTAATGTGTCGTCCAGGTAGGAACCCATTCTGGTCGTGATGTATAAAATTAATTAGGAATTTTCTGAGCCTATTTGCTATAATAGTTACAAATATCTTATAATCACAGTTTAGCAGAGAGATCGGCCTGTAATTCGCTATCGAAGAAGTATCCGAGTTTTCTTTAGGAATGATAGTTATTATAGCTTCTTCCCATGAGGGGGGTATTTTAGCTTTATGCAGAATTTCATTATAGGTTTTCAACATTGGATGCAATATTGCTTCCCTGATACATTTGTAAATTTCAGCTGGGAGACCATCTGGACCGGGTGCCTTCCCTGTCTTTTGTTTATCTACTGCTTCTTCTAACTCTTCAATTGTTATTTCTTGATTTAACAGTTGTTTTATTTCTTCGGTTGCTTTGGGGATATTTGCTTGATTAAGATATTGGGTTATATCCTCTATAGCTATTTCTTTGGATTTATATAGACTTGTATAAAAGTCAGAGACGATTTCCCACAAACGTTCTTGTTCCACACATAAATTTCCTGTTTCGTCTCTGAGTCCTTTTATATATCTTGTTTCCTTTTTCATCCGTATTTTATAGGCTAGCCATTTCCCTGGTTTATTTGCATTTTCAAAATAATTATGCTTACACCTCTTGATCTGTTTGGCTAAGTCTTCTGCTTCCAACATATTTATTTGGTGTTTAACTTAATTTAATTCCTTTCTTATTCTTGATCTCTGCTTGGATTTCCCTGTTAACTGCTTTTCTAGCAATCCGAGTTTCGATTTTAGTTCACCAAGTCTTCTTTTTCTTGTCTCTCTATTTTTTTTTGCCACATAGGCAATTATATTACCCCTGAGCACTGCTTTAGCCGTGTCCCATATAATTTGTGGTTCTGTGTCTACAGTGGTATTTTCCTTTAAAAAATATTCCATTTCTTTACTTAAGCTGTGTTGAAATGTTTTATCCATCAATATATCCCTGTCAAATAGCCATCTGCCCGATCTCTTTTTCTGTATTTTCCATGATATTGTTATTGGATTGTGGTCAGCGTAGGTATTGGGTTCAATATTAACCTCCAAGATTTCTTTCCTCAGGTCAGTCGTTGACCACACCATATCAATCCTAGACCATGATTTCTGTGCCATCGAATAAAAAGTATATTGTTTTCCCCCAATATGTTTTTCCCTCCAAACGTCCGCTAAGCATAGCTCCTCTACCCATTGGAGAAAAATTTTCGGTAGCGTCCTTTTATTACCCCTCTTTTTATTTTTCCCTGCCATATAATCTCTTTGTTTACAAACCACAGCATTAAAATCACCCAGAAGTAGAATATGTTCATACTTCCTTATTATCTTCTCATTAAACAGATTTTGATAAAAACTTCTTTGATTTTTATTCGGAGCATATATCGCCACTAGCAGGATTACTCTAGTTTCTTTTTTAAGTTCAACCATCAGTGTTCTACCCTCAGATTCTGCCTTTATAAATTTTGCCTCTATTCTAGCTTGGACATACAGTGCAATTCCTCTTTTTTCTTTTCGGAGTCCACAGAGTAAAATAAATTCCCAAGTTTCAGACATTCTAGTAATTTAGAATCTTTCTTTTTAATGTGTGTCTCCTGGAGACAAACGATGTCTGCATTTTCCTTTATTAATTTATTAAAAACTTTCCTTCTCTTCTCGGGTAAGTTTAATCCTTTAATATTTACTGAGATTATATTGGTTTTCATTTATATCTATTTCCCTTGAGTTGAACTACTAATTTAAATTCTTTTCTTTTTTCTTGTATTAATTTGAGACTCCGACTCTGTTCTGGCCTCTTGGTCTGGATTTATTTCTAATTTCTTGTAATATTGTCTCTGGTTTTTGCTGCCGGATGTTCCTATTTTATCTTCGTCTACCTCAGTCGCCTGGTCTCTCTCAATTTCTTTAAAGTTTTGTTTATAAAATTCCCGTGCCTCCTGTGGTGTCTCTAATTTTACATTTTTTGCTCGCCAGTTCACTATCATGCCCTCAGGGAACAGCCACCTAAATCTTATATTATCTTTGTTTAGTTGTTCAGTTAGAAATCTATAATTCTTTCTCATCTCCCTTATTCGTCGCGGGGTTTCTTTTAGAATCACTACCTCTTTCCCTAAGATCATCAGGGATTTTTCATTCATTGCCTTCATCACCCTTTCTTTCATTTCTCGCCTTACAAATGTTACTCTCACATCTCTTGGTAGCTTATTTATTTTTGAGAACCTTGAGTTGGTCCTATGTATATATTCTATCTCCTTTTCTAGTTCTTTTGCTTCCAAACCCATCCTTTCAGCTAGGGGATGAATTATTATATCTAAAAGGTCTTGTTCTTTTGTTTCTTCCACTCCTCTTAATCTAAACATATGGGCTGATTCTTCCATTTCTGTCTTTAATATAGAATCTGAATATTCTGATATTGTTTCCTGTAACTCTGTATTTAATTTTATTTGTTGATTCATTTTTTCTTCGATCACATTGGAGTGCTTATCTAGCTCATCTATTTTGTTGCTGTTCTTGAGTATATCTTGTTTGGACTCAGTTAGATGTTGATTCAGATCTCTGACTTGTATTTCCAAATTTTTCACTGTTTCCTCTATTTTATCATGTAACTTATCTATCCTTTCCTCAGTTTTTGTTGGTTACTTTTAATCTCTGCCTTCAGCTCTAGAAATATGGCCATGATTGTATCCATGTCCTTATTTGATTGTTCTTTGGTTGGGTCTTTGGAAGTTTCTTTCCCCATTAAGTCAAGAATGGTTCTAGATTGTGCCGGGCTAGAGTCTGCAGATGAGGGAGAAGATCCAAACTTTTTTGGTCCCTTACTAGCCATATTTCCAACTTTCAAATAATGCTTAAAGTACTCAGTTTGAGTCCAAGAAACTTACATCTGTCACTTTCATTGAGTCATGATCATCAGATATAAATAACCTTGGGAATTTGGCAAATAACAATATCATGCCCTGTCAAAGGAAGAAAAAAGACCAATCTAACAGCAATCTCCTTAATCAATCTAAATGTGTATATATATATATATATATATATATATATATATATATATATATATATATATATATATATATATATATATATATATATATATATATATATATATATATATATGTTTTCGTAGATTTTCACGGGTATAGGTATGCATGTTAGGGTGGATTCGGGTTTCTTCCCGTGTAGAAATCTGGTTGTTTTGGCGACGTTTCGACGAGGTCTCACTCGTCATCTTCAGGCTGGTGTTCTGGCTTCTTTCTTCTTGAAGCAAAGCGTGATCTCAGTTGAAGTCCTTCTATAAATACTGCTGGGGGGTGTGGTTTGCTTGCTCTGTTGCTGATTGTAGGTTCGTTTGTTCTTTTGTGATCTGCTGTGTGGCTGAGGCGATCGTTAAGGGCTTAACTGCTGGTGGGTTAGATGGCTGTTTAGAGACATCCTGTGTGGGTGAGGTGCTGGATGTGTGTCTATTAGCCTTTTGTTTCTTAACGACCTTGGTGATGGGCGTTCTGGCAGCATCCTGGGCTTTGGTGGAGTGGGGTCCTGTGTCTTGTGAATTCATTTTGGTCTGGCTGCGTGTCTGTGGTCTCCCAATGTTTTTTTGGCGTGTGTAAGTGTGCTCCATGTGGTGGCTGGAGTGGGGAGTAGCGGTAGATGGTGCAGTCGTGGTTTTGTTATTGGATGGTGGTTTCGTTTCATCTGTGGGAAGGGTCTGGGTTTGTGTTTGGTGTGGATGGAAGGTGGTGGCATCTTGTGTCCTTTTGGACCTGGTGTCAGTCTTTGTGACAGAGGCTCGTCTGTTGACCAGGGCTAGTTTCCAGATGTCAGGCAAGCGGGAGGTGTCGTCACGTTTATTCATGTTGTTTGGGTGTTTCTCTATTTCAATGGCTTCCATGATTATTCGACTGTTGAAGTGTTCAGTTTTGGAGATGAGTTTGGTTCTTTCAAAATCAATTTCATGACCTGTTGTTTTTATGTGCTGGAAGAGAGAGGAAGATTTTTCTTCTTTTTTGACTGCGTTCTTGTGTTCTGCGATGCGTGCGCTTATTCTCCTGTTTGTCTGTCCGATGTATGTGGCTGGGCAGACTTTGCATGGTATTTCGTAGACTCCTTGGTTTTCTAGCTCAATCTTGTCTTTGGGGTTTCTTAAGATGTTGGCTATTTTTTGTTCGGTGCAAAAGGCTGTCTTGATATTGTGTTTGTGGAGAATTTTGCTGATTTTGTCTGTGGTGCCTTTGATGTAAGGGAGGAGGGCCGTGCCGTTGTTCTCTTCTGTTTCTTGGTTCTTGGGGGGTGTTTCTTTTTGGATTAGTTTGGTGATGGTGTTTTTTTGGAATCCGTTCGCAATTAAAGCATTCGAGAGAGTGTGTAATTCAGTTTTTAGGTGGTCTTTGTCAGCGAGGCGTTTGGTTCTGGAGATGAGGGTTTTTGCTACGGAGTTGATCTGTGCAGGGTGGTGGTGTGATTGTGCATTTAAGTAGCGGTTTGTATGTGTTTTTTTCCGGTAGATGGTATGTCCTAAGGAGCCGTCGGGTTTTTTGTAGATTAGGACGTCCAGGAAGGGAAGTTGGTTGTTGGCTTCTATTTCCATAGTGAATTGTATTTTGGGGTGTAGGCTGTTGAGATGTGTGAGGAAGTTGTTCAGTTTGTCTTTCCCGTGTGGCCAGATAACAAAGGTGTCGTCAACATATCTGAGCCAGAGTTTGGGTTTATGTTCGGCCTTCTGTAACGCGTTGGTTTCAAAGTGTTCCATATATAGGTTTGCGATGACCGGTGAGAGGGGTGATCCCATGGGTGCTCCTTCTATCTGTTTGTATCTTTGTCCATTGTGGATGAAGTATGTGTTGGTTAGGCAGTGGTTGGTCAGATCTAGGATGTGCTTGGGGGGGTTGTATTTGTTGTGGATAGCTGTCAAGGCTTCTTGAATGGGCACTTGTGTGAAGAGCGAAACAACATCGAAGCTCACGAGTAGGTCATTGGGTTGTAGGTCTTGTTTCTTTATAATTTCTATGAAGTGGAACGAGTTTTGTACGTATGAAGTGATGGATTCTGCATAGGGCTGGAGTTGTTTGGCAAGAAATTTGGCGAGGTTTTGTAGGGGTGAGCCTATGGAGCTGACTATGGGTCTGAGAGGTGTTCCTTCTTTGTGAATCTTGGGGAGGCCGTAGAGCTTGGGGCATCTAGATGATTTCTCTCTGGGGATGATGCTTGGCTTGATTTCTTCACTTAAGGGAGAGGCTTTTATTTTGGCTTTGGTGGTTTTTTCCAGGTAGGTGGTGGGGTCTGTGTTCAAAGGTATGTAAGCAGGGTCTTGTAGTAGGTTGGATAGTTTGGCTTGGTAGTCAGATGTGTTCATCACCACTGTGGCATTGCCTTTGTCTGCTGGGAGGATGATTATGTTGTTGTCTTTCCTCAGGTTGGTGAGGGCTTTTTGTTCTTCTTTGTGTAAATTGCTTCTGGGTGGTTTGCTGGAGCAGAGGACATTGGTGACTTCGAGTCTGATTTTGTTGGCTTCATCTGGGTTGATTTTGGTTAGGCTGGCTTCCACTCCGCATATGATGTTTTCAGTGGGGATGTGTCTGGGGGCGACTGCAAAGTTGAATCCTTTGGACAGGACTTTGGTCTCTGCGATGGTGAGTGTCCTGTCTGATATGTTGTGGACTGTTTGTTTCATGGGCTGCTGTGGGGGGGGTTGGGCTTCTGGCGTTTTTCCAGTTTGTGGAGTTTGTTGGTGTGTGTGTCTGTCTTGTGGGAGGTTTCTGTTTCAGCTCTCCAGGCGGCGAGTTGCTTGGATTTGTTCCAGAGTGTTGGGTGGATTTTGTTGCTGAGTTTGAGGTGGAGAGTGAGTAGGTTTCTGTTGGTTTGATCTAGTAGGTATCTTTTCCTGTGTAGTTCGTTTCTGATTAGGGCTAGTTCTGTTCTTTTCAGGATCCTTTCGCTGGATGGGGTTTTTGAGTGGAATTTCAGTTGGAAGCTTGTGGGGATCACATTTTTATCTCGGCAGTTGCGTAGGAATGCAATGTCACATAAGATGGTGGCTCTTCGGACTTCCTCACACATCTCAACAGCCTACACCCCAAAATACAATTCACTATGGAAATAGAAGCCAACAACCAACTTCCCTTCCTGGACGTCCTAATCTACAAAAAACCCGACGGCTCCTTAGGACATACCATCTACCGGAAAAAAACACATACAAACCGCTACTTAAATGCACAATCACACCACCACCCTGCACAGATCAACTCCGTAGCAAAAACCCTCATCTCCAGAACCAAACGCCTCGCTGACAAAGACCACCTAAAAACTGAATTACACACTCTCTCGAATGCTTTAATTGCGAACGGATTCAAAAAAAACACCATCACCAAACTAATCCAAAAAGAAACACCCCCCAAGAACCAAGAAACAGAAGAGAACAATGGCACTGCCCTCCTCCCTTACATCAAAGGCACCACAGACAAAATCAGCAAAATTCTCCACAAACACAATATCAAGACAGCCTTTTGCACCGAACAAAAAATAGCCAACATCTTAAGAAACCCCAAAGACAAGATTGAGCTAGAAAACCAAGGAGTCTACGAAATACCATGCAAAGTCTGCCCAGCCACATACATCGGACAGACAAACAGGAGAATAAGCGCACGCATCGCAGAACACAAGAACGCAGTCAAAAAAGAAGAAAAATCTTCCTCTCTCTTCCAGCACATAAAAACAACAGGTCATGAAATTGATTTTGAAAGAACCAAACTCATCTCCAAAACTGAACACTTCAACAGTCGAATAATCATGGAAGCCATTGAAATAGAGAAACACCCAAACAACATGAATAAACGTGACGACACCTCCCGCTTGCCTGACATCTGGAAACTAGCCCTGGTCAACAGACGAGCCTCTGTCACAAAGACTGACACCAGGTCCAAAAGGACACAAGATGCCACCACCTTCCATCCACACCAAACACAAACCCAGACCCTTCCCACAGATGAAACGAAACCACCATCCAATAACAAAACCACGACTGTACCATCTACCGCTACACCCCACTCCAGTCACCACATAGAACACACTTACACACGCCAAAAAAACATTGGGAGACCACAGACCCGTAGCCAGACCAAAATGAATTCACAAGACACAGAACCCCACTCCACCAAAGACCAGGATGCTGCCAGAACACCCATCACCAAGGTCGTTAAGAAACAAAAGGCTAAGAGACACACATCCAGCACCTCACCCACACAGGATGTCTCTAAACAGCCATCTAACCCACCAGCAGTTAATCCCTTAACGATCGCCTCAGCCACACAGCAGATCACAAAAGAACAAACAAACCTACAATCAACAACAGAGCAAGCAAACCACACCCCCCCAGCAGTATTTATAGAAGGACTTCAACTGAGACCACGCTTTGCTTCAAGAAGAAAGAAGCCAGAACACCAGCCTGAAGATGACGAGTGAGACCTCGTCGAAACGTCGCCAAAACAACCAGATTTCTACACGGGAAGAAACCCGAATCCACCCTAACATGCATATATATATATATATATATATATATATATATATATATATATATATATATATATATATATATATATATATATATATATATATATATATATATATATATATATATATATATATATATATATATATATATATATATAAAACCCCCTATTCTAACCAGTTACATCATATATAATGTTCATTGTTGTAAATCATTTCTATTGTTGTCAACCCTTTCAGACTGTTTTGGGGAGGTAATCACAGAGGCTTGTCACCAGAGCAGTAGATTAATTAATTAAGTAATTGACAGCACTAGTTTCGAGGTTACTTACTTCCCCTATTACAGTATTTTGATAGTGGTTATATTAGGAGGTGAGATGATAACTATATTCTTGGTAATGCATTCATACATTACAATTTTTAAAGCACCCACATTAAACAGATAAATTATGAGATAACTATTCCCTCCATCGACCTATTTTACTCATCTATTAACATCATCATGTGTTTCTTAGTAGATCTTAATGCTCAATTGCACTTTTCCTTTTATTCTTCTTCTTTTATTCTTCTTTTCGTTTCTTTCTTCTGTTCCAGCTTGTGTTCCTTCCAAAGTTCTTTTCCTTATCACCACCTTCCTGCTTGACTGATTCGTTACCCGTCAGCCCCCTGTTAGTCTCTTAAATGTTACCAATAGTCTATTTTAGTCTCCTCCTACCCCCACCATGGAAATAGGATTTCCGTTCGTGGTCTTTTTCCCCTTATTGCTAGTGTCCCACTTGATACAATGAGTGCTGAAAGAGGTTGATTCCTGCGCACGAAAGAAATGCGGGGAGTGGTGAAAGTCCTTCGGCCACTTCACTCTCCCACTACCTCGCTTACGGGGAGAGGGTTCTCAGTTGAACATTGGCGGCATGTGCCTTTAAAACACTCGTGGTAGCTACAAGAGTCTATAGTTTCTCCCTCAGACCAGCTTTCTTCAAAAGACCGCCTGGAGTGTTTTCACCAAAGCATTGAAACAGTCAAGAGCCCCCAAAAGAGGGGTGGTGGTGGGGAAACAGCACGGGTTTACAGTATGAGTGCAGTAAGGGAGAGAAAACCGCGACTGGAAGAACAGCCCACAACAGTTGTTGTCACCTGCCCACAGAAGCGACATTGAGAAGACAGTCCGCAGCACACAGCACGCGACGTGGGGAGGACAGTCCACAGCATCCAGCACACGAGCCAGTAGACAAGCTCTCCTCACAAACAAACGTTTGGGAATTATCAGCAGCTTGCCATCTTAAACTTGTCAGCAGCTTCACCACCTTAAATTTGTTGCCACCTTAAATTTGTCGGCAGATTCACCACCTTCAGTCTTCCCCTCTATACTCACCGGCTGCTTTGCTTCACCTGAGGGGAATTGCGCCTGTTGTGGCGTCAAAATGTTTTATAGTTTTAAAGCTTTGTAGGAGTCCTGTTGAGTCACCGAACTTTCAATCTTCTTGTTTCCACCTTCGCCTGTCCCGCGGCTTCAAGCCTGGAATTCTCTGACTTCCGGTACGCCACGGCGGCAGTTGCCTCAGAGGAGCAGCTCCTCCTGGGCTGTGGTGACATTTCGATAGTTGTGGGGTTCTTCCGGGGTTTCTCCGGTTTGGTGGCCAAAGACCTGGAGGCGGGGGGTGCTGGAGGTGCACCCCGCGAGAGGAATTGGCGTTTCAACGGCGTCCCGAGGCCAAGGACCCTGAAGACGCTTGGTATTCCCTCTTCGACCCACGCTATCGCAACGGGGCATTCCCTGTGTTAAGCTGCCGGCTATAGGCTTCCAGCTGGTTTAAGCTTAGATGACATTCTGATTTACTCCGCTGACCCAGCTCAGCATGTTCAAGATGTTCGTCAGGTCTTGCAGCGTCTCCGGGAAAACGGACTCTATGCTAAGCTGGAAAAATGTGAGTTTAACATTGAAGAAGGTGAATTCCTGGGGCATATCATTTCTCCTCAGGGAATTCGCATGGATCCTAAGAAAGTAGAGGCTGTGTTGTCATGGCAGCAACCACAAAATCGTAAGGACTTACAATGGTTCCTTGGCTTCGCTAACTACTATCGACAGTTTATTCCTGCTTACGCCGACATTGCTGCACCTTTAAACTGTCTCCTTCATCCCAAAGAGCCTTTCCGGTGGACTCCAGAAGCAGAGAAGGCTTTCTCTACCTTGAAAACCGGCTTTACCTCGGAGCCTTTACTTCGCTACCCTGATCCACAACTGCCGTTCATAGTGGAGGCTGACGCATCTAGTGTTGCCCTGGGAGCAGTATTATCTCAACAAGATGATCCCTCCCAAACCCCGCGTCCCTGTGCCTTCTACTCTCGGCAATTAAAACCTGCAGAGAAGAATTATACGATCTGGGAGTGTGAACTTCTGGCCATCAAAACAGCTTTTGATGTATGGAGGCATTACCTTGAGGGAGCTCGACACCCTGTTCAAGTATTAACTGATCACAGAAACCTGGAACACCTACAAACAGCTCGGCGATTGTCTCAGCGACAAATCCGGTGGTCTTTATTCTTTTCCCGGTTCGATTTTCGTATCAAGTATATTCCTGAGGCTCAGAATAAAAAAGCTGATGCATTATCTAGAAAACCTGAATATCCGTCACCAGTGAAAGAGACATTAGTAACACCCATCTTGCCTCCCTCTGTGTTCGCAGCCACGAATCCATGTCCCAGCTTGGCAGAAGAAATCCGGGAATCTCAAGCTCGCGATCCATGGACTCAGCAATGTCTTCAGGAACTTCAAAATGGGGAGCATGGAGAGTTTTCTGCACAACAGGGGTTATTACTACATCGAGGAAGGTTATATGTTCCTGCTGGTCCCCTTCGTAACCAGGTATTGCATCTCTCTCATGATTCTTTACCTGCTGGACACTTTGGACTTTACAAAACCCTGCATCTTCTCACAAGAGAGTTCTGGTGGCCACAGGTCCGTGCTGATGTTGCCCGATATGTGGGTTCCTGTGAAGTTTGTCGGCGAGCAAAGGATGTGGTGACTAAACCTTCGGGTCTGTTGCATCCTTTGCCAACACCCTCTGGTCCCTGGAATGCTGTCTCCCTAGATTTCATCACGGATCTTCCTCGCTCAAAGGGGTTTACCTGCATCCTGGCCTTCGTAGATTTATTCACCAAAATGGCCCAATTCGTTCCTTGTCCTAAATCTCCTACTGCAGCAGAAACAGCTCATCATTATTTACAACACCTCTTCAGACTTCATGGTTTACCTGAACACCTTATTTCGGATCGTGGACCCCAATTCACCTATCGTTTCTGGCAAGCAATGCACAAGGCACTAGGAACCCAAGTTCACTTGTCATCCGCTTATCACCCCCAGTCAGATGGTCAGACTGAGCGTACTAATGCCACCTTAGAACAATATTTACGTTGTTATACATGTTATCAACAGGACAATTGGGCGGATTTGTTGCCTTTAGCTGAGTTTGCATACAATAATGCTGTACATTCATCCACTCGTCAAACCCCATTCATGGCCAACTATGGGTATCATCCTCGGTACTTTCCAACCACCCTTCCTTCCACCTCTGTGCCAGCTACCGATGCCTACATTCAGGAACTTCATGGCATTCAAGAATTATTGAAAGAGCAACTCAATCATGCTAAGGAAGCATATAAGAAGGAAAGGCAGGAAGGTCCACAGTTAAATCCAGGTATGAAAGTTTGGCTCTCTACCCAATATTTGAGACATCCTGGGCGATCCCGAAAACTAGATCCTCACTTCATCGGCCCTTACCCCATCCTAGAAAAAATCAATTCAGTGGCTTTCCGTCTACAATTACCTGCTTCCCTCCATATTCATCCCGTGTTCCACCGTTCCCTCTTGGTCCCAGCTACAGATCCTGACCCCAACCGACCACCAAATCCTGAACCTCCTCCACTGATCTTAGTAGAAGGAGAAGAGGAGTATGAGGTCCACCAAATTTTGGACTCCCGGATACATCGGGGGGGGGTTTGCAATACTTAGTGGACTGGGAAGGGTATGGACCAGAAGATCGATCTTGGGAACCGGCGTCTAACTTGCATGCGCCAGAGTTGATTCAGCAATTTCATGATAATTATCCAGATAGACCTGGCCCATCGGAAGAGGGGGACCATGGGGAGGGGGATAGTGCCAGGACCCTGCCTGTCATAGAACCTGAATGTGAAGGGTTAAATGCTGAAGAGCAGCAGGAGGAGCCTTGTAGTTCAACTCAGCAGGCAGCTGAGTCTGAGGAGGCAGCTGAGGGCACATCTCCTCCTCCTATAAGGGCTAGGAACAGGATCCTGCAAAGGAGAACTAACAGGAAAGCCAGGGAAAGGATCTTTAATGATAGGCGTAGAATTAGATCTGAAAGCCCTGAGTTCTAGCAGGAGCCTGGCCAGAGATATGGGTGTGCTCCCTGTTTTAGGATAAAGCTAGCAAGTTTACCCTGAACCCTCTGTGGGAGCAATGCATCACTTACCTTGTCACCAGGTTCCTGTGTATTCTCCTGACTCTGTTTCCTGACCTTGGACCGGCTTGCTGACTACGGTGTTCTCTGTTTCCCTGGAATTTGGCATTTGGCTCTGTAAGGTATTTTGGCTGTGATTTGGACTGTATTTGTTCTTTATTTGGATTACAACTAAAGTTTCTGGCAAAGAACTGAACTTGGCTTTCTGTGTGTTCTGTGTGCGGGGCTTGACATTTATGGTCCACCAACATGGAGGGAAAAAAAACAGGTCCACATTATGGGACAAACAACATGCTAAGAAAGATTCATGGAGGCCAGAGCTGCTCCTGAAAGCCCATCTTCGGCATGCACATTGAAATCCCCTACAAACAAGAGGAAGGGAGACGTCAACAATGCCACCAAGATGTGCTGGATTGCCAAACCTGTCCTGCTCACCCAACAATAGATGAAGGCATTGTGGATAAATCAATCTATCATGGTTGATTTCACCACAGATGGGAGGGGTGATGCATGTCACAACCTATCTGGTCTATTTGCATGATGACCAATTAGAGAGATTTATATTTCCCTGGGTTTGCTAACCACGTCTTTCTATTTCCTGCTTCTTCCCACATGGAAAGAATTGGCTAGAGACCAGCCACCATTATCCATTTTGAACTCGCAGAGAAAGGATGTGACTCAGTGATGTGTTCCTTTCTGCCTCAGCACATGGGCAGGAAAGGACACAGACCAAATAATTTTCCAGGAATGGCTATTATTCTTTATTCTTTCAACCTGCATTTAATCCAAGCTGTATTTAGTGCCTGCTAAAGAAACTATGTAAGTAAACTGTTTTTATATACTCTTTAACCAAACAAGCTTCTTGTGTGTGTTTATTGCTTAAAGGGCTAGTGTTTGCTGGAGGGAAGTGAGAGGTGGGAACTTCTAAGGTTGATTAACTTTCTTGTAAGTTAAGTTCCACTTCTGTTGCATATTAAGAGGAAATTCAAATGGATTTCCCAAGCTTTGCAACAGGCATTCTAACCCATGACACAACATCACCATGGATCTGCAAACAAAAAGGGATTCCCTGTAGACGATGGTCACCCTACACCCCAACCCTCCAACCTGCCCACATGCTGGACCTGAAACCTGGGACGGCACACATGGGAGAGAGATGCCCCTCCCTAAACCCAGGTGTCCGTAAAACAAGTCAGGTGATTCCGCCCATCCAAGATGGCATCAAGAAGGACAGGGATTTTATTGTGGACCGACCTGGCATTGACCAGCAGGCAGGACAGGTTGGAGGTGCTGATGGGATGGCTCCCTGGCACATGGCAGTGAGCTGAGGGATCAGAACACGGGACAGGCAGCAATTCCCTGGCCCTAGTTCTTCTTACCTGACTAACCGTCCAACTCCTAGCACATCTCCCATGGTCAGACACCACCGCAATGGTATTCCCTGCAGGCATGGCGACCAGGGAAGGCACAGCAATAAGGAATATAAAAGTAATAAGCAATAGCAAAAATAACAATACAGTGGTCCCCCACCCTTTTGCGGTTCATATACTGTTGTCCTGCTATATCGCGGGGACCGCAGTATATGATAAAAGGCCCCCTAGGGTAAGGGGGGAAAGTCCTGTTTCAAGCCTCCCATACTTACCCCGGGACTGGACCTGCCCCGAACAGGCCTGTGAGGACCTTCCTGGGCCTTCTAGAGGCCCCAAAATGGCCTCCCTGCACATCGGAAGTGACTTCTGGTTCGCTGAAAATACTTTCTGAGGCCTCCAAGAGCCTTTCTAGGCCTGTCAAAGGCCTCAGAAATGATTTCTGGTTTACCGGAAGTCCCTTCTGATTTGCAGGGAGGCCCTTTTGGGGCCTCCAGAAGGCCCATGAAGGCTCTCACAGGCCTGTTTGGAGCAGGGCCAGGCTGGGGGTAAGTACAAGAGCCCCCACCTATGCCCCCCAGGCCTGATTCGACCTGGATTTTTCATTCTTGCGGATCAGTTCAGGTCCCTAACCCCAGCAATAGGTGGGGGATCACTCTATAACAACAATCCAATATTACAAAAAGAAATACTACTACTACTACTACTACTACTAGTAGTAGTAGTAGTAGTAGTAGTAGTAGTAGTAGTAGTAGTAGTAGTAGTAGTAGTAGTTGTAGTTGTAGTTGTAGTTGTAGTAGTTGTAGTTGTAGTTGTAGTTGTAGTTGTAGTTGTAGTTGTAGTAGTTCAGAACAGGCAATGCAAATACAAG
This sequence comes from Phrynocephalus guinanensis, assembly GCA_037367245.1. Classification (NCBI taxonomy): domain Eukaryota; kingdom Metazoa; phylum Chordata; class Lepidosauria; order Squamata; family Agamidae; genus Phrynocephalus; species Phrynocephalus guinanensis. The sequence continues at coordinate 21,645,536 of CM074744.1, read as the reverse complement.
CTGATAGCTGGCATAACAAAGCGCTGCATAGGCAGTTCCTTGAAAAAGTCAAAGGAAAAGTAGATGAGGAAAAGTCCTGGTTATGGCTCACCAATGGAACACTGAAAAAAGAGACAGAAGCCCTGATTTTTGCAGCTCAAGAACAAGCTATCAGAACAAATGCAGTTAAGGCTAGAATAGAAAAATCAGCTGAGTCCCCCACATGTAGACTCTGCAGAGAGGCAGACAAAACTATTGACCATATATTGAGTTGTTGCAAGAAAATTGCTCAGACTGATTGCAAACAGCGTCATAATGTAGTTGCTCAAATGGTACACTGGGATTTGTGTCAAAACTATCATCTGCCCATAGCAAAGAACTGGTGGGATCATAAGCCTGAAAAAGTGACTGAAAATGAGCATGCAAAATTACTTTGGGACAGGGTTTTGGAGCATAATACCCCAGATATTGTGATTGTGGAGAAGAAAAAAGTGTGGATCATTGATGTTGCTATACCATGTGATAGTAGAGTCAGTGAGAAACAACTTGAAAAAATTACCCGATATCAGGATCTGAAAATTGAACTTCAGAGACTCTGGCATAAACCGATACAGGTCGTCCCAGTGGTAATCGGCACGCTGGGTGTGGTGCCTAAAGAGCTAAGCAAGTATTTAGAAGAAATTGGAGTTGACAAAATCACCATCAGTTAGCTGCAGAAGGCCGCCTTACTGAGATCTACTCGCATAATTCGCCAATACATCACTGAGTCCTAAATGCTTGGGAAGTGTTCGACTAGTGATTTGTATTACAAAATCCAGCATAGTTAGCTGTGTGGTTAAGTAGTAGTAGTAGTAGTAGTAGTAGTAGTAGTAGTAGTAGTAGTAGTAGTAGTAGTAGTAGTAGTAGTATCCCCAAGGGTGCCGCCTTGTCGTGGTGGGGGGTTTAACTGCTCCAGTGGCTCCAACCATACCAGAGATTTCTCAATTGAGGAACAGAACTAAGAGCACCCAACAACCCAAGAATTAGGGTGAAATATAATCAAAAGAAGCCTATACTAGCTTGGTTGTCGCCTGGATTAACAAGGACCACGACGGGTGTTGATGAACCTGGACATCCGTTGATAAATGGGATACAGGTCACGGGTCCCATTGCTGAGCAACCATGGCATGGGCCTGTAGAATTACCAGAAGTTGAACTATCTCAGAAGTGGCAGAAATATACCTTACCAGAGAATCGGGCAACCATGAAATGCTCTTATAGAGTAGAACTTGAAAAACGAGGCTACCAAAAGTGGATGCATCAATTATGGAAACCAGAATATCCGAACTCCAAGATAACTGAATTACGATTAGCTGACCAGCGAAGATATATTATCAGAAACAAGGTGTTTAGTAAAGTTAAACTAGAAGAAATACAGAGGGGTTTTGAAATTGGGGGTCAACAAATTATCCTTATGTAGGGGACATAATTAATTAGTATATTTTATATTTCATGTTTTATATAAGCCGCCATTGTAGATAAAATGGCAGGCTCTCTATTTCTCTATAAAACCCTGTCTGTCCCTTAATTCACCTCAGCCCCCTTCACAGAAACTGTTGAGCAAAGCACTACACGATTCCCCGCTTCCCGCTTCCTTGCTGCCTGTCCTGTGAGATAAACAGGATGCAGGCAGTGAACAAACATTATCTGGGAAAGGGCGGACAAACAATGAGCCCCCTGTCCTAAGATAGCCAGTCTTCCGCTTATCGGAACGGCAGAATCTAACTGTCAAAAGCGGCCCCATTCAGCTGTCAAAAAGCCGCTCTCAGCGCTTCCCGGAAAGCGCACGTCAAACTGCCTGCAGTACCAGACTAGAGGGCGCTGAAGAACAAGATTAATTGCGTCCGCTGAATGTATCTATCTCAAGTATGTGATAAATGATGTCGAGTGGGTGATAACAATGTGCACACGCCAACTTTCTTTGAAGTTCCTTTGGTCTATTGTGGGCGTTCTACAGCGCCCAGATGTGTCCTGTTTTTTCTGATAAAGAAAGGGGGTGTTGGGGGACGTTTTGCTATAAAAACTATGTATGAATTCGAGCTCCTTGCCTCAGTTTTTTGAAACAATTCGACTGGGTGCCTTTTGCTGCAGCAAAATAAAAGTTTTTTCTCCGACCCTCGGTCCTTGGCGTGTCTTTTCAACCCTCGACCCCCCGTAACGGCGGCACAGGGATTCCCGGGTGAGGCTTTCATCTGGGGGCTCATCCGGGATTCCTCCCCTTTTTTGGGGGGCGAGGGGTCAAGCCAGGCGAAATCCGAACAGCCAGCGGTGGACGACGAACAGGTGCACACCTTTCCACTTGAAAAGGTTTTTTTTTTTCGTTCAACGTGGTGGCGGAGACGGCTTTCGCTCGGGGAGAAAAACTCTGGCCAGAAGGAGGAGACGTCTCGGGGGAAATTTGGTAAGATAAGCGGACCGGTCCAGAGTGGGAACTTTGGGGGTGAGCCTCTAAAGTGTGTAAAAGGGTAACGGAACGACGGTTCTGTATTTGTGGGAGGAGAAGGGCAGTGTGTATATGTCCTAACATCCCTTGTGAAGCAAACAAATGTTGTTTGGTATGGGCAGCGGGAAGGAGCTCTCGGCTGTCAAAGTAGACTAGCGGGAAAAAAAGGTTTTTATTAGGTAGGGGGATCCAGACTAGGTGGGGAGGTGGTTTGAAATGTGGGTGATTTGAGTGGCCACTGACCCAGTGAATCTGTGAGTGCGTGGAAGGTCAAGGCTTAGCGTTCCTTCTGACCGAGTGAAAGTGGGCTACGCAGTTCCTGCTTACGGGCGACTGTACAGGTCGTAGCCAGTATCAATTGGTGTGTGCGTGAGAATTGTGTGAAGATTTAGGAGCGGGTCCAGTGGCAGTGTGTGGGAGAAATATAGGAACATAGCTTAAATAAAATAACCAAAATCATGGGCCACAACACCAGCAAGCCCTCAACTCCACTTGAGTGTTTCCTTTTAAATTGGCATGCGGCTGTCAAAAATTATGATTTTTGGGATCAAGATGAAGAAAGAAAGGATGGAGACTTTATGTCAACTTGAATGGCCCGTCATGCAGATTGATTGGCCACCCCAGGGGACTTTTAATGAGAGTATCATCAGACAACTGTGGCTGAAAATTCTTAAGAACTGCCCCGAACACATCCCCTACATTGAAGTATGGAAAGGAAACGTAAAGAAAAATCCTTCATGGATTCAAATATGTAGAGAATTGCCACCTCAAGCCAAATTGTTGGCTCTGAAGAAAAAGGAGGCGGTTTTAGAAAGCCGCCCCGAAGATTATGATGTCTTTTTTCCACCACCTCCTTATCTGGCGGCCATCCCTCCAGGGAATCCAGTGGCACCCCCTCCAATACAGCCTCTGCCAGGTCCAGCAGCCGCTTCTCCCCCAAAGGATGGTGGACACCCCGTGCCAAAAGACCTTCCCCAACCAGGACCAATAAGTAAACTTCCCAAAGATGAACGAGAAACGGAGAAAGGGGCCCCTAAGAGAGATGAGGATGAGGAGGAAGATGAAAGTGAAGAGGAATTTCGTCATAGGATAAAAGGAAATATAGAATGGGGAGAAGCAGACCATCAAATAGTGGCAGATTTAATTAAGAAACACAGAGACTCAGTAATGGAATTGGGGAACTTTGCATTAGAGGCGGCAGGAGAGCGAAATTGGGCGAAGAGACAGAGATTTCTCCTAAGGGCGTATGATGCAGCAAGGAGACATGAGGAATTTCTTGAAAATAGGAAAATTGAAGAGCAGGCAAAAGTCATGCCCCTCAGAAGAGTGTATGATCCTCTGCCCCCAAATCAACAAGGTCCCCGTACATATACAATGCAACATGTCCCTTTTACTTCAAGCGATATTATAAACTGGAAAAACACCCTTCCAAGCTTGGAGGAAGACCCAGATAAAAATTTTGAGACTATGTCTAGTATCTTCAATGTATATATGCCCACCTTTGAAGATGTCCAACATTTAGTGAAAGGGTTGTTTAATGCAGAGGAAACGCGGAAGATTTTCGAGGAGGCTAGAAAGTCCCGTTTAGCAGCTGGAGACACTCCCGCCCAAGCAGAGGCAGCCATCCCAACTACCACGCCACCCGATTGGGATTACAATGCAGATGCAGGACGCACTGCTCTGAGAAACTACCATGCAGCGATACTTCAGGGCATTAGGGCTGCTGGCAGGAAGAAAATAAATATGTCAAAAGTTAATGATGTGGTTCAAAAACTGGATGAATCCCCTGGAGCCTTTTTAGACAGATTATATCAAGCATTTCGAAAGTTTACCCCGATTAACCCTGAGGACCCTGGCATGGAGAATATTGTGAAAACAGTTTTTGTGGCTCAGTCTGCTCCTGACATACGAAAGAGAATCCAAAAAGAGGCCAATTTTATGGGGCAAACCTTACAGTGGATGCTCCAGCTGGCACAAACGAAATTTAACAACAGGGATGAGGATCAAAGCCCAAAAAGCAAAGGACAAGCCAGGAAGGTGATGGCTCTCAACCAAGTCCCCGAGCCACGAAATTTCAATGCCCCAGGGAGTAGGAGAGGACCATTAACAAGAAATCAATGTGCACTCTGTGGTCAGACAGGACATTGGCACAGAGACTGTTTCAGGAACCCCGAAAATCAAAGGCGTGGAAGCTTTAATCAAGGTCCACGACGCCCCTGGCAGCCACCGGCATTTGAGAGATATTCGGCGCCCGGTCCCTTTAACTTTCAACAACAGAGAAACCCTCAGGTTAACCAAGGACAAGGCAGCCAATTTCAGCCTGCAGGTCAGAGCCAAGCGTAGTCAGCTCAGGTTCAGCAGGCAACCCAGAGAGGGCAGGGTCCAGCCTGGACCCCACCGTACCAGAACATGATGGCTCTGGAGGAAGACGCCCCGTATTGAAAGGGACAGGGCTTTGGTTCTCGGGAGCCCTTAGTCAGTGTCCAAACCGGGAACGAATCTGTCAGATTTCTTGTGGATACAGGAGCCAGTCATTCAGTGATCCCACAGCTTGTAAAGCCAATAGACAAGACCTTTTCGATTAGTGTGATGGGTGCCACGGGAAAAGCACAGCGTGCTTACTTCATGCAAACAGTACAATGCAAGTTGGGGGGACAGGTTGTCCAACACAAATTCCTACATATGCCAGATTGCCCGATCCCTCTACTGGGGCGTGATCTACTGTTCAAACTGGGGGCGCAGATCACCTTTACACCTAAGGGAGAGATTCATCTGACAACTGACAGCACAGGTCTGAAGGGAGAAGTGTGCTTAGAATACCCTTTAAGGGAGAGATGGCGCTTGATGGTGGTGGAAGAGGAACCAGTGCAGCTGTCCCAAGATTTCCTGAATAAAGTTAACCCAGAGGTGTGGGCAGAAGATAATCCCCCAGGCATGGCACGGAACATCCCTCCTATAGTGGTTCAACTTAAGCCTTTTGCAGGACCAGTCTCAGTCCCGCAATACCCCATTGGGAAAGCAGCAGCAGAAGGGATTTGGGTCCACCTTAAGAGACTAATAGATCATGGCATTCTTGTCCCCTGCCAATCACAATGGAATACTCCCCTTCTCCCGGTTCGCAAACCTGATGGAACTTTTCGCCCAGTTCAGGATCTCCGTTTGGTGAATGAGGCCACCGAACCTCTTCATCAAAATGTGCCGAACCCTTATACGATTCTGGCTTTGATTCCACCAGAAGTAGCTTATTTCACCGTTTTAGATCTGAAAGATGCCTATTTTTGTTGCCGGATAGCGCCTCAGAGTCAGCACATCTTTGCCTTTCAATGGGAGGACCCCAAAACTGGTACAAAAACTCAATTCAGATGGACCCATTTGCCACAGGGGTTCCGAAATTCCAGTACATTATTTGGGGGTGCCCTGGCGTCAGATCTTGCCAACTTCCCCCGAAAACCTGGCCAAATAGTCCTGCAATATGTAGATGACATTTTGGCGGGAGCAGAAACCAAGGAAGGTTGTGAGCAGCTCACAATTGATCTTTTAAATCATCTGGCAGCAGCAAGATATAGCGTGACCAGGAAGAAAGCCCAAATTTGTCAGAAAACAGTGAGATATTTGGGGTTTGACATTTCACAACAAAGGCGCCAACTTCGAGATGAGAGGAAGCATTCAATTGTCCAGATTCCCGAGCCCAGGAATAGGAGAGAGCTCAGAGGCTTTTGGGGGGCAGCAGGCTTCTGTCGAATTTGGATTCCGAATTACAGTCTTCTAGCGAAGCCCCTATATTTGGCAACAAGAGGCAAAGAGAGTGATGAGTTCCTGTGGGGTCCGGAACAGAAGGAGAGCTTCAAGGCAATTAAGCAGGCTTTGATAGAAGCGCCAGCCCTGGGACTCCCCAACCCGAATAAATCCTTTAATTTGTATGTGGATGAGGAAAATGGAGTGGCGAAGGGAGTTTTGTGTCAGAAGTTAGGAAGCTGGCAGCAACCGTTGGCTTATCTGTCAGAAGTATTAACCCCAACGGAGCAAGGACTTCCGTCTTGCATGCGAGGAGTAGTGGCACTGGCTGCTCTCTTAAAGAAAGCAGATAAATTTACTTTCGGACAGGACACAAAATGTATCACCAAGCATGCAGTTTTGCCCCTATTAGACGCCAAAGGAGGGTACCACTTGTCTCAAACTGCCATGATGAAGTGTCAAAAACTGTTTTCAAGAGCTGGTCTTACTTTTCAAACAATGGAGGGATTGAATCCGGCCACCCTCCTTCCAATTAGTGACCAACCGGCCACCCATGATTGTATACAAACATTGGATGAAGTGTACTCATCACGGCCAGATCTTCTGGACACCCCTCAACCACAGTGGAGAACATGGTTTGTGGATGGCAGTAGTTCAATGATTGAGGGAAAAAGACAGGCAGGATATGCCATAGTGGAATTGGAAGACATTGTGGTGGAAGCCAGACAGTTGCCCCCTGGAACGTCAGCTCAAGTGGCAGAATTAATAGCTCTCACTAGGGCACTAGAACTGTCAGAAGGAGAAAGCATTAATATATATACAGACTCTAAGTATGCATTTCTTACACTTCATGCGCATGGAGCACTCTGGAAGGAGCGAGGTCTGCTCACTTCTGAAGGCACATCAGTAGCGCACCCTGAAGTTTTGCTGCAGCTTTTAGATGCTGTTTGGAAACCGAGAAAGGTGGCAGTTATTCATTGCCATGGTCATAAAGTTGGTCCGGGACTCGTAGCACGAGGGAACAGATTGGCAGATCGCATTGCCAAACAAGCAGCTCAGGGTGCAACTGAAATGCAGCTTAGTCTCATTCCAATAGACATTCTGCCTCCAGATCCACCCAGGTATTCGTTGGCTGAAGATGAGTTTGCAGAAGAGCAGGAGTTTGACAGGACACCAGAGGGCTGGTACAAACTCCCAAGTGGGCAATTATGGGTTCCAGAAAGCTTAGCCCGGCAAGTGGTCCAGAATCATCATGACAGTACACATCAGGGTCCTGAAGTGGCATTCAAACATTTGAGTCCTCATTTATACATAGCTAAGCTTCGGCAGCTGGCTTCAAATATTTCACACAGGTGTGTCATCTGCCAAAGGAATAATCCTAGGACAGGACCTTTGCCACCCCCAGGGATTCAATATAGTGGAAAGGAGCCCTTTGAAGACATGCAGGTGGACTTTACAGAATTGCCCAGATGTGGACTGTACCGCTATATGCTTGTGTTAGTGTGCACATTCACCGGTTGGCCAGAGGCATTCCCAACCAAGACTGAGAAGGCTAGTGAGGTGATTCGTTGTCTCCTGAGGGATCACCTGCCGAGGCACGGGATACCCCGCACACTTTCCTCAGACAACGGCCCCAGCTTTATTCATCATGTACTCCAAGGACTGGCTAGGGCATTGCAGATTAAGTGGAATTTGCACACAGCATACCGGCCTCAAAGTTCAGGACGGGTGGAGAGGATGAACAGGACTTTAAAGGGCCACTTGGCTAAGCTTACTCAAGAGACGGGAAGAAGTTGGGTGGAAATGCTCCCCATTGCTCTTTTTAGGAGCAGGACTACCCCCTCAAGCCAAACTGGCATTTCTCCCTTTGAGCTTGTTTATGGCAGGCCAGTCCCAATTTCATGTGGCTTGCGCCCAGAGAGCGTAGTTTCTTTGACACATGCAAAATATCTTCAGATGCTTGGCCGGTCTCTCTCTTCTTTACACAGATGGACGCTTGGACGATTGCCCGTGTCACTACAGGAGCCTCTCCATCGCTTTGAGCCAGGAGATTCGGTTTGGATCAAAGATTGGAATCAGCTGCCTCTGCGCCCGAAGTGGAAGGGTCCTTATGTGGTGCTGCTATCAACACCAACAGCTGTCAAGGTTGCCGAAGTGAGTGCCTGGATTCATCACACCCACGTGAAGAGAGCTGCCCCATCGGACGAGGAGGAGTGGACAGTGCGCGCCGACCCAGATGACAGCTTGAAATTGGTCTTCAAGAGGGTTGCTTCGGACATAAAAAGGCCAAAGTAAAATCTTGGCGTTTTATGTTGGGAGGTGTTTTTAACAGAAAGCCTGATTTTCCCCTTCAGTTTTTGAATTTCCCGCCTTCCAAATTGATCTCTCTCACAAGAAGAGGAGGGAAAAACTGCAACGAGAGCGGGTGATTCAGTGTAGCTGAACAGGCAAGGGCAATTTCCAGTGCGAGACAGTGTTTCAAAAGTGCCCTTTTTCCTTCTTCTGAAGCCGCGCGGTGCTTTCCTGCTGGTTTCCTGGAGGAATTGCAGCGAGCGAACGGCTCCCCGGTAGCGCAGCAGCTGTCAACGAGCATTCCGAGAGCTGTCACTGAACGTTCTAAGAGCTGTCAAACGCTGGGTGGCTGTTGAAAACTCTTAAAGGAGCCCCGGACGCTTCAGTGAGTCAACCCTCTAAGTGAAGTTCTTCTTTTGATTCATTGATGTATGCTTTAGTGGCCTTTGGGTCTGGTATATTAAGGAGTGAAGGCTCTTTTAGGATGTGTTGGTTAATCACAGTAGTGATCCCCTTGTTTCTACTGCCAATTTGCTTGAGTGCCAGTCCTGAGGGTATGGGAGAGTGTACCCCTTGTATTATAGCAGCAAGCCAAGGCAGTAAAATAGTGAACACTTTAGTCTATTACACACAGAAGCCAGTGGAGTGTAAACAAGATGGTACCACCTGTTTAAATCAAGACAAGATGTATCACATCTGTGAAAGTGAATCAGAAGGTTATCTTTGTTATAAGCCTGAAATTCCAGTGAGATTTAATGTCACACTCTGGGCTGGGATGCCAAGAACCAAAGAGCCCAGGAGAGACAACCCAGAAGGTGGTGGGATTTTGTTTTACATAAATTCCACTGTGGTATTACAACACAGCATCAGGAGAGCAGTGATTTGGTTCAATGCCTGTGATGCCTTAAGCAAAGGCTTAGGAACATGTTGTGGGTCAAAAACATGGGCGGCTACCTATAGAGACAGTGATAAATATTTGTGTTACCCCCATGAAGGTGCAAGGGCGGGAAACCCTGAAGTTTGGGCACCATATGGGTCAAATAAACTGTGTTCAGGATGGGGTTGTGTGTGTGCCTACACAGCAGGAGGCTACCCAGGTTGTCCTCATCTCTCACAATTCAGGAGAATAGGAGGAAACAGGGTCAGTCTGGTGATTGGTCATTCACATCCCCCTATCCAAGTGTATGGGTTTGGAATAAATGGGCCTGGAAATGACCCAGTGACTTATTTGACAATCACACGGACAGAAATAAGGGATGGAGAAAAGAAAAGCCATTCCTGGTCTGTGGAAAATGTTGTGGAGAAATTAAAGGATGATAATCCTTATGAGATTTCCCAACAGGCCAAAAATTTGTTTTTAGAGATGGCCCAATCAATAGCCACTGAATTAGGGGTCTCAAACTGCTATGTTTGTGGAGGTACAAATTATGGCGAGGACTGGCCTTGGGAAGCCATGGAGGTGTCTCCACAGTTGTATAACAACATGTCCAGAATTGGCAATGTCACCAGGAGAACTCAGTCACAGAACATGACATGGACCATCACATCTCACTTAGTGGGTCGTGTCTGTTTTTCCCAAAATGGTTCTATTCTAGTGGGCTATCTGACCTGCATAGGAACCTGGGAAAATGGCATCTGGTACTCCCCATCCTATGCTCCACAACCAGAGAAGTTTAATGCCACTTTTCTGCCATTTTTGTACTCAGCATCATTAGGACAATGGAGAGCCCCTCTAAACATGTATTGGGTCTGTGGAAATATGGCTTATGAGTACTTGCCTCATTCATGGTCAGGTTCATGTGTGTTGGCATTCATAAAGCCATCATTCTTTCTGGTTCCCATTCAAACACAGCAATATTTGGCAGCCCCAGTCTATGGCCCTCTAAACAGAAGAAAGAGGGATGACACCCCATTTTCAGGGTTTTCATGCAAGAACCCAGAGGAATATGAAGGGGATATTTGGGACTCACAGAGGATTGTTTGTGTTTATGGCCCAGCCACATGGGCTCAAGATGGCCCTTGGGGGTACAGAACCCCTATTTACATGCTGAATAGAATTATTCGTTTACAGGCAGTTTTGGACTTGGCAGGTCAGCGCATCACTACAGCGCTTACTGCTATAGCAGAGGTGACAGATCAATTAAGAACAGCTGTTTATCAAAACAGGCTCGCTCTGGATTATCTTCTCGCTTCAGAGAATGGAGTATGTGGTAAATTTAATTTAACAAACTGCTGTTTAAAGATTGACCCCGTGGGCAAAGTTGTGACCCAGCTTGCCACGGAAATTAAACAGTTAACTTTCAATCCAACCCAGGAATGGAAAGGCATGCAATGGCAGTGGTTAAATGATTTCATGCCACAGACTTGGATGAAAACATTAGCAAGTTTATTAATTGCTCCTTTATGTCTTTTATTATTTGCCTTGATATGTATTCCTTGTTTATTGCGGTTTGTGCAGTCAACTGTTTCAAAGATGGTAGAAAAAGTAGCTGGTCCCAAGTTGATTGCAGTCCTTCAAGATTATGAGGCTCTTCGAGTGGACGACTCTGAGTGAGAGTGTCCTATAGAAGAGGAGGGATTGTAGGGGACATAATTAATTAGTATATTTTATATTTCATGTTTTATATAAGCCGCCATTGTAGATAAAATGGCAGGCTCTCTATTTCTCTATAAAACCCTGTCTGTCCCTTAATTCACCTCAGCCCCCTTCACAGAAACTGTTGAGCAAAGCACTACACGATTCCCCGCTTCCCGCTTCCTTGCTGCCTGTCCTGTGAGATAAACAGGATGCAGGCAGTGAACAAACATTATCTGGGAAAGGGCGGACAAACAATGAGCCCCCTGTCCTAAGATAGCCAGTCTTCCGCTTATCGGAACGGCAGAATCTAACTGTCAAAAGCGGCCCCATTCAGCTGTCAAAAAGCCGCTCTCAGCGCTTCCCGGAAAGCGCACGTCAAACTGCCTGCAGTACCAGACTAGAGGGCGCTGAAGAACAAGATTAATTGCGTCCACTGAATGTATCTATCTCAAGTATGTGATAAATGATGTCGAGTGGGTGATAACAATGTGCACACGCCAACTTTCTTTGAAGTTCCTTTGGTCTATTGTGGGCGTTCTACAGCGCCCAGATGTGTCCTGTTTTTTCTGATAAAGAAAGGGGGTGTTGGGGAACGTTTTGCTATAAAAACTATGTATGAATTCGAGCTCCTTGCCTCAGTTTTTCAAAACAATTCGACTGGGTGCCTTTTGCTGCAGCAAAATAAAAATTTTTTCTCCGACCCTCGGTCCTTGGCGTGTCTTTTCAACCCTCGACCCCCCGTAACGGCGGCACAGGGATTCCCGGGTGAGGCTTTCACTTATAGGAGGAGAAAATAGATTAATAACACCTGGGGACATTGAACAGTCTGAAGTTGAAGAAAATATGGATGTTGTGCAAACATTTGAACCACAAGAAGGTTCAATTAGGATTGGGACATCAGCAGGCCTCACTATTAGGCAGCAAGAACTGAAGAATAAAATACTGACACTGGCTGCATTAAATGAAGAGAGGGGAAGGCTCCCGATTTTGAAGACTGTGCCTAGAAAAAATTTGGTACTATTCATGAACAACGTAAACTCTGCACTTACAACAATCCAGATAACGTCAATTGAACAGTTAAATCAGCTTGCTTATAGCGCAGCAGTAATAGTAGCGGAAGAACTAGAGATTTCACCATTTAAGCCCCCTAAAAATGTATCGAGAAACCACAGTGGAAGATCAGGTTGGAGCTTAAAATCAAAAGACTCCAAACAGATGTGAGTAACTTAAAAAAACCTGCAGGAGGACAAATTAAAGAATGGTAATATCAAGAAATATTTGACTAAAATCTACTGTCTAATTACAAGGAAAATTGGAGAAGCATTGGAAATAGTGAAGCAGCAAATAATAGCAACAGCTAGAAAAATTGAAAGATATGATGCTAGATTTACTCTCTTTCATGTATCATGTATCCAATTTGCACAAAGTCAGAAGGTCAGATCCAGAAGCATGCATATCGGGATCCGGTACCAGAATGTCAAAGACTGTGTGGATCAACAATTGATTGTTTTGGAATATTGTACCAGTGATTGTAATTGTGCTAACATATTTACAAAAAGTTTACCTAAAGAAAAACATGTGTGTTTAAGGGAAAAGCTAGGTGTTGCAATCTGTTAAATAGGATGGGGTGTCAAGGTTTGTAGTTTTGACAGAATGTCTCTAATATGTATTGAACAGATTTCAAAAATGGATTCTGTAAATTGTGCCATGTCATGAGCTAGACAAGGTGTGTATTACGTCTAGGACATAGGTGCAAGGAATAATGAGCCTGAAAGGTCACGATGATTAGTGCCAGGTAGAATAGTTTGATCGCCTCACTTCATCAAAGATCTGATTGGGCTACAGCAGGTAGCAGTATGTATAAAAATAGCAGGCAAACCAATGCAAATTGGTACTGCCTAAGGTGAGAGGCAGCTTTTAACAAGTTCTATTGTATTTTCTCTATATGCTGTGCTTTGTATATTGTTATTGTATGTTACTCTTGTCACGTGTACATATGTAATATAAGTTTTGTACTAAGCTCTATTGCCTTGTTCATTTGTCTCCTAGCTCCATAATCACTAAGTGCATTTATTCTTCCACAACACGGCTAATCTCTGCTAGTAGTTTATATTTCCTTGAACATAACAAATCCCTATCTGCATAATAGGGATTTATATATTAACAGTATTCACTGAGGAAGACAGAGACCACATGCCCAAAACACAGCCTATCTTCAAAGGGAGGGAAACCGAAGAATTAAAGCAGTTATAAATAACCAGGGAGGAGGTTCTTACATGTCTTGTTAAACTAAATGCTAAGAAGTCACCAGGACCAGATGGCATCCATCCACGAGTTCTCAACAAATTTAAAGATGAAATTGCTGATGTCCTAGCCAAAATATATAATCTTTCCCTCAATTCAGGCATTGTGCCTGATGACTGGAAGGTAGCAAATGTAACAACAGTCTTCAAAAAAGGATCCAGAGGTGATCCAGAAAATTACTGACCAGTCAGTTTGACACGTGTCCCAGGTAAAGTGATGGAAACCATCCTGTAAGATAAAATTAATAGGCACATAGAAGAGGAGGCACTGCTGAAGGAGAGCCAACATGGTTTCTGCAAAGGAAAATCATGTCTCGCTAATCTGTTGGAATTCTTTGAGAGTGTCAACAAGAATGTGGATAAGGGAGATCCAGTTGACATTGTTTATCTGGATTTTCAGAAGGCTTTTGACAAGGTCCTGCACCAAAGGCTCTTGCCAGTCATGGAATCAAGGGACAGGTCTTGTCCTGGATCAGCAACTGGCTAAGGGACAGGAAACAGAGGGTAGCACTAAATGGACACTTCTCCAAGTGGAGGGAGGTAAAGAGTGGGGTCCCCCAAGGTTCAGTACTGGGACCCCTGCTTTTCAACCTCTTCATAAATGATCTAGAACTAGGAGTAAATAGCAAGGTAGCCATGTTTACCAACAACACTAAATTATACATAGTAGTAAAAACTGAGAGAGATTGTGAGGCGTTCCAGAGGGATCTCTTGACACTGGGGGAGTGGGCAAACCAGTGGCAAATGAACTTCAATATTAGCAAGTGCTGAGTGATGTATGTTGGGGCAAAAAACCCAGTTACATTTATAAACTGATGGGGTCTGAAATCTCTGCAACAAACCAGGAAAGGGACTTTGGTGTCCTGGTGGACAGCTCAATGAAGGTGTCAACCCAGTGTGCCGCAGCAGTGAAAAAAGCACACTCAGTGCTAGCCATCAATAGGAAGGGTACAGAAAATAAGTCAGCAAGTGTCATTTTGTTTCTTCATAAATCTATGGTGAGGCCCCATCTAGAGTATTGTGTCCAGTTCTGGTGTCCATACCTCCAGAAGGATATTATGGAAATGGAAAAAGTGCAGAGAAGGGCAACCAGAATGATTAGGGGACTGGAACACCTTCCTTACCACCTGAGGCTGCAATGGCTGGGCCTCTTTAATCTTAACGACAGCGCCTAAGAGGTGACCTGATTGAAGTTTATAAAACCATACATGGTACGAACAAAGTAGATAAGGAAAAACTGTTTTCCCTATTGCACAACACGAGAACTAGGGGGGCACTTCATGAAACTTTTGGGTGCTAGATCTCAAACAAATAAGAGAAAGTACTTTTTAACCCAGAGGATCACTTGTCTGTGGTTCTCCCTGCCAGAAGAAGTGATGACAGCTGTACCCTGAAGCAAACGGTGAGCCACTGTGTGAGACAGAATGCTGGACTGGATGGGCTGTGGCCTGTTCCAGCAAGGCTTTTCTTATGTTCTTATGGTATTGTCTTGCAACATGATCTTCCTTCATTATTCTCAACCTTCTTCTAGTCATTCCTTAAGAGTGCAGGCCAAATTCTAGATTTATGAATCAGCTGGTTTTACTCTTTTGGCCTCATTCCTGGTTCTTGTCTACGCCCATTATCTCTTCATGTCTATTGCACTTTGGCCCTTCAAGCATGTATTTTCACCCCTGTGCTGCACGCACAAGGGTGAAAAGACCCTATGAAGGAAGGAGATCCCAGACCCAACTAGGTGGCCTGTTCTGTACACACAATGAAACCCCATATAGCAGAATCAGTGTAAACAAATGTTGTGGCTCAGGCATATCCAGATTACTTGCACAGTTGTACACCCAGGGACATGAGAATCCAAGGGGGGTTTCTGGGGCCCAAGGAACACCAGAAAGACAAATAATCAGATTCAAGATCTAATTTCATTGAAATTTCTGATGGAAGCCAAAAGAGCCACATTCCCACTATTGTGGATACATCATGACTGGTCAAGAGAATAATGTTAGGAGAAGCTGAAGAAAGTAGGAATAGAAAGAGATGTAATGTGAAATAGGTTGACCCAATGAAAGAAGGTTTAGCCTTCAGTATGCAAGGCCTAGAAGAAGGTTCTTCATGAGAAATCCTTTCTGAGGTCATTAATGTACAAGATTGAACTAAGTCAAGACTGCGGCAACAATATGACTCACACCCACTAATGCCCGTCTGTTTACACAGAGATGTTTTGTTTCCAAAGGAGCTCACCTGCACCTCATTGGAATTAAAAATGGGTTTAGGTTCATAGGAATTACAGCATGGTATTGTCTTGCAACATGATCACCCTTCATAGTTCTCAGTATTTTTCTAATTTCCTTAACAGTACAGGCCAGACTCTGAATTAATGAATCAGCTGCATTTCTCCCTCTGGCCTCATTCCTGGAAGTTGTCTGTGCCCATTATATTCTTCATGTCTGTTAGACTGTGGCCCTGCAAGCATGTCTTTCCAGCCCTGAGCTGCATGTAGAAATCTGCAGGTGATTTAGCAGTGGAAAATGGTGACAAGGCTAGTGGCGATGATGAGAACAGTAGTGCATTCTTAATATCCACAATACTGCAGGCATGCCACCTAGGTCAGACTATCCTCAATTGTTTATGAGAGATTATCTCTGCTTTGCTTTCAGTCGTAGTAACCAGAGAAGACAAGCCTCCCTTAGAACCCACCCGTAAAGAACTGGGTGACATCAACAGGAAAAATCAGAGCAACACTTAATATGTTCAGAAGGAACCCCTATAATTTATTTCCCTTGTGGTTTGGGGAGTCAGGAAGTGACATGACAACAGCAAGGCTGCTTATATTAGTTTAGTTTAGTTTTTTTTTAAGTTTAGTTGACACTGGGGTTCTTATATGAAACCAGAGAGAAATCTCGGATTCTCATGTCACTGTCTGGACACTGGATCCATCATGAAAAGGCCATATTCCCATGCTAAAAAGGATAATGCCAGGAAAAGCTGAAGGGTGTAGGAAAAGAGAAAGGCTGACAATGAGGGGGTGTTAATCCATAAAGGTGTGGTTCCCAACCTTGGCTCCTCAAATGCTGTTGGACTGCATCTCCCAGACATCCTGTCTCTCACAGCCCAGAGGGAAGGCTTCCTGGAGTTTTACCAATTCCTGTTAGGCAGCACATGATATATTGCTTTCTCGGCTGCTGCACCCAGACCCTGGAACACCCTCCACCTGGATACTAGGACGGCCTCATCTTTGATGTCTTTCCATAAATAGGCAAACACCTTTCTCTTCAAGCAAGGTTTCCCTGAATGATGACTACCTATTATTTGTTTTTATATGAATCTGTATGATCACATAGACTGTGTGTTTATAACCACTTATAACCTTGTGTGATTCCATTGACAAATGTTAGTTTTCATCACTCTTAACTTTTACATGGAATTTCACTCTGTTTTTAACTACTCATGGTCTCTTCTGGCTTTAATATAATGTTGTCTTTTAATGCTGTAAGATGTCCCTCAATTCCCTGTTCTCAATTCTTGATTATGTCAATTGTACTGGACTGTATATTGCCCTTTATTACAGTTAGCTGCCAAGGAGAAAGGGGTAAAAATACTCTAAAATAAGTTAAATAAATAAATAAAATATTTATTCTAACATCTGAATTCTTGTTGTCTTGAGCAATAAGTCACCATAGAGTAGGGTCATTGACTCAACACATATTCTCTTTGTTTAACATAGAGATGGGCATGAACCGAAAAAAAATGGCAATTTGTTTTGTTTTGTTTTGGTTTAAGGTTTGTTTCATTTCATTTTGTTTTTAACGAATTTTAAAAAAAATATTTGTTTTGTTGGTTTGTTTTGATTTGTTATTCATTTTTTCCCACTTTGCGTGATTTAATCCATTTGACGGCGTGCGGGCGTCCCACTGCCCCAGACCATACGGAAAACATTCAAAAATAATAATTAAAAAATTACAGACGTTGACAACTACACAAACTTGGACTGGTAGCATCCTCATCATCCACATCCACATCCACATCCACATCATCATCATCATCATCATCATCATCCTTGTGTTGTATGTTGTGTTGTTGTTTTATCAATCATGTGCATCACACACCAATAAATCTCATTCATCCTTCTCCAATCCCATCATGGATGGATCATTTTCTGAGTCCATCACTTTGTTTGGAATGAGAAGGAAACAGTTTATTTATTTCTTCTTTCCTCTTCTCTGTCCGTACCCTCATAGGAGCAAGGCAGCAACCCCTGATGCAGGCAGAGAGAGTATAGGGCTTTAAGGTAGTGGATGGCTCTAACCCCCAGGGAAGGGCAGTACCCACTGAGGCAGGCAAAAAAGGTGTTCTGCTTATATACTGCCCCATACCACTTCTGGGCAGTTTACAGTTTGAATTATAGTATGCAGGCTACACATTGCCTCCCCCCCACCCCACCCCCACAGCAAGCTGGGTACTCATTTTACCAACCTCGAAGGGATGGAAGGCTGAGTCAACCATGAGCTTGCTACCTGGTATTGAAGCAGGTAGGCAGAGAGTAAAGAGCTTCAAGTCACCCATTGAAGTTTAGTGGCTCCAACCCCATATAAGACACCCCCTGATGCAGGCATAGAGTGCTCTTAAGGCAGGCAGCTGAGTGACTCCCCCACTAGTTACCCATTGAGGTAGGCAGAGGGTAAAGTGATCCAAGTCACCCATTGGCAGCAGAGTGGCTCCAACACCCAGGGAAGGCCAGTAGAAACATTGGGCCTACAAAGACCCTTCAAATAGCTGGGAAAGTGGTCCTCCCTGGTTTTTGACCAGGCAAGGCAGAAACATTGGGCCTACAAAGACCCCCCAAAAAGAGGGAGTGAGCAGACAGGCAGGCAGGCAGGTGTGCAGGCAGTCGGGCATGTTGGGAAGGGAGGCAGGCCGTCAGTGGAACAGGTGGGAGGACAGTGTGGACCTAGGGGTTGGTGTGGGGAAAACCCAATGTGGAAAGGTTGAACTGGATGAAAGTCAACCCTTCCATGGTCCAAGGGTCCAAACATGAGTGGTGTGGCTTCAGTACATCTCCCATGTGGGAGAACACCCACTCACTATGGATGCTGGGGGGGGTGGATAAGAGTCCAACGCCAGACTCGATAGCCTGGGACAGATCTCTGCCTTTCTGGCCCAGTATCGGAGGGGTCTGACATTAGGGGTTGGAGGGGCACAGCCATGTACACCCTCACCATGGTCTCAGCTGGGTCCTGTTCCTCTGCCTCCCTTCCCTCCACGGAGCAGGTCCAGAGGTCAGTTGTGAAGTGGACCTTCCAACCTCTGGCTGCCTACAGATGGGCACGGAACATTTCCCTGACCGACTCATAAAGAGAGGGCATCACCCGCCGGCTGAGGGTGCGCCGGGATGGAGTCTCATACCAGGGAGCCAGGTGCTTCAGTACAAAGGAGAGGGGCAAACTGCTCATGGCCACCATTTCGCCGACCACACGAGTGGTGGGGTCCTGGGCCTTGCCCCTAGCACGCTGGCTCAAGAAACTCCAACTGAGAGGTACCACTTCATGCAAAGTGGCCTGCCTCTTCACTCTCTCAGTGAAGGTCTCTCCAGCCTCCATCCCCCTGCCTGCCTCTCCTACTCCCCTCTTCCTCCCAGCACCAGAGGGACCAGTGCCTGCTGCTGGCCCTGGTAGCCTCCCAGGGTGCTTGCGCAGGAGGTGATTCCTCAAGGAACTCCATGAAAGGTGCCTTGGGTCACTCCCCCCGCCCCCCGCCCCCCCCGCACATGACACCTTGCAGCACCTGCACACTGCAAACCTTGGGTCTTCCTGGCTCTCGGAAAACTCCCACAGGAGCCACGAGGCTTGCACAAGCTGCTGCCTCCAGCACAGCCTGCCTGGGGGGTGGCCTGACTCTCACCCTGGGATGATAGGGTACTGCCACTAGTCTGGGAGGGAGGAGGAGTGGACCCTTGCATCAGAGGAGGGAGCCTGCATTTCCTCCCTGCCTGCCAAAAGGTCCTCAGAATCCTCCAGCTCAAGATGGACTGAGATCTGGGAGGATTCTGATTCCTCCTCAAACAAGGGGGGGGGAGTGTTTAATATAAAAGTTAAAATTCAAGTTAAAAGTGTATATAAATATGTTAAAAGTCTAAAATGGCATCACCATATACATAATTGTACAGCCTATAAGAAAAACCGTATGTAAATAACTTAATACCTTGGGTATTTTTTCAAACACTCCCTGCTCCCTCTTGATTGCTTATCCAGCTAATTCTTAGCTTTATAGCCATCTTTCCAAAACTGGCCACTTTTTAAATAATCCCTTTACTCTTGTTTTGAAAAGCTTCTGTAAACAATCTTCCTTATTTCTACCCTCCAAGGAAGATATAATCTGATATGATTATATATTTTGCAGTCCAATAGCACATGGCTCAGCGTCTCAATGGCTCCTTCTCCGACTTCAAGTTGTGTTGCTCTTCGTTAGAAGATATTTATTTATTTATTTATTTATTTATTTATTTATTTATTTATTTATTTATTTATGTTTTGTTTTGTTTTAAAATGTTGATAAAACTAAACTAAACTAAAGCCCTTTGATGGGGGAAACAGCAGTACCGGACACTAACTAGGTGGGAAACAAGCTTTTTTGGGGGGGTGGGGGAGTATTTATTTATTTATTTATTTATTTATTTATTTATTTATTTATTTATTTATTCTATTAGGTTTCAAAATGTTCAGTGTTTTAAATTGTTGTTCAATGTTTTAAAATGTTCAATGGGGGAAACAGCAGTACAGACACTGACTGGCTGGGTAACAAGTTTGGGGGGTATGTGTGATATAAAATATAATGAAAGGAATAATAATATAATTGGAGGAATTGGTTTGGTTGAGGGACAACAGGGCAGGCCAGGAATAGGGGAAAAATAAACTCCCCTGATCAAAAAAAGCCTAAAAAACCCCAATCCCACAGGAAATAAAAAGGGGGTAAATAATATATTGTTCTTTTTTGAAACAGTGAGAGTCTGAGACAGCACAGGCCAAAGCCCAGAGAGATTGCTGCCACTGACTGGCAGCAATCCCTCTCCTTGCTCCTCCTCCAGAGACTACAAAGAGGCACCTGCCTGCAAGAGCTTTTATACTCTCTGCCAGCAACCAGGCCCTCCCACTGGAACCAGGCTTTGCTATTGGTTCTCAAATGTTGCAAGTTGTTCAATGCATGATTAATAAAATAAAAATAAAAATAAATCCAAAAATGCTATAAATCAAGTCTAAACAAAAAAGAAAAAGAGAGGGGGGGAAGGGAACAAGTTAGCCTAATCCTAAAGTGTATGCAATGCATGCATGACACCTTTTCGCCCTTGCACATTAATTTTTTTATAAAAATAAAATAAAAATACAATCAAATGGTACAGTACATCGAAATCAACCGTAATAAAATATTAAAGAAGGGAAGGGGACATATATGCCTCTGCCTGCCACTATAAGCCTCCAAAACAAATCTTAGAAAAAGAAGTGATCAGAGAAAACATATAATTAAACATTTTAAGCACTGATCAACCCCCTGCTAGGTATTATCAGCCAGAAATATTAATTTTTGCTGGGGTTTTAAGCCTTTTAAGAACATTTCAATAACTTAAAAATGCCATTTTGCATGGATTTGCCGCCATTAACAAAAGTATGTGGCAGCCATTTTTCCCCTTTAAGAAAAGATCTCTTGAAAAATACATTTTTAGATGTTCTAAACACTGGCATCAACTTAATAGGTATCATCAGGCATAAAAAATAATTTTCGCATATTTTGAAGTGTTTCACATTGCTTACACCGACCCGTAAACAACTGGGTGACATCAACAGGAAAAATCAGAGCAACACTTAATATGTTCAGAAGGAACCCCTATAATTTTTACTTCCCCTGTGGTTTGGGGAATCGGGAAGTGACATGACAAGGCTGCTTATATGAAACCAGAGAGAAATCTCGGATTCTCATGTCACTGTCTGGACAATGGATCCATCATGAAAAGGCCATATTCCCATGCTAAAGACAATAATGCCAGGAAAAGCTGAACGGTGTAGGACAGGGGTGTCCGAACTTTTTGCAAGGAGGGCCAGATTTGGTTACTTGAAAATGTGTGGGAGCCGACCTTTCAGCCACATTTGGCCCCCGGGATGGACTTTGGACAAATCTCTATAACAGGGGTGGCGAACACGAGGCTCTTGAGCCGCATGCGGCTCCCGGCCAAAATGAATGCGGCTCTTTGCCTCTTATCATTATTTAATATATTTAATATATTATTGTTAAAATTATATGCTTTTGTGTGAGTGTTTGTCTGTTTTGGCAGGTCACTGCGAGGTGTGGCTCTCTGACTCTCACAGTTTAAAATTTTTGCTCTTTTTGTCGAATTTGTTCGCCACCCCTGCTCTATAACATGCAAGGAGACGGGAAGGACGCTGCGACAACGGAGTCAGGGTCGGGTAGGCTGGGCAGGTGGCTGGGGGGATGGACAGAGGCAGGTAAGGCAGGCAAACTGTAAAACTGCAAGCTGAAGTCCCCATGCGGTATCGGGAGGGGCCACCTGGTGGGGATGCGTAACAGGCTGTGCCGGTGGGGAGAAGAGACCACGGGCCGCTCAGAATTTGATAATGGGCTGCATTTGGCCTCCAGGCCTGACTTTGGACATGCCTGGTGTAGGAAAAGAGGAAGGCTGAGTATGAGGTTCTGTTAGTCCATAGAAGTATGATTCACAAACTTGGCTCCTCAAATGTTGTTGGACTGCATCTTCCAGACATCCTGTCTCTCAACAGCCCAAGGGGAAGCCTTCTGGGAGTTTTACCAGGTCCTGTCCAACAAACATAATAATGGAAGAGCCAGAGCACCCTAAAGGCAGCCGAATTTATTCCTACATCTGAATTCTTGTTATCTTGAGCAATAAGACACCCTAGAGTAGGGCCATCGACTCCACACATGTTCTCTTTCTCACTCACATACAACCATAGTAGGCCTGTTTCAGTGAGCAGAACTGAAGTAGGAGTTGATTCAGCCAATTTCCCATGAGCCAATGGGTCTACTCCAGTGTATCTCCCCAAAGTGTACCTAAAGCCAGCTGCCAGCTGAGTATGTGTATATTTGCAGAGATGTTTTGCTTCAAGAGGAGGAAGAAATTCACTCCCTCGCTCCCTCTACCTGTTCTTATGTAGTGTACAACCACTGGGATTGTGTGGAACCTTGTGTTTTTGAAACAATTCACATGAGCAAGTGCACCTTTATCAATCCAGTTGGGATTGATGAGGGAGATAAATCAGAAATGCAGGCACAGAATATCAATGAACAAGTATTATCCAGCAGTTCAAGAGTTCTGATCTTCCATAGCCAGAGTTTTTTGGGCATACCCCAAAGGTCAGACTTAACCCTTCACCACACAACTGCAGATTAGAAATAGATGCCTAAACGATGGGCTTAGACCTGAGTTTTCAAAACCAAGCCTACCCTGTCTCCCTTTGGGTTGGGCTGGAATAAGAGTTGCTCCCAGCTTGTCTCAACCCCAACCTCAAAGATCTGTGTTCAGTATTGTCATTGGTTGCGTAGAAGGGAACAGACCTTTTATTTCATAGAAAACATGAGTTAGTGACAGACTTGCTCACTTCTTCCAACTGCTGGAGTCAAGAGAAGCTGTTGGTGGAGCTGAAAAGACTGAGTCCTTTCTACCATCTGGCAGTGTTTCTTGTGGTATGGGAACAAATTTATTTATTTATTTATTTATTTATTATTTTTGTATTTATACCCCGCTTATCTTCCATACGGAACTCTAAGCGGCTTACACTGGACGAACAGGCGCCAATAAACACAGATTCAACAGTAATAAAATATAATATACAGCAAAAACGTAAGTTAAACAGTTAAAACCCGGTGCATCCAACAAACCGGCAGTGCAAACTATCATCAAGCGACTCTACTAAAAAGACAAAGCCTAAGGTACACAAAACATTGTCGCTTGGAAACTAGAGATAGCGGGAACAAAAAAAAGAAAGAAAGAAAGATCAGGGCTCACCGAAGGCCTCTCGGAATAGATAGGTTTTTACAGCTTTTCGAAAGGCCAGCAGGGACTCTGCAGAGCGCACCTCGCTAGGAATGGAATTCTAAAGGGAAGGGGCTGCCACCGAGAAAGCCCGGTTCCGGGTGACCGACTTCCGGGCTTCTCGTAGGGTGGCAACCCGGAGCGAGTGCGCTCGCACCTGCCGAACAGATCGGGCCGAGGTGGATTGCTGAGCGATACGCTCTGCCAGGTAGTCCGGTCCCAAGCCATGGAGGGTTTTATAAACTAAAACCAAGACCTTGAATCTAATCCGGGCCGCAACAGGTAACCAGTGCAGGTGGACCAGGGCTGGGGTAATGTGGTCATAACGACGGCCACCAACCACCAGCCTGGCCGCCGCATTCTGGACCTGCTGCAGACGCCGGAGAAGATTCAAGGGCAACCCCATGTAGAGGGCGTTGCAGTAGTCCAGCCTCGAGATCACCAGTGCTTGGACCACTGTTCTCAGAGAGTCAGCATCCAGGTACGGGCGGATCTGGGCAATCTGGCGTAGATGGTAATACGCGTCCCTGGTCACCGACGCCACCTGGGCCTCCATGGTAAGCGCCGGGTCCAGGACCACGCCCAGATTCCGGGCCCTCTCCACGGTCCGGAGGGAAACTCCCCCCAGAGAGGGAAAAGGGCCACCGTACCCAGATGGCGAGCCCCCAAAGAACATAACCTCTGTCTTCTCGGGGTTGAGCCTGAGCCTGTTCGCCCCGGTCCAAGCGAGCACGGCAGCCAGGCACCCATCAAGGGTCCTCACAGCTTCCACTGCAGAGGTGGAAAAGGAGAGATAGAGCTGCGTGTCATCAGCGTACTGATGACAGAACACTCCAAAACTCCTTATGACCCCTGCCAATGGCCTTACGTAGATGTTAAACAGGATAGGAGAGAGCGACGACCCCTGCGGGACTCCACAAGGGAGAACCCACGGGGCCGACAACTCCCCCCCATACTGAACATACTGGGGACGGCCCTCCAGGAAGGATCGGAGTCAACTGCGAGCAGTCCCGCCGATTCCAACCTCAGAGAGCCGATCCAGTAGGATACCGTGGTCGACGGTATCAAAGGCCGCTGACAGATCCAGGAGGACCAACAGGGTAGAGCAACCCCTGTCGGCCGCCCGGAGTAGGTCATCTTGCAGGGTGACCAAAGCTGTTTCGGTCCCCCAACGGGGCCTGAACCCCGACTGGCA
Source organism: Phrynocephalus guinanensis (assembly GCA_037367245.1). Classification (NCBI taxonomy): domain Eukaryota; kingdom Metazoa; phylum Chordata; class Lepidosauria; order Squamata; family Agamidae; genus Phrynocephalus; species Phrynocephalus guinanensis. Next base: position 21,620,924 of record CM074744.1, on the reverse strand, counting down.
TGGATCGAGGCACTGCCGATCCTCAAGGTATGACTGCAGCCGGACCGCCGCCACCCTCTCGATAACCTTGCCCATAAACGGGACATTAGCGATCGGACGATAATTACATAGGTCGTCCGCCACAAGGCCCGGTTTCTTAAGAATGGGCTTAACCACCGTCTCCTTCAGACGGGAGGGAAAACCCCCCTCGCTGAAGGAGGCGGTGGCGATGACAGAAGCCAATTCGGCCATGGTCCCGCTGGCAGCTTTAATAAGCCAGGAAGGGCAAGGGTCGAAAGGGGTGGACGCCGGTCGGCAGTGCGCCATAGCCCCAGAGGCCTCGACAGCAGAAACAGGCCCAAACTCCTCCAACCGAGGCGACGAAGGCGGACCAGCAACCGGGGATGCCGGAGCAGTTCCACTGCAACCGGAGTCAAAGCCGGCACGGATGGCCTCAATCTTGGATCTAAAAAAGGCTGCAAAGTTCTCACTACTGAAATCAGTAGGAGGAGGCCTAACCAGACTAGGATTGGTGAGGTCCCGAACCACCCGGAAAAGCTCCGCCTGGCGGTTAGAGGCCTCACCAATTCTCACAGAGAAAAATGATGACTTAGCCTCCGTGATCGCGTTGGAATAGCGACTAGTCTGGGAATCAACAGCAGCCTTACTAATAGCCGTCCGGGTTTTTCTCCAGCTGCGCTCTAGCCTTCTCCTCACCTGCTTCATTGCCCGGAGCTCCCTCGTGAACCACGGTGAGGACCGGGCTCGGCAACGGAGATAATGATAATGAAGTCGTAGGTGTTTTGCTGGCAGAACATTTCGCTGATGTTTGTAGGGTGCCAGTAATGATTTAGCTCTAAGCACCATGACAACATCCTTCCTTCCTGTCCATTAACTGGTATTGTGGTGCACTGGTGAAGCAAGACCAGCAGTCTGTGTAATACTGTATATTTGCCATCCAAGGGCAGTTGCTCTCCAGATGTTATGGCTCTCAATTATCTTGACCATCAGCCATACTGGTCCAAAAAGTTTGTGTTAACATCTTCATTTGTCCATTTCTTGTCTGTCCATATGTCCTTAAGGTGATCTTCCTGTGACACCAAATCTTCCCAGGTCATGATTCTCCTGGTTGTTACCTTGAGGGAGGCTAGGAAATCATCTACTAGAAATTGGGCAAAATACTGTGGAAGGGTCTCCTGTTTGAGCTATGATGTGACCTCTCCCTTCCTATCTTGGTCTTCAGATGGGGCTTTATAGGTTCGTGCCATCCTGTAGAATTCATCCTTGAAACGGCTGGGCAACCAGTGGAAATGCTGGAATGGGAGTTATATGTTCCCAGTAATCGGTCCACTGTTGAACGTTCCAACTGTGGCCCTTTGGACCCTGTGGAGTTTCAAAACACTTTCCAGAGTCAGTCCCACTTAGAGTGTATCCCAGTAGTCCAGCAGAGATGTGACTAAGCACATGTCACTGTGGTCAGATTGGTCCTCTTAAGAAAAAGCTCCAGGTGGTGCACTAATTTTAACTGTGCAGAAGCACTCCTGGCCACTGCCAAAATGTGGCCCTCCAGGCTCAGAGACTCATCCACAAAGCTCCCTAAGATGCACACCTGAGTGATAATTATTTGTGAAGCTAACACACAAACAAGCAAGCACTCAAACACAGAAAATAATAACAACCCATGAATGTACAAAATGACGACCAGTTCTTTTGCTTAAGGGGCAATCAATGAGAATTTGATGCAGGAGTGCCATGAAGGTAGCTGACATTATTTCCATCCTTAATTTACTCTGAGGAGAACGAACAGGACTGTAGAATCCCTGCCAGTCCGAACCACCAGGAAAGAACAACCAAGCAAATTAAGTTTGTATATGAAAGAACAAGCATTACTCCAAACGTATTCCAAAAGACAAGCCATTTTCTGCTATTTGGACAAAATGCTGAATAGAGATGGGCACGACTTGGAAAAAAACAATTTCGAGTTGTCGTTAGTCGGGCCGGTTCTGTTTCGGGTCGTCTCCGTTTTTCGCGAAAATTCGCAAAAATTAGTTGGTTCGTTTTTTCATTTTTTCGTTTCCGTTTCTGCCGCGATTTCGCGCATTTTGACGTCCGACCGAGACTTGCGGCTTGCGGGCGCAGCGCGGGCGGCGGTGGCACGGGGGTACATGCGTGGGCGGCGGCAGCGGCAGCGGCAGGGGGAGTGGCTAGCGCGCGGGCGGCGGTAGCGGCAGCGGCAGGGGGAGCGGGCGGGTGCGCGGGCGGGTGGGCGCGGGTCCCGCAAAATGAGCAGGCGAAATACAGTTTAAACCTGCATGGGTGATGGACTTGCTGCTGCACAACAAGGCTAGTGCATCCTAAGCAAACAAAGTGGGGCAGAAACAAATTTGCATTTCTTTTTTCTCTCTTGGTCTGCTGTGCTGAATCTGCTGATGCTGAACCAGCCAGCCACCCTACTTGGTCTGGCTGACGTGCCTGTTTGTTGTACTTTTTTGTTGTTTGGTTTTGAATCCATCCCATCTCCCCTCCACCTCTCTCAGAGGCAGCAGGAGAAACAGACATTCCGTTCCTCCCCAAATCTGGATGAGGGGTCTACTCCTCTACTCCTCTCAAGTTGGCCCCCCCATCACCAAGGTCCTTCTGCCTTCACTTCACATTCACAGTCAAAGTCACACACACACTTAAAGGACAAGCAATAAAGCCAAAGCCAATGCAACCCTGCTTTTGGTCATGGTCAACAAAAACATTAGCAGTTAGAGCCTGAGGTGGTTAAGCTACGTACCTAGCTAGTAGCTGCTACAGCCAGGAATAGTTTTGGTAGGGATGGGAATGGGTTAGGGCTCTGGGTTGCTCTGACTTAAGTTTTACAGCCCACAGCCCAGCCCACTAGGCTATACAAGGAGGAGGACTATCTCTGGTCGACGCGTCCATAAGGCCAGAGTAAGGGCGGCCACTCCGGCCAGGCCACAAGGCAGAGTATGAGAGCACCACAGCACAGAGCCAGAATGCAGCAGCGGCAGGCTCATTGCCAGCTCCAGTATAAAAAGGATGGAGCTGAATGGCATGACAGGAATTTTGGGTCACAGTGTCTTGCAGCCCAGAGGACTGAGTTGCGGAGGAGGCCAATCACCTTGAGTCTGGTCTGGCACCACACTGCCTGCGATGCACCACATGGCACTTTCTGACAAACTCTTCGGTGGTGCTGTACATAGTACGAACGCTGTTCAAATCAGTACCCCCCTTCTGTGTGAAACACGGCATTTGCAGCCCAGAGGAAAGACTGGAGGAGGAGGCTAATCACCTTGAGTTTGGTCTGGCACCACACTGCCTGCGATGCACCACCGTCCACCACATGTCACTTTTTGACTAAGTCTTGGTGGTGCTATACGTACGAACGCTGTTCAAATCAGTACCCCCCTTCAGTGTGAAACACGGCGTCTTGCAGCCCAGAGGAAAGACTGGAGGAGGAGGCCAATCACCTTGAGTTTGGTCTGGCACCACACTGCCTGCAAAAAGGACAGCAAGCCACATTCTGAGTCTGACTCTTCCTCCCCAAGTCCCCAGCTGTGTGCTGGTAGACTTGCTAACTGCCGGCCCGGCAGTCTACTACCATGCCCTTCTTTGTGAATCACATTTGGTTCCCACACAACTCCAAGAGCCAAGCCTGCAACTTTGCAATAAACTAATGGAGTGCTGGCACCCAAGTCCTCTTCTCTTCGTTGTGAGGCACAGTGTCTTGCATCCCAGAGGAAAGAGTGGCGGAGGCCACAAGCTGGAGTAATTGAATGCTGGGCCAGCAATCCACGACCATGGCCTTCGTTGTGAATCCCAGCTCCTACAACTCCAACAGCCAAGCCTGGAACTATCAGAAAAACTACTGGAGTGCTCGTACCCAACTACTCTTCCCTTCTTAGTGAGCCACAGTGTCTTGCATCCCAGAGGAAAGAGTGGCGGAGGCCACAAGCTGGAGTAATTGAATGCTGGGCCAGCAATCCACGACCATGGCCTTCGTTGTGAATCCCAGCTCCTACAACTCCAACAGCCAAGCCTTGAACTTTCGGAAAACTGTTCTATTTATTAATGGTGGTGCCACCACCACGCAACTGCCATGGCTAGGGCAGAGGCCAGGTAGTTGGCTGCTGGAACGGAACCTGGTCTCTGGGTGAACGCTCCTGGAGTAGAGAGGGATGTGGATCCTTGCGAGGACTCCTCCTCAGCATCGCTCTGGCTTCCGTGCGCCCTCTGAAATGCCTGGCCCTCATCGGAGACAGCCCTGACTTGACGGCATAGCTCCGTCTTCCAGGATTTCAGTTCGGCAGTGCTGGCCGCCAGGGAACCCTTGACGCGAGGGTCGCACAGGCAGGCCATCTGGTACACCTTTTCCCTTCTAAGTGGGCCAAGGCGGGTATCCACGCCGGTCAACAACCTGTCTGCCAATGCCCTGCTCTTAGGGAGAAGATTGCCTTCTTCCCGGATACTGGTCTCTAGGCGTTGGCGAAGGGCATTGACCAGGGGGAGAACGTGGCCCAGGCTGGCGTTGTAGCTGCTGAGGACGTGGGTGGTCTCCTCAAAAGGCTGCAGGATACCCGCCATCTGGGAGAGGGCGAGCCACTCGGTAGCACCAAGGTCCAATTCCCTCCCCTCATGCATGACTGGGGTGGTTGACATGATGTATTCCACCACTTCCTTCTGCTCCACCAGATGCTTGACCATTTCGTGGGTGGAGTTCCACCGGGTGGTCACGTCCTAGATCAGGACGTGCTCCGGTCGGCCCATCTCCGCCTGCCTCTCACGCATCATCCTGGCTGCCTTGACGCTGCGAGCGAAGTGCCCCACGATCTTCCGACACTTGTCCAGCAAGGCCCTGGTCTCCCTGGTCCCCTCACTCCAGGAGTCCTTTGGTGCACCCAGGCCAATGGCATCGCCCACCACTAGATGCAGTTTGTGTGCTGCGCACACGATGCCCTGGAACCCTGCCCCAAGAACCACGTTGGTCATGTTACGGCCCACGTCTGTAACCATGACTCCACGATTGACCTGTCCTTCTGTCCCCAATCCCCACTCTCGCATTGCTGTCTTGAGAACGTCAGCAATGTTGATCTCTGTTATTGCCTGCCGCTGCCGGTGCTGTGGTGCTGGTGTGGCCTCTGCCCTGCCGGGAAAGTAGAGTAGTACTACTGCTCTCACTGGTGGTACTCTGGGTGGAAAGAGGGCTGCTCCTTCCGTCACTGCCTGGAGCCTGCCTTAAGTCTGTCCCTGCCAACAGGTCCTCAGAATCTGGCATGTTTAGATACAAGGAGCCCGATTCTGATTCTGATGCCATTTCAGAATCAGAGCCCTTGTCTTCTTGCTGATTAAGGGTGGGGCTGTCAGGTAATGAAGATGGGATTTGGTACGCCTCATCCATGCTTCCCTCAGTGACAGACGATGGCACAGTGCTGCTTGTGCCACTGGCACTGCTACTCGGGGAGGGAGTTGCACCAGTATCACTTTCTGCACTACTTCCTGTCCCTTCCCTCAGAAACGTGCCCCTATTTCTCTTAGTAGGGGTCCCCCTCCCCTGCCCTCTAGCTGTGTGACCCCTCCTCATTTTTCTCACTCAGGGAATGTATAATGTGATAGTAAAGAAAAGCACCAAGGAACTGTGCAAGTAAATGAGTGAGATGGACTCACAACAGCAGCACAAAAAACAAGGTAATAGGAGCAAGGGGGTTGCCAATCCTGGCACCCAACTAAGTTTCTCAATGCCCTGCACAGGGCAAGTATAATTAGGAGGAGAACTGTAACTTCTTCCCAGTTGTAATTGGATTGTGTATGTAGACTGTGGTGGCAAGTAAATGAGTGAGATGGACTCACAACAGCAGCACAAAAAACAAGGTAATAGGAGCAAGGGGTTTGCACCCAACTAAGTTTCTCTATGCCCTACACAGGGCAAGTGTAATTAGGAGGAGAACTGTAACTTCTTCCCAGTTGTAATTGGATTGTGTATGTAGACTGTGGTGGCAAGTAAATGAGTGAGATGGACTCACAACAGCAGCACAAAAAAACAAGGTAATAGGAGCAAGGGGTTTGCCAATCCTGGCACCCAACTAAGTTTCTCTATGCCCTACACAGGGCAAGTGTAATTAGGAGGAGAACTGTAACTTCTTCCCAGTTGTAATTGGATTGTGTATGTAGACTGTGGTGGCAAGTAAATGAGTGAGATGGACTCACAACAGCAGCACAAAAAACAAGGTAATAGGAGCAAGGGGTTTGCCAATCCTGGCACCCAACTAAGTCTCTCAATGCCCTGCACAGGGCAAGTGTAATTAGGAGGAGAACTGTAACTTCTTCCCAGTTGTAATTGGATTGTGTATGTAGACTGTGGTGGCAAGTAAATGAGTGAGATGGACTCACAACAGCAGCACAAAAAACAAGGTAATAGGAGCAAGGGGTTTGCCAATCCTGGCACCCAACTAAGTTTCTCTATGCCCTACACAGGGCAAGTGTAATTAGGAGCAGAACTGTAACTTCTTCCCAGTTGTAATTGGATTGTGTATGTAGACTGTGGTGGCAAGTAAATGAGTGAGATGGACTCACAACAGCAGCACAAAAACAAGGTAATAGGAGCAAGGGGTTTGCCAATCCTGGCACCCAACTAAGTTTCTCTGTGCCCTACACAGGGCAAGTGTAATTAGGAGGAGAACTGTAACTTCTTCCCAGTTGTAATTGGATTGTGTATGTAGACTGTGGTGGCAAGTAAATGAGTGAGATGGACTCACAACAGCAGCACAAAAAACAAGGTAATAGGAGCAAGGGGTTTGCCAATCCTGGCACCCAACTAAGTCTCTCAATGCCCTGCACAGGGCAAGTGTAATTAGGAGGAGAACTGTAACTTCTTCCCAGTTGTAATTGGATTGTGTATGTAGACTGTGGTGGCAAGTAAATGAGTGAGATGGACTCACAACAGCAGCACAAAAAACAAGGTAATAGGAGCAAGGGGTTTGCCAATCCTGGCAAACAAGTTTCACAATGCACAGGGCAAGTGTAATTAGGAGAACTGTAACTTAACTTCTTCACAGATGTAAGTTACAACTGCACAAAAACCAAGCTAATAGAAGCAAGGGGTTTGCAAAATCTGGCAGCACCCAACTTTCACAATCACAAATAATGCACAGTAACTAAGATGAATGGAACTTCTTCAAAGATGTAATTGAAGAAAAAGTTCTATAAAGGTGGCTGGGTGCCTGCCCTTCAACAAATGTTTGTTTGAGTGCCTGACTGCAAAAAAATGAATGAGGTGTTGGACAAGTGAAAGAATATCTATAAGTGTTAAGTAAAATGAAATTGTAAATTTTTTTTATAGAGGAAGGTGCCCTAGCCTTGTTGCCAGCCAACAAATGTGTTTGAGAAATTTGAGTGCACTGGTTGGCGAGGGAGACTCTGCCTACTCAGTCTGTACTCTGTAAGTCTGTATAATATTTTTAAAATAATTTAATCCACAGCCTCCAACCTCCCCTTCTAAGCACTTTGGCTTTTGAAATTCCAATGTCACAAAAAGGAGCAACCCAAACTCTTCTTTAGCTTTCGTTCTCGTTACTTACCTCTGTTGTTTGGTTTCATCCAACTGTCCGCTCACGTCTCATGTTTTCATTAAAGCTTATGCTGCATTCTAGTCCATGTCTCTCTAGTGTCCTTTGGGAACTCCCCAAAGTGTATCTAAGGCCATCTGCCAGCTGAGTGTGTGTATCTGCAGAGGTGTTTTGCTTCAAGAGGAGGAAGAAATTCACACCATCTCCCCCTCTGCCTGCTCTTGTGTCGTGTGCAATCTTTGGGATTGTGTGGAACCTTGTGTTTTTGAAACGATGCACATGAACAGGTGCACTTTTTTTAAAATAAATCCTTGGAATTACCAGGTGTAGCTTGGTGATTCCCAAGAGTAGGCAATTCATACAGAGAAACAACCGTCATCCTCAGAGCTAGTCTTAGGGATGGGATGCAAGGCAGCCATTCATGTTTCTTTCAGAGATGGCGAGAAAGGCCTTGTCGCAGGAGATGTTGAAAGATGCGCAAACACATGCAGAGGTGTTTGGTTCATCCTATGAACAAAGGTGATCCCAGACCAACTAAGTCTAACTGTCCATAGTCATATTTTATGTTCCTAAAGTAACAGAATGACTTTCAAGCTGTAAAAAGGGGTGGGGAGTGCTAATCAATTTTTTCAAAAAAAAAAAAAATCTTTTTTCTTCCGGGGGGGAAACGAGGTGTTTTTTCTGAGCCTCTAAATTGCCATATTCTCCCCAGGAGAGGAAGTCATCCAACCGTGGATAGGGTGGGAAGAGAAAGGAGTGAGTGTGTTTAGGGCTGGGGTAAGTGAAAGAAAAAGATATTTATTTATTTATTTATTTATTTATTTATTTATTTATTTATTTATTTATTTATTTATTTATATATACCACCCATCTTTCCAAAGGAACACCAGGCTGTTAACATCAGTAAAGGAACAAAGAAAAACCAAATCAAGTGCATAATAGAACAAATAAGAAAAATAAAAAATATAAATACTCGGCAAGATGGTGGAACAAAAAGAACAAAAAACCCAACCCAAACCCTCTCTAAAAAAGCAAGGTCTTCAACGCTTTTTTGAAGGCAGGCAGGGACTGTGCTAGGCACATCTCACTTGGCAGATATTCCAGAGCGAGGGGCCAGCCGCTGAGATGGCTCAGTTTTGAGTAATCAATTTTCTAGCCTCCCTGGGCGTGGCCACCCAAAGTGAGAAAGCCTGTGATGTTCTGGTGGATTGGACCTCAGCTGATCTTTGGAAGATCCGCTCCACCAGGTATTCAGGTCCCAAGCCATGAAGGGTTTTGTAAATCAAAACCAGTATCTTGAATCTTATTCGGGACGCAACGGGCAACCAATGCAGGCGAGCCAGAACTGGGGTGATGCAGTCATATCTGCCAGCACCAACCATCAGTCGGGCTGCAGCATTTTGAACCTGCTGAAGTCTCCAAATAAGAGTCCAGGGCAACCCCACAAAGAGAGCGTTGCAATAATCTATCGTCGAGATCATGTGCGCCTGCAGAACTGTTCTCAGGGATATCTCGTCCAGGTACGGGCGAATCTGGGAGATCTGCCAGAGATGGGAAAAGGCACTCCTTGAAACAGCCATCACCTGGGCTTCCAGGGATAAAGCCAGATCCAGGACCACACCCAGATTCCTGACTCTATCACCCAGCTGGAGGGTAGTGCCCCCCCCCAGGTTAGGGAGAGGAACACTGCACCCAGCAGAGGATGCCCCGAAGAACATAACCTCAGTCTTCTGCTAGCTCTGGTCCATTCCTTGACCGCATCCAGGCACAAGTCAAGGATCTGCATTGCCTACACTGCAGAGGTGGTAAAGGAGAGACAGAGCTGTGTGTCATCCACATACTGATGATAGCAAACTCTAAAAACCCTCATGACCCCAGCCAGCAGCCTCATATAGATGAGGAACAGCATGGGGGAGATTGCTGGCCCCTGGCACACTCCACAAGAGTTGGCCCCCAAGATAGGACCAGAGCCAGGAATAAGCTGTGCGATCCCCACCTCGGAAAGCCGACCCAGCAGGATACCAAAGTGGATGGTATCAAAGGCCACTGAGAGATCCAGGAGGACCAACAGGGTAGAGCAGGCCTGCCCAAAGTCCGGCCCGGGGGCCAAATCCGCCCAAAGTCCGCCCCTCCCCCCCTCCTTCGCCCCATGTTTTTTTTAAAAAAAATTCCACCAACACTGACACCGCCGGGAAGCTTGTGGGGCTGGGTGGGCGGGCGAGGGGGCGGGCCACCACCACCAGCACCGCCGGAAAGCTTGTGGGGCTGGGTGAGCCGGCCGGCCAGCTATCACGCGAGCCACCGCCACCGCTGGGAAACTTGTGAAGCTTGGCGTGTGTGCGCAGGGCGGCGCACGTGTGGGCCGCCACCACCAGCATAGCCAGGAACATTGTGAGGTTGGGCGCACGTGTGGGGCAGTGATTGGGCGGGCCGCACCACCGGTACCGCTGGGAAGCTTGGGCGGACGGGCGGTCTGCCGCCACCAGCACAGCAGGGGAATGTGTGGGGGTGGGCAGGGGAGCGGGCCTCTGCCACCGCCAAGGAGCTTTGGGGTGGGCTAGCAGGCGAGCTGTCGCCACCGCTGGGGAGCTTGGGGGAGGGGTGCAAGGTCACACAGATCGCCTCTTCCAAGGGGCGACCTGTGGCCACGGATCGCTGTGCTTCCTTTGGTCTCCACCTTCCTTCTTTCCTCCCTCCCTTGGTCCCCACCTTCCTTCCTTCCTTCATCCCTCCCTTGTTCCCCACCTCCCTCCCTTGTTCCCCACCTTCCTTCCTTCCTCTCTTGGTTTCCACCTCCCTCCCGCTCTCCCTTGGTCCCCGCCTTCCTTCCTGCGGGTGGGGTTGCAAGGGGTCAGTGGGTGGGGCTTGCAGTGGGGTGGCAGGGTCAGGGAGCAACCAGCCCCTGACACATTCTCAGCCACCAAATCTGGCCCTCCTTACAAAAAGTTTGGGCACCCCTGGGGTAGAGCAACCTCTTTCAGCCCCCCCTGAGGAGGTCATCTTGCAGTATGACCAAGGTAGTCTCAGTCCCCCAACACGGCCTCAACCCAGACTGGAATGGATCCAGGAATCACCTTCCTCCAGGAAGGACTGGAGCCGCATGGCGGCCAGCCTCTAGATTCTAGGGCTGTCCAAATTTGAACAGGCGGAGGTCTACTTTTTCTGGCCCAAAGTGCCTGAGGGCTACTAGGCTAATATCTCTACTTATGAATTTTATCCATTCCAAGCACATGTTCGCAATTAAAATATTTGTAAGTAGAGCAGCGGTTTCTCATCAGAATGCAAGAAAAATCAATCCGTTCTGGAGGGAACGGATTTCAATGCATTCCTATGTGAAGGCTGACCATGTACTCACTTCCCTTGCACCCACTTGAGCCAATGTGGGCAGGTGCAAGGGAGGCACATGCATACTTGTGCAGATCGTCCCTTCCAAAGGGCAACCCATGCAACCATGCACATGCAAGCTTGCGAGCAGCCCGGGCAAGCAGCAGTGGTGGAGCCGCCACCACCGCTTGCCTAGGCTGCTGGAAGACTTTTTTAAAAATGTGTGCTTTCCCTCCCAGCCCACCCAGGGCCTGACTCAGCTCTCCTCCTTTTCCATACTCCTCCTCCTCTTTCCCCCTTCTCTCTTCTAGCCAACTCGCCACTACTGTCACTGCCGCCTGCGGTTCTCACTCACCTATGCCATGTTTGCCACACAGCTGGGGTGTGCCAAGCCACCAGTGGAGCAATCACATCACCAGGATGGCGGAAGGTGGGAATGGCTCAGAAGGGGAGCAGGAGGAGCAGTGGCGGTGGCGGGTCATTGTTTCTGTGAGGCAGCCATGGAGGTGTGAGGAGGAGGAGGAGGAGGAGGAGGAGGGGGAGGAGGGAAGAAGGGTGGGAGGAAGGAATTCTCCAGGGGGAAAGAAGAGGAGAGATGTCACCGCACAAAGGAGGTGGATATGCCCGCAACTCCACCTCTCACTATCCCCCCCTCCCCTCCCTCTGCTCCGTACCACGGAGGGCCTTTATACACGACCCCTAAACTCCAGGGCAAATGGCTCCCAGCTCCGGAGCTTAAAAATGTTTACCCATCAGCTCCGGAGTTTACAGAAAATTAGGTGCGACCACGCCCACTTTAGCACGTCCCAGCACACCTTTCAAGTACCTGCTCTTCCATCCTGAAAATTCCTTGATGCGGTGTAAAGATAGTGAGTGCGGGGCTCTCCTCCCTTCTGTTTGTTGTTTTTTTTGGCTCCCGACCCTTTAAGAGCTACTTTTACAGAGACAGGAATCTTGCCGGCAAGAGCGAGAGCCAGAAGGAGAGCCAGAACGGAGGTGAGGCACGATCTTTTCTTCCTTTTTTTTCTCCCTCCCCTCTCACAGCCAGCAGCCAGGAAGTGCGGAGGGGTGGAGAAGCAGGAAGAGCAACAAGCTCCTAAGATCTCTGGTCCGAATTTAAGTGGCCAGCGGATCTTAGGGGTCGTGTAAAAGCGCACTAACTCAGCTGGTCACTAGACAGTGACGCGCTGATCATCTGGCCAGCGGGGGGAGCAGAGGCCCACACCATGGCCCTTGAATGGTCCCGCTTGGTGGGGCAGTGGCCTGGCAAGACCCAGAACTTTGCTGGGGCAGTGGTAGTCCTTGTGATTGGGGAGGGAGGGGTGGAGAACTTTTCCCCTCACTTTTTTTATTGGTGGCCGGCAGGCTACTTTTGAACCCCTTGCGGGCTACCGGTAGCCCGCGGTCTACCTCTTGTGCAGGCCAGATCTAGAGCATTTTGCCTAGAAAGGGAACATTGCCAATCAGATGGTAGTTTGTAGAGATGGGCACGACTTAGCGGTATTCCCGTTTCCGTTTCCGTTACTCGTATCCGTTACTCTACGGAAACGGAAACGGGAATTACTCCACCAGAATTCGAGCTCGAACCGACGAACGAACAATTTGGTCTGATTTGTCGTGCTCGTTACTTGCATCGCGCAATGCCAAGCGGCACAGAAAAAAAGTTTTTAAAAGTTAAAAAAAAAAACGATTCCCAGCCCTAAAAGTAGGCGAAAACTGTCTGAGGGCACCTACCAGGCCAGAAGGGTGTTTTATTTGGGGGGGGGGTTTCCCCGCCCCCCTCTCCTTGGCTATTGCTACTGCTGCGCTGCTGGTACCAGGCTGGGAGGGCGCATCCATTTGCCATGCAGTGCGGGGGATCCAAAATGGCGACTGCAATATTTTTTTTGAAATCGTTGCCCAAAACCCCACCAAAGCACCACAGAAACATGCGAAAATTAGCTATTTTAAATGCTTGAATTTTTACAGTAGTAGCAGTGGGTTTTTCTTGCAAAAAAGTCTCCGTTGATTTTATTTTATTTTATTTTATTTTATTTTTTTACACCTGCGCATTCGCAATGATGGGCTCGCCCATGGGAGTGGACCATGCAAAGTTTTGGAGCCATTCCACCAATCGCATGGCCAGGTTTTGCTGACTGTACCAGGCTGGGAGGGCGCATCCATTTGCCATGCGGTGGGGGGGGATCCAAAATGGCGACCGCAATTTTTTTTTTGAAATCGTTGCCCAAAACCCCACCAAAGCACCACAGAAACATGCGAAAATTAGCTATTTTAAATGCTTGAATTTTTACAGTAGCAGCAGTGGGTTTTTCTTGCAAAAAAAGTCTCCGTTGATTTTATTTTATTTTATTTTATTTTATTTTTTTACACCTGCACATTCGTAATGATGGGCTCGCCCATGGGAGTGGACCATGCAAAGTTTTGGAGCCATTCCACCAATCGCATGGCCAGGTTTTGCTGACTGTACCAGGCTGGGAGGGCGCATCCATTTGCCATGCGGTGTGGAGGGATCCAAAATGGCGACCACACTATTTTTTTTGAAATCGTTGCCCAAAACCCCACCAAAGCACCACAGAAACATGCGAAAATTAGCTATTTTAAATGCTTGAATTTTTACAGTAGCAGCAGTGGGTTTTTCTTGCAAAAAAAAGTCTCCGTTGATTTTATTTTATTTTATTTTTTTACACCTGCACATTTGCAATGATGGGCTCGCCCATGGGAGTAGACCATGCAAATTTTCCACCAATCGCATGGCCACTTGGCCAGGTTGACCACAGAGACTTCTGGGATGTGCCAATCGGGCATAAACAGCCCACTAATCGTAGCCCAAACCCGAACCCTAAGCCTAACCCATACGCCAGTACACTGTCCTTCTAAGTGGGTCAGAGAGGCACCCAGATGCACCCCAATACTCACCGTAACCTCACCCGTAACTAGCCTAACCCTAGCCGTTGCGCTAAGCCGTCTTAACCCTAAGCCAGATCTACTTGCATTGCACTACATGCAAGTACGTGAGACACAGCGGGTGCAAAGAGTCTGCCAGTCCGTCACTTGTGGCTCTGGCTGACTCCTGCAGCTCCCTCCAGGAGCCCGCTACCCCCTCCCCAAACCAGTACTAACGACAACGAAAAAACGAAAAAACGAACCGACTAATTTTTGCAAATTTTCGCGAAAAACGGAAACGAGCCGAAACGGAACCGGCCCGACTAACGACAACTCGAAAAAAATTTTTTTCAAGTCGTGCCCATCTCTAGTAGTTTGACAAGTTGTCCGATGCCAGGCCAGGTTTCTTGGGCTTCACCACTGTCTCTTTCAGTTGATAGAGAAAAATCCCTTCCCTGAAGGATGCAGTGGAGATAACAAAAGCCCTCTCAGGCATGCTCCCTCCAGCTGACTTGCTAAGACAGGATGGGCAAGGGTTGAAGGGGGAAGCTGCCGGCCTACAATAAGCCAGCGCCCTGGAGGCATCCACTGTTGATATAGGCCCAAACTCTACAAGACAAGGAGACAGAGGGGGTGCAGCACTCAGGATACTCAAGGAGAGGTTAGAACAACCGGAGTGTAGACCGGCATGGATGGCCTCAACTTTCGTTCTTTTTAAAAGCTGCAAAATACTCACTAGTGAAATCACTAGGAGGAGGCCTAGACTGACCAGGGTTGGTGAAGTCTTGAACCACCTGGAACAACTCCACCTGGCGTTTCGAGGCCTCACCAATTCTCAGGGAGGCATAAGATCTTTTAGCCTCCCTGACTGCATGAATGTAACATCTGATCAGTACACAAACAGCAGCCCGAATAGTTACCAACCGGTCCTTTCTCCATCTGCTCTCAAGTCTTCTTGATTCTTGCTTCCTCAATCCAAACTCAGCTGTAAACCATGGCGAGAAGCAAGCTCCACAACGAAAAAGATGCTTGGGGGCGATCCGATCAGCAGCACAGGAGGCATCCTCATTCCACCTCTCCACCAGGGCTTCTAGTGGATTGTCAGCCATACCATCATGAAGCTCCCCAAGGCCTCCAGGAACCAGTCAGGGTCCAGAGGCCTTGAGGGGTGGGCTAAAACAAGGGGCCTAGGCTCCCCGCAGGGTGGGGCAGTGATCAACAAGGAAAAAGATAGCAGATACTGATCTGACCATGACACGGGTTGGGGAACAATATCCCCAACCCTCAGATTATGGTCCACCAACAAGGAGGAAAAAGACAGGTCCAACTTATGGGAGAAACAACATGCTAAGAAAGATTCATGGAGACCAGGGACTCCACGAAATCCAGAGCTGCTCCTGAAAGCCCATCTTCGGCATGCAAATTGAAATCCCCTACAAACAAGAGGAACGGAGACCTCAGCAATGCCGCCAAGATGTGCCAGATTGCCAAACCTGTCCTGCTCACCCAACAATAGATGAAGGCATTGTGGATAAATCAATCTATCATGGTTGATTTCCCCACAGATGGGAGCGGTGATGCATGTCAAAACCTATCTGGTCTATTTGCATGATGACCAATTAGAGAGATTTATATTTCCCTGGATTTGCTAACCACATCTTTCTACTTCCTGCTTCTTTCCACATGGAAAGAATTGGCTAGAGACCAGCCACCATTATCCATTTTTAACTCACAGAGAAAGGATTGATTAACTTTCTTGTAAGTTAAGCTCCACTTCTGCTGCATATTAAGAGGAAATTCAAATGGATTTCCCAAGCTTTGCAACAGGCATTCTAACCCATGACACAACATCACCATGGATCTGCAGACAAAAAGGGATTCCCTGTAGATGATGGTCACCCTATACCCCGACCCTCCAACCTGCCCACATGCTGGACCTGAAACCTGGGGGGGGGGCACACCTGGTAGAGAGATGCCCTCCCTATGCCCCCACCCAGGTGTCCGTAAAACAAGTCAGGTGATTCCGTCCATTCAAGATGGCATCAAGAAGGACAGGGATTTTATTGTGGACCGACCTGGGATTGACCAGCACACAGGACAGGTTGGAGGTGCTGATGGGATGGCTCCCTGGCACATGGCAATGAGCTGAGGGATCAGAACAGGGGACAGGCAACAATTCCCTGGCCCTAGTTCTTCTTACCTGACTAACCCTCCAACTCCTAGCACATCTCCCATGGTCAGACGCCACCGCAATGGTATTCCCTGCAGGCATGGCGACCAGGGAAGGCGCAGCAATAAGGAATATAAAAGTAATAAGCAGTAGCACAAATAACAATACAGTGGTCCCCCGCCGTTTTGCGGTTCATATACTGTTGTCCTGCTATATTGCGGGACCGCAGTATATGATAAAAGGCCCCCTAGGGTAAGGGGGGAAAGTCCTGTTTCAAGCTTCCCATACTTAGCCCAGGACTGGACCTGCCCCGAACAGGCCTGTGAGGACCTTCCTGGGCCTTCTAGAGGCCCCAAAAGGGCCTCCCTGCACATCGGAAGTGACTTCTGGATTTTTGAAAATAATTTCTGAGGCCTCCGAGAGCCTTTCTAGGCCTGTCGAAGGCCTCAGAAATGATTTCCGGTTTACCGGAAGTCCCTTCCAATTTGCAGGGAGACCCTTTTGGGGCCTCCAGAAGGCCCATGAAGGCTCTCACAGGCCTGTTTGGAGTAGGGCCAGGCTGGGAGTGAGTACAAGAGCCACCACCTATGCCCCCCAGGCCTGATTCGACCTGGATTTTCCATTATTGCGGATCAGGTCAGGTCCCTAACCCCCGCAATAGGTGGGGGATCACTGTATAACAACAGTCCAATATTACAAAAAAAGAAATATTACTACTACTACTACTACTACTACTACTACTACTACTACTACTACTACTACTACTACTACTACTAATAATAATAATAATAATAATAATAATAATAATAATAATAATAATAATAATAATAATAATAATAATAATAATAATAATAACTGAATAAAGAGACAGAAGCCCTGATTTTTGCAGCTCAAGAAGATGCTATCAGAACAAATGCAGTTAAGGCTAGAATTGAAAAATCAGCTGAGAACCCCACATGTAGGTTCTGCAGAGAGGCAGACAAAACTATTGACCATATATTGAGTTGTTGCAAGAAAATTGCTCAGACTGATTGAAAACAGCGTCATAATGTAGTTGCTCAAATGGTAGACTGGGATTTGTGTCAGAACTATCATCTGCCCATAGCAAAGAACTGGTGGGATCCTAAGCCTGAAAAAGTGACTGAAAATGAGCATGCAAAATTACTTTGGGACTTCTGAATACAGACAGACAGAGTTTTGGAGCATAATACCCTGGATATTGTGATTGTGGAGAAGAAAAAAGTGTGGATCATTGATGTTGCTATACCAGGTGATAGTAGAGTCACTGAGAAACAACTTGAAAAAATTACCCGATATTAGGATCTGAAAATTGAACTTCAAAGACTCTGGCATAAACCAGTACAGGTGGTCCCAGTGGTAATCGGCACGCTGGGTGCGGTGCCTAAAGAGCTAATTTAGAAGAAACTGGAATGGACAAAATCACCATCAGTCAGCTGCAGAAGGCCACCTTACTGGGATCTGCTCGCATAATTTGCCGATACATCACTGAGTCCTAAATGCTTGGGAAGCGTTTGACTAGTGATTTGTATTACAAAATCCAGCATAGTTAGCTGTGTGGTTAAGTAGTAGTAGTAGTAGTAGTAGTAGTAGTAGTAGTAGTAGTAGTAGTAGTAGTAGTAGTAGTATCCCCAAGGGTGCTGCCTTGTCATGATGGGGGGTTTAACTGCTCCAGTGGCTCCAACCATACCAGAGATGTCTCAGTTGAGGAAAAGAACTAAGTGCACCCAACAACCCAAGAATTAGGGTGAAATATAATCAAAAGAAGCCTATACTAGCTTGGTTTTCGCCTGGATTAACAAGGACCACGACGGGTGTTGATGAACCTGGACATCCATTGATAAATGGGCTACAGGTCACGGGTCCCATTGCTGAGCAACCATGGCATGGGCCTGTAGAATTACCAGAAGTTGAACTATCTCAGAAGTGGCAGAAATATACCTTCCCAGAGAATCGGGCAATCATGAAATGCTCTTATAGAGCAGAACTTGAAAAACGAGGCTACCAAAAGTGGATGCATCAATTATGGAAACCAGAATATCCGAACTCATAAGAACATAAGAACATAAGAAGAGCCATGCTGGATCAGGCCAAAGGCCCATCTAGTCCAGCTTCCTGTATCTCACAGCGGCTCCACCAGATGTGTTTGGGAGCGCATGAGACTAGATATCTGTCTCCTGATACCACTCCCCTGCTTCTGGCCCTTGAAGTACCCTGGTTTAAAGCCTGGAGATTACACATCTCCATCATGGTTTGTAACCTGTGATGGACTTTTCCTCCAGGAATCTGTCCAATCCCATTTTGAAGGCATCCAGGCCAGATGCCATCACCACACCCTGTGGCAGGGAGTTCCATAGACTTACAACGCGCTGGGTGAAAAAATATTTTCTTTTGTCAGTTCTTACTCTCCCAGCCCTCAATTTGAGTGTATGTCCCCTAGTTCTGGCATTTTGGGAGAGAGAGAAGAGCTTCCCTCTATCCACTTTACTCATACCCTGCATAATTTTGTATGTCTCAATCATATCCCCCCTCAAGCGCCTTTTTTCCAGACTAAAGAGGCCCAAATGTTTTAGCCTTTCTTCATAAGGGAGGTGCCCCAGGCCAGTAATCATTTTAGTCGCTCTCTTCTGCACCTTTTCCAGTTCCACTATGTCTTTCTTGAGATGCGGTGACCAGAATTGTACACAAGACTCCAGGTGGGGCCTTACTATTGTTTTGTATAAAGGCATTATAATGTTCGCTGTTTTATTTTCAATCCCCTTTTTGATAATCCCTAGCATGGAATTGGCCTTCTTCACCACTGCCACACATTGGGGAGACACCTTCATGGAGCTGTCCACCAACACACCAAGATCTCTTTCCTGATCCGTCACGGATAACTCAGAGCCCATGAGTTGATAGATGAAGTTTGGATTTTTTGCCCCAATATGCATTACTTTACATTTAGTTACATTAAAACGCATTTGCCATTTCTCAGCCCATTCCCCCAGTTTGGAGAGATCCTTCTGGAGCTCTTCACAATCTTCTCTGGTTTTTACCACACAGAAAAGTTTTGTGTCATCGGCAAACTTGGCCACCTCACTGTTTATCCCTGTCTCCAGGTCATTTATGAACAGATTGAAAAGCACCGGTCCCAGGACAGAGCCCTGGGGCACACCGCTTTTCACCTCTCTCCATTGTGAAAATTTCCCATTGACACCTACTCTTTGTTTCCGGGATCTCAACCAGTTCTCAATCCATAAGAGGACCTGCCCTCTTATCCCCTGACTGTGCAATTTTCTCAGCAGCCTTTGGTGAGGGACTGTGTCAAAAGCCTTTTGAAAATCCAGATAGACTATATCCACCGGTTCACCCAAATCCATGTGCCTGTTGACCTTTTCAAAAAATTCTAAAAGGTTTGTCAGACAAGATTTACCCTTACAGAAGCCATGCTGATTTTCTCTCAGCAAGGTTTGTTCTTTTATGTGTTTTAAGATTTTCTCTTGGATGAGGCTTTCCACCATCTTCCCTGGGACAGATGTAAGGCTAACTGGCCTGTAGTTTCCCGGGTCCCCCCTCCTTCCGTTTTTTAAAATTGGTGTGACATCTGCTATCCTCCAGTCCTCCGGCACTGTGGCCGTTTTAAGAGACAAGTTGCATATAACCGTTAAGAGATCTGCAATTTCGTTTCTCAGTTCCCTAATAACCCTTGGGTGGATGCCATCTGGGCCCGGTGACTTGTTAATCCTCAATTTATCAATTAGTCCTAAAACCTCCTCTCTTTTAACCTGTATTTGATTTAATTCTTTAGTCAAGAGGGGCGGCTCAGGCAGCGGAATCCGCTCAAGGTCCTCTGTCGTGAAGACAGACGCAAAGAACTCATTCAATTTCTCTGCAATGTCCAAGTCCTCCTTAACCTCCCCTTTTCCTCCCTCACCATCCAGAGGGCCAACTGGTTCTCTGGCAGGTTTTCTACTTCTAACATATTTAAAGAAGCTTTTATTATTAACCTTTATATTGCTAGCCATGCGTTCCTCAAAATCTTTCTTTGCCTCCCTTATCATCTTCTTACATTTCTTTTGCCAGAGTTTGTGTTCCTTTTTATTTTCCTCATTTGGGGAGGATTTCCATTTACAGAAAGACCTCTCCTTGTGCTTTAGAGCCTCTCTAACACCACTTGTTAACCATGCCGGTGTCCTCTTGGACTTAAATGAGCTCTTCTTTCTTTGTGGTATGCACTTGTGCTGGGCCTCTATTATTGTTGTTTTAAAGAGGCTCCATGCACTCTGAAGAGATTGGATTCTTCTAACCTTCCCCTTCAATTTCTCTCTAACTAGTTTCCTCATCCGAGGGAAGTTTGCCCTTCGAAAATCAAGGGTTTTTATGTCTGATTTGGTTGACACTCTTCCTCCGACATGCATGGCAAAGGAAATTGCAGCATGGTCACTGTTCCCCAGAGGCTCAGTGACATTCACATCCCTGACCAGGTCCTGAGTATCGCACAGTATTAGATCCAGAGTTGTCTGTTCTCGGGTGGGCTCCATGACAAGTTGCTCTAAGGCACAGTCATTCAGCAAGTCGAGAAACCCAGTTTCTCTTTCTTGCCCGGAGCTCGCATTGACCCAGTCAATGTGGGGATAATTGAAGTCCCCCATGATTACTATCCTATCCCTCTTAGCCACCTCCATGATTTCTCTCCTCATTTCAAGGTCCCCCTCAAGTTTTTGATCTGGTGGACGATAGAATACTCCAACTATCACATCACTCCTTGGACCTGGTACTTTAACCCAAAGTGATTCTATGGTGGAGTCAGACCCTCTGTCCATCTCCATTCTGCTGGATTTTACCCCTTCTTTGACATAGATGGCCACTCCTCCTCCAACCCGCCCCTCTCTATCTCTTCTATAGAGTTTATAGCCTGGGATTGCTGTATCCCACTGGTTCTCCTCATTCCACCAGGTTTCTGTTATGGCTATTATATCTATGTTATCCCTAGCTGCCAAATGTTCAAGTTCTCCCATCTTTGCTTGAAGGCTTCGAGCATTGGCGTAGAAGCACCTGTACAGTGGGTCCTGCAACAACAGCTGCTGCCTTGTTCTTTTCCCCCGACAGCTTTTATTTTCAGTAGACAAACTGTCACATTCCGTTATTCTCCCAGTGCTAATACCTGCTATGTCTTCTCTATGTGATTATCTACCCTCTCCAACCTCATTCCCCGAGGATGAGGTGTTCCGAACCGGATGCCACTCAGCTCCTGACGGCTTTCCCCCAGTTATCAGTTTAAAAGCTGCTCTGCTGCCTTTTTGAGGTTGAGTGCCAGCAATCTGGTCCCATCATGATTCAAGTGCAACCCATCCCTCCTGAACAGGTTTGGCTTGTCCCAAAATGTTCTCCAGTTCCTGACAATTCTAAAGCCCTCCTCTCGACACCATCGCCTCATCCACGCATTGAGGCTTCTGAGTTCTGCCTGCCTTGCAGGTCCTGCACGAGGAACAGGTAGCACTTCTGAAAATGCTACCTTGGAAGCCCGGGACTTCAATCTTCTACCTAACAACCTGAATTTGGCTTCCAAGACTGACCGCTTGGCCTTCCCAACATCATTGATACCAACGTGTACCATGACCACTGGCTCCTTCCCGGTTCTCTCTAACAAGCTATCTAGATTTCTGTGATGTCTGCAACCTTTGCACCTGGCAGGCAAGTGACCATAAGGTTATCATGCTCGTCACAAATCCATCCCTCTGTATTTCTAATGATAGAATCCCCTAGTACAAGAAGCTTCTCTCCTGCAGCCTGCTCATCTACATGTACCTGATCTTGTATCTCATCCATAGTGATGAGGGAGAGATCCTCCAGTGAAACCAAATCTTCCTCTGTGTGTGCCTCATGAGATGTGCTGAGGGAAAGAGCCTCAAACTGATTGTGCAATATGAGACTCTCTGAGCGATCCCTTGGCCTTCTACTCCTTTGAGTCACATTCCTCCACCCATCTACCTCCTGAGTTGGGGAAGTGACTTCATCCTCAGAAGTGTGCCCTGTCTCTTCTTGGACCTGGATAGTCCGTTCCGCTCTGTCCAAGAACCGCTCAAGCTCCTTAATATGTTGCTGGTCTGATATGCGAGCCTCTAGCTGCTGGACCTTCTCTTCCAATAGCGCAACCAGCTTGCACTTGCAGCAGATGTAGTTCTGCACACGCTCTGTCAAGATGACAAACATGGCACAAGTACTGCAGGTAACTACAGCTGCTCCCTCCAACTCCATTTTAACGAGTGCAATAAAATGTATTCAAGGTCTCAAAAATGTAGACTTGCACTAATTTTTTTTAATCTAGTAAGACTCTTTACTTCTTTTGTTGTTTATTCAAAATCTAACAGTGTATGGGCCGCTAAAGCACCTCTACACCAAGTGCAAGCACGTCAGGAAGTTTCCAGTGCTAACTTGCTAATGTGTGTAGGATCTCCTCAGGAGTAGCTTGGCTTGGGAACTCAAATATACTCAGGTTATTATTATTATTTTAGTTTGCACGCGCCGTTAGGCGCGTGCTGCTGGGAGCAGCTATTTAAAAATAAAACTCCGCCCCTTACCTCCTGCAAAAACAGGAAGCAATCTCTATGCCCTCTGGCCGTGTGCTTCCTCTATAGCCGTGTGCTTCTCCTCACCACCTCCTTCCTCTTTGCTGCTCTGCAAGAAAAGGACTGAGAGGCTGCTGGGAGCAGCTATTTAAAGATAAAACTCCGCCCCTTACCTCCTGCAAAAACAGGAAGCAATCTCTATGCCCTCTGGCCGTGTGCTTCCTCTATAGCCGTGTGCTCCTCCTCACCACCTCCTTCCTCTTTGCTGCTCTGCAAGAACAGAACTGAGAGGCTGCTGGGAGCAGCTATTTAAAGATAAAACTCTGCCCCTTACCTCCTGCAAAAACAGGAAGCAATCTCTATGCCCAAGATAACTGAATTACGATTAGCTGACCAGTGAAGATATATTATCAGAAACAAGGTGTTTAGTAAAGTTGAACTAGAAGAAATACAGAGGGGTTTTGAAATTGGGGGTCAACAAATTATCCAAATAGGAGGAGAAAAATAGATTAATAACACCTGGGGACATTGAACAGTCTGAAGTTGAAGAAAATATGGATGTTGTGCAAAAATTTGAACCACAAGAAGGTTCAATTAGGATTGGAACACCAGCAGACCTCACTATTAGGCAGCAAGAACTGAAGAATAAAATACTAACACTTGCTGCATTAAATGAAGAGAGGGGAAGGCTCCCGATTTTGAAGACTGTGCCTAGAAAAAATTTGGTACTATTCATGAACGACGTAAACTCTGCACTTACAACAATCCAGATAAGGTCAATTGAACAGTTAAATCAGCTTGCTTATAGCGCAGCAGTAATAGTAACGGAAGAACTAGGGATTTCACCATTGAAGCCCCCTAAAAATGTATTGAGAAACCACAGTGGAAGATCAGGTTGGAGGTTAAAATCAAAAGACTCCAAACAGATGTGAGTAATTTAAAAAAACCTGCAGGAGGACAAATTAAAGAATGGTAATATCAAGAAATATTTGACTAAAATCTACTGTCTAATTACAAGGAAAATTGGAGAAGCACTGGAAATAGTGAAGCAGCAAATAATAGCAACAGCTAGAAAAATTGAAAGATACGATGCTAGATTTACTCTCTTTCATGTATCATGTATCCAATTTGCACAATGTCAGAAGGTCAGATCCAGAAGCATGCATATCGGGATCCGGTACCAGAATGTCAAAGACTGTGTGGATCAACAATTGATTGTTTTGGAATATTGTACCAGTGATTGTAATTGTGCTAACATATTTACAAAAAGCTTTACCTAAAGAAAAACATGTGTATTTAAGGGAAAAGCTTGGTGTTGCAATCTGTTAAATAGGATGGGGTGTCAAGGTTTGTAGTTTTGACAGAATGTCTATAATATGTATTGAACAGATTTCAAAATGGATTCTGTAAATTGTGCCATGTCACGAGCTAGACAAGATGTGTATTACGTCTAGGGCATAGGTGCAAGGAATAATGAGCCTGAAAGGTCACGATGATTAGTGCCAGGTAGAATTGTTTGATCGCCTCACTTCATCAAAGATCTGATTGGGCTACAGCAGGTAGCAGTATGTATAAAAATAGCAGGCAAACCAATGCAAATTGGTACTGCCTAAGGTGAGAGGCAGCTTTCCCCAAGTTCTGTTGTATTTTCTCTATGTGCTGTGCTTTGTATATTGTTACTGTATGTTTCTCTTGTCATGTGTACATATGTAATATAAGTTTTGTACTAAGCTCTATTGCCTTGTTCATTTGTCTCCTAGCTCCATAATCACTAAGTGCATTTATTTTTCCACAACACGGCTAATCTCTGCTAGTAGTTTATATTTCCTTGAACATAACAAATCCCTATCTGCATAATAGGGATTTATATATTAACAGTATTCACTGAGGAAGGCAGAGACCACATGCCCAAAACAGAGCCTATTTTCAAAGGGAGGGAAACCGAAGCATTAAAGCAGTTAGAAATAACCAGGGAGGAGGTTCTTACATGTCTTGTTAAACTAAATGCTAAGAAGTCACCAGGACCAGATGGCATCGATCCATGAGTTCTCAACAAATTTAAAGATGAAATTGCTGATGTCCTAGCCAAAATATATAATCTTTCCCTCAATTCAGGCATTGTGCCTGATGACTGGAAGGTAGCAAATGTAACACCAGTCTTCAAAAAAGGATCCAGAGGTGATCCAGAAAATTACTGACCAGTCAGTTTGACACGTGTCCCAGGTAAAGTGTTGGAAACCATCCTGTAAGATAAAGTTAATAGGCACATAGAAGAGGAGGCACTGCTGAAGGAGAGCCAACATGGTTTCTGCAAGGGATAATCATGTCTCGCTAATCTGTTGGAATTCTTTGAGAGTGTCAACAAGCATGTGGATAAGGGAGATGCAGTTGACATTGTTTATCTGGATTTTCAGAAGGCTTTTGACAAGGTCCTGCACCAAAGGCTCTTGCCAGACATGGAATCAAGGGACAGGTCTTGTCCTGGATCAGCAACTGGCTCAGGGACAGGAAACAGAGGGTACAACTAAATGGACACTTCTCCAAGTGGAGGGAGGTAAAGAGTGGGGTCCCCCAAGGTTCAATACTGGGACCCCTGCTTTTCAACCTCTTCATAAATGATCTAGAACTAGGAGTAAATAGCAAGGTAGCCATGTTTACCAACAACACTAAATTATACATAGTAGTAAAAATTGAGATAGATTGTGAGGAGTTCCTGAGGGATCTCTTGACACTGGGGGAGTGGGCAAACCAGTGGCAAATGAACTTCAATATTAGCAAGTGCTGAGTGATGTATGTTGGGGCAAAAAACCCAGTTACATTTATAAACTGATGGGATCTGAAATCTCTGCAACAAACCAGGAAAGGGACCTTGGTGTCCTGGTGGACAGCTCAAGGAAGGTGTCAACCCAGTGTGCCGCAGCAGTGAAAAAAGCACACTCAGTGCTAGCCATCAATAGGAAGGGTACAGAAAATAAGTCAGCAAGTGTCATTTTGTTTCTTCATAAATCTATGGTGAGGCCCATCTAGAGTAAGAGAAAGTACTTTTTAACCCAGAGGATCACCTGTCTGTGGTTCTCCCTGCCAGAAGAAGTGATGACAGCTGTACCCTGAAGCAAACGGTGAGCCACTGTGTGAGACAGAATGCTGGACTGGATGGGCTGTGGCCTGTTCCAGCAAGGCTGTTCTTATGTTCTTATGGTATTGTCTTGCAACATGATCTTCCTTCATTATTCTCAACCTTCTTCTGGTCATTCCTTAAGAGTGCAGGCCAAATTCTAGATTTATGAATCAGCTCGTTTTACTCTTTTGGCCTCATTCCTGGTTCTTGTCTACGCCCATTATCTCTTCATGTCTATTGCACTATAGCCCTTCAAGCATGTATTTTCACCCCTGTGCTGCACGCACAGGGGTGAAAAGACCCTATGAAGGAAGGAGATCCCAGACCCAACTAGGTGGCCTGTTCTGTACATACAATGAAACCCCATATAGCAGAATCAGTGTAAACAAATGTTCTGGCTCAGGCACATCCAGATTACTTGCACAGTTGTACACCCAGGGACATGAGAATCCAAGGGGGGTTTCTGGGGCCCAAGGAACACCAGAAAGACAAATAATCAGATTCAAGATCTAATTCTATTGAAATTTTGTTGGAAGCCAAAAGAGCCACATTCCCACTATTGTGGATACATCATGACTGGTCAAGAGAATAATGTTAGGAGAAGCTGAAGAAAGTAGGAATAGAAAGAGATGTAATGTGAAATAGGTTGACCCAATGAAAGAAGGTTTAGCCTTCAGTATGCAAGGCCTAGAAGAAGGTTCTTCATGATAAATCCTTTCTGAGGTCATTAATGCACAAGATTGAACTAAGTCAAGACTGCGGCAACAATATGACTCACACCCACTCATGCCCGTCTGTTTACACAGAGATGTTTTGTTTCCAAAGGGGGTCACCTGCACCTCATTGGAATTAAAAATGGGTTTAGGTTCATAGGAATTACAGCATGGTATTGTCTTGCAACATGATCACCCTTCATAGTTCTCAGTATTTTTCTAATTTCCTTAACAGTACAGGCCAGACTCTGAATTAATGAATCAGCTGCATTTCTCCCTCTGGCCTCATTCCTGGATGTTGTCTGTGCCCATTATATCTTCATGTTTGTTAGACTGTGGCCCTGCAAGCATGTCTTTCCAGCCCTGAGCTGCATGTAGAAATCTGCAGGTGATTTAGCAGTGGAAAATGGTGACAAGGCTGGTGGCGATGATGAGAACAGTAGTGCATTCTTAATATCCACAATACTGCAGGTATGCCACCTAGGTCAGACTATCCTCAATTGTTTATGAGAGATTATCTCTGCTTTGCTTTCAGTCGTAGTAACCAGAGAAGACAAGCCTCCCTTAGAACCGACCCGTAAAGAACTGGGTGACATCAACAGGAAAAATCAGAGCAACACTTAATATGTTCAGAAGGAACCCCTATAATTTATTTCCCTTGTGGTTTGGGGAGTCAGGAAGTGACATGACAACAGCAAGGCTGCTTATATTAGTTTAGTTTAGTTTTTTTTAAGTTTAGTTGACACTGGGGTTCTTATATGAAACCAGAGAGAAATCTCGGATTCTCATGTCACTGTCTGGACACTGGATCCATCATGAAAAGGCCATATTCCCATGCTAAAAAGGATAATGCCAGGAAAAGCTGAAGGGTGTAGGAAAAGAGGAAGGCTGACAATGAGGGGGTGTTAGTCCATAAAGGTGTGGTTCCCAACCTTGGCTCCTCAAATGCTGTTGGACTGCATCTCCCAGACATCCTGTCTCTCACAGCCCAGGGGGAAGGCTTCCTGGAGTTTTACCAATTCCTGTTAGGCAGCACATGATATATTTCTTTCTCGGCTGCTGCACCCAGACCCTGGAATACCCTCCACCTGGATACTAGGACGGCCTCATCTTTGATGTCTTTCCATAAATAGGCAAACACCTTTCTCTTCAAGCAAGCTTTCCCTGAATGATGACTACCTATTATTTGTTTTTATATGAATCTGTATGATCACATAGACTGTGTGTTTATAACCACTTATAACCTTGTGTGATTGCATTGACAAATGTTAGTTTTCATCACTCTTAACTTTTACATGGAATTTCACTCTGTTTTTAACTACTCATGGTCTCTTCTGGCTTTAATATAATGTTGCCTTTTAATGCTGTAAGATGTCCCTCAATTCCCTGTTCTCAATTCTTGATCATGTCAATTGTACTGGACTGTATATTGCCCTTTATTACAGTTAGCTGCCAAGGAGAAAGGTGGGGTAAAAATACTCTAAAATAAGTTAAATAAATAAATAAAATATTTATTCCAACATCTGAATTCTTGTTGTCTTGAGCAATAAGTCACCATAGAGTAGGGTCATTGACTCAACACATATTCTCTTTGTTTAACATAGAGATGGGCATGAACCGAAAAAATGGCAATTTGTTTTGTTTTGTTTTGGTTTAAGGTTTGTTTCATTTCGTTTTGTTTTTAATGAATTTTAAAAAAATATTTGTTTTGTTGGTTTGTTTTGATTTGTTATTCATTTTTCCCACTTTGCGTGATTTAATCCATTTGACGGCGTGTGGGCGTCCCACTGCCCCAGACCATACGGAAAACATTCAAAAATAATAATTAAAAAATTAAAGACGTTGACAACTGCACAAACTTGGACTGGTAGCATCCTCATCATCCACATCCACATCCACATCCTCATCATCCACATCCACATCCACATCCACATCCACATCATCATCATCATCATCATCATCATCATCATCATCATCCTTGTGTTGTATGTTGTGTTGTTGTTTTATCAATCATGTGCATCACACACCAATAAATCTCATTCATCCTTCCCCAATCCCATCATGGATGGATCATTTTCTGAGTCCATCACTTTGTTTGGAATGAGAAGGAAACAGTTTATTTCTTTCTTCTTTCCTCTTCTCTGTCCGTACCCTCATAGGAGCAAGGCAGCAACCCCTGATGCAGGCAGAGAGACTATAGGGCTTTAAGGTAGTGGATGGCTCTAACCCCCAGGGAAGGGCAGTACCCACTGAGGCAGGCAAAAAAAGGTGTTCTGCTTATATACTGCCCCATACCACTTCAAGTAGTCTCTGGGCAGTTTACAGTTTGAATTATAGTATGCAGGCTACACATTGCCTCCCCCCCACCCCACCCCCACAGCAAGCTGGGTACTCATTTTACCAACCTCGAAGGGATGGAAGGCTGAGTCAACCATGAGCTTGCTACCTGGTATTGAAGCCTAGGTCGTGAGCACAGTTTTACTTGCAGTACAGGCATTTATCCACTGTGCCACGAGGCTCAGAAAGTGTGCCACAAGGCAGAGAGAACAACGGCTCCAACTCATTCACATTGGCAGTTGAGTGGCTCTAACCCCCATAGACGGCAGCACCCACTGAGGCAGGCAGGTAGGCAGAGAGTAAAGAGCTTCAAGTCACCCATTGAAGTTTAGTGGCTCCAACCCCATATAAGACACCCCCTGATGCAGGCAGAGAGTGCTCTTAAGGCAGGCAGCTGAGTGACTCCCCCACTAGTCACCCATTGAGGTAGGCAGAGGGTAAAGTGATCCAAGTCACCCATTGGCAGCAGAGTGGCTCCAACACCCAGGGAAGGCCAGTAGAAACATTGGGCCTACAAAGACCCTTCAAATAGCTGGGAAAGTGGTCCTCCCTGGTTTTTGACCAGGGAAGGCAGAAACATTGGGCCTACAAAGACCCCCCAAAAAGAGGGAGTGAGCAGACAGGCAGGCAGGTGTGCAGGCAGTCGGGCATGTTGGGAAGGGAGGCAGGCTGTCAGTGGAACAGGTGGGAGGACAGTGTGGACCTAGGGGTTGGCGTGGGGAAACCCCAACATGGAAAGGTTGAACTGGATGAAAGTCAACCCTTCCATGGTCCTGAAAGCGTCACCCGGGAATCTCTGTGCCGCTGTTACGGGGACAGAGGTTTGAAAGACACGCCAAGGATTAAAGGAATCGGAGAAAAACTTTTATTTGCTGCAGCAATGGCTCACAGCCGAATTTGCAGTCGGAAACTGGGGCAAAGAACACGAGAACATACACAGTCTTTATAGGAAAATAATCGCCAACACCCCTTCTTTACATCGCAAAAAACAGGAAGCATCTGGGTGCTGTAGAACGCCCACAATAGACAAGAGAAACTTCAAAGAACGCTGGCGTGTGCAGATTATTAGCACCTCGTTACCGCCCACTTATCACCCACTTGTCAGCCTCTTGAGATAGATACATTCTAGCGGACGCAATTAATCTTGTTCTTCAGCGCCCTCTATCTGCAGCAATGCAGAAGCTCACCGCTTGCTCTTCCTGGAAGCGCTTTTGACAGTTGAATGGAGCCTCTTTTGACAATTCAATACTGCCGTTCCCGATAAGCGGAAACCCGGCTATCTTGGGCAGAGGGGCTTCATTGTTCCAGCGACCTCGCCTCAGATAACCATCCGGCAGTTGGCTCACGTCCTGTTTATCTCACAGGACAAGGGGGAATAGTGTAGTGCTTTGGTCAACAGTTTGTGTGGGGCGAGGTGAATCAGGGGACACGGTGAATCAAATAGAGACATAGAAATACTGCCATTTTATCTACAATGACAGTCTATAAAATATGAGGTATATTAATTATTCCTATCAACCCCTCCTCTTCTGCAGGACACTCAATCAGAGTCGTCCCTTCGAAGAGCCTCATAATCCTGCAGAACTGCAATCAACTTGGGACCAGTCACCCTCTCTACCACCTTTGAAACTGTTGACTGCACAAACCGCAATAAACAAGGAATGCATATCAAGGCAAACAACAAAAAGACATAATGGAGCAATTAATAAACCTGCTAATGTTTTCATCCAAGTTTGTGGCATGAGATCATTTAACCATTGCAATTGCATACCCTTCCACTCTTGTGCTGGATTAAAAGTTAACTGTTTAATTTCCGTGGCAAGCTGGGTCACGACCTTGCCCACGGGGTCAATCTTCAAACAGCAGTTTGTTAAATTAAATTTTCCACATACTCCATTCTCAGAAGCTAATAAGTAATCGAGAGCGAGCCTGTTTTGATAAACAGCTGTTCTTAATTGATCTGTCACCTCTGCTATAGCAGTAAGCGCTGCAGTGATGCGTTGACCTGCCAAATCCAAAACTGCTTGCAACCGGATTATTCTATTAAGCATATAAATAGGAGTTCTGTATCCCCATGAACCATCCTGTGCCCAAGTGGCTGGACCATAAACACAAACTATTCTTTGTGAGTCCCATATGTCCCCTTGATACTCCTCTGGGTTCTTACACGAAAACCCTGCAAAAGGAGTGTCATCTCGCTTCCTCCTGTTTAAAGGACCAGAGACAGGGGCAGCCAAGTATTGCTGAGTTTGTATGGGAACTAGAAAGAATGATGGTTTTATGAATCCCAGCACACATGAACCAGACCATGAGTGGGGCAAGTACTCGTAAGCCATGTTTCCACAGACCCAATACATGTTCATAGGGGCCCTCCATTGTTCCAACGATGCTGAGTACAAAAATGACAAAAAGGTGGTATTAAACTTCTCTGGTTGTGGAGCATGGGAAGGTGAAGACCATATGCCATTTTCCCAGGTCCCTATGCAGGTCAAATAGCCTACAGGGATGGAACCATTCTGGGAAAAGCAGACACGACC
The DNA here is from genome assembly GCA_037367245.1 of Phrynocephalus guinanensis. Lineage (NCBI taxonomy): Eukaryota > Metazoa > Chordata > Lepidosauria > Squamata > Agamidae > Phrynocephalus > Phrynocephalus guinanensis. Next base: position 21,589,726 of record CM074744.1, on the reverse strand, counting down.
CACTAAATGAGATGTGATCGTCCATGTCATGTTTTGAGACTGAGTTCTCCTGGTAACATTGCCAATTTTTGACATGTTATTATACAGCTGTGGAGAAATCTCCATAGCCTCCCAAGGCCAGTCCTCACCGTAATTCGTTCCCCCACAAACATAACAGTTTGTGACTCCTAATTCTGTGGCTATTGACTGAGCCATCTCCAAAAATAGGTTTTTGGCCTGCTGGAAAATCTCATAAGGGCTTTCCTTCAGTTTTTCCACTGTGTTTTCTACTGACCAAGAATGGCTTTTCTTTTCTCCAGCCCTTAACTCTCTGCGGGTAATGGTCAAGTAGGTAACTGGGTCTCTACCAGCTCCATCAATTCCAAACCCATACACTTGGACAGGTGGGTGTGAATGCTCAATCACCAGGCTAAGATTGTTCCCTCCTAATCTCCTGAACTGCATGATATGGGGACAACCTGGATAGCCTCCTTCCGTGAAGGAACACACACATCCCCATCCTGAACATAATCTGTTTGACCCACAAGGTGCCCAAACTTCAGGATTACCTGCCTTTGCACCTTCATGTGGATAACACAAATACTTATGCTCAGATCTGTATACATGTGCCCATGCTTTTGATCCACACCTGGTTCCCAGGCCTTTTCCTAAGGCTTCGCAGGCATTAAATCAAATCACTGGCCTTCTAATGCTGTACTCCAGCACTACAGTGGAATTTATATAATATAAAAGGCCACCACCTTCTGGGTTATCTCTCCTGGGTTCCTTGGTCCTGGCCATTCCTGCCCACAAGGTATAATTTAATCTGATTGGAACCTGAGGCTTATAACAAAGGTAACCTCCAGATTCACTCTCACATATGTGGTACATTTTGTCCTGATTAAAACACGTGGTGCCATCTGATTTACACTCCTCTGGTTTCTGAGTGTAATATACTAGTGTGTGCACTATCCTAACACCTTGACTGGCTGCTACAATGCATGGGGCACACTCTTTCAGGTCCTCTAGTTTGGCAGCTAAACAAATTGGCAGCAAGAATAAAAGAAACATCATTCCCATTAAGGTAGACATCCCAAATAACACTCTCACTTTTAAGATATAACAATTAATGAAACTCCCAACACATGTAATAATGAAATAGTGAACCAAAAACCGCTGGGGAGTTCAAGCTGTAAAAGTATTCAGGGCTCTTTAAGAGTTCTGGCTGCCGCGGAACTTTTGACAGCTCTTAGAACGCTGGTAGACAGCCCGTGGAACGCTCGCTGACAGCTGCTGCGCTGCCGGGGCGCTGCCTCGCTCGCTGTAATTCTTCCAAGAAATCAATAAAGAAACACTGTCCAGTTCCAGGAAAAGGGAAAAAGGCTTTTTTAAAACATAGTCTCGCACAAGGTGTAGCCCTTGCTCTTTCAGTTAAACCAAATCACCCGCTTTTGTTGCGGTTCCTCCCTCCTCTTCTTGTATGAGGGATCAATTTGTTGGGCGGGAAATTCAAAAGCTGAAAAGAAAGCTAGGGGTTTTTTTCTTTGAAAACACCTTTTACCATTTACATAGAAAGCCAAGATTTTACTTTGACTTTTCTATGTCTGAAGTCACCTTTTTGAAGACCAGTTTCAGGCTGTCATCAGGGTTGGTGCGCACGGTCCACTCTTCTCCTTCGCTCGCTGGGGCAGCTCGCTTCACGCGGGTGTGGTGGATCCAGGCACTCACTTCGGAAACCTTGACAGCTGTTGGCGTAGATAGTAGCACCGTGAAAGGACCTTTCCACTTCGGGCGAAGGGGTAGTTGATTCCAGTCTTTGATCCAGACCGAATCTCCCGGTTCAAAGCGGTGAAGAGGCTCCTGTAGAACCACTGGCAATCGTCCCAACGTCCATCTGTGTAAGGAAGAAAGAGATCGGCCAAGCATCTGAAGATATTTTGCATGTGTCATAGAAGCCACATTCTCTGGGTGTACCCCACATGAAATCGGAATTGGTCTGCCATAGACAAGTTCAAATGGAGAAATGCCTGTTTGACTTGAGGGGGTGGTCCTGCTCCTGAAAAGAGCTATGGGCAGCATTTCCACCCATCCTTTGCCTGTTTCTTGGGTAAGCTTAGACAAATGGCTTTTCAAAGTCCTGTTCATTCTCTCTACCCGACCTGAACTTTGAGGCCGGTATGCAGTATGCAAATTCCACTTAACATGTAATGCCCTAGCCAGTCCTTGCAAAACATGATGAATGAAACTTGGCCCGTTGTCTGAAGAAAGAGAGCGGGGGATCCCATGCCTCGGCACGTGATCCCTCAAAAGGCATCTAATTACTTCACTGGCTTTTTCCGTTTTTGTTGGAAAAGCCTCTGGCCACCCGGTAAAAGTACACACTAGCACAAGCATATAACGGTAAAGCCCACATCTTGGCAATTCTGTAAAGTCCAGTTGCATATCCTCAAAGGGCTCCTTCCCACTATATTGAATTCCCGGGGGTGGCAAAGGGCCAGTCCTTGGGTTGTTTCTCTGACAGAGAACACATCTATGCGAAATATTTGAAGCTAGCTGCCGAAGCTTGGCTATATACAGGTATGGACTTAAATGTTGATAAGCCACTTCAGGACCCTGATGTGTACTGTCATGATGACTTTGGACCACTTGACGAGCTAGACTTTCTGGCACCCACAATTGCCCACTTGGCAACTTGTACCAGCCTTCTGGCGTCCTGTCAAACTCCTGTTGCTCTGCAAACTCATCCTCAGCCAATGAATAGTGAGGGGGTTCCGGTGGCAAAATGTCTATTGGGATGAGACTAAGCTGCATTTCAACTGCACCCTGGGCTGCTTGCTTGGCAATGCGGTCTGCCAACCTATTCCCTCTTGCTACAAGTCCCAGACCAACTTTATGCCCATGGCAATGGACAACTGCCACTTCCTTTGGTTTCCAAACAGCGTCTAAAAGCTGCAACAAAACTTCAGGGTGCGCTACTGATGTCCCTTCCGAAGTAAGCAGGCCTCGCTCCTTCCAGAGTGCCCCATGCGCATGAAGCGTGAGGAATGCATACTTAGAGTCCGTATATATGTTAATGCTCTCCCCTTCTGACAGTTCCAGTGCCCTCGTAAGAGCTATCAATTCGGCTATTTGAGCTGATGTTCCTGGGGGCAATTGTTTGGCTTCGATCACAGTGTCTTCTAATTCCACTATAGCATATCCCGCCTGTCTTTTTTCCTTCAATTACTGAGCTACTGCCATCCACGAACCATGTCCTCCACTGTGGGTGAGGGGCATCACGAAGATCTGGTCGGGACGAGTACACTTCATCTAAAGTCTGTATACAATCGTGGGTGGCCAGTTGATCACTTATTGGGAGGAGAGTGGCTGGATTTAAACCCTATGTTGTTTGGAAAGTAAGACCAGCCCTTGAAAACAATTTTTGACACTTCATCATGGCAGTTTGGGACAGGTGATACCCTCCTTTGGCATCTAATAAAGGCAGAATTGCATGCTTTGTGATACACTTTGTCTCCTGCCCAAAGGTGAACTTATCTGCTTTCTTTAAAAGCGCTGCAAGTGCTACCACTCCTCGCATGCAAGACGGAAGCCCTTGCTCTGTTGGGGTTAAAGTCTCTGACAGATAAGCCACTGGCTGCTGCCAGCTTCCTAATTTCTGGCACAAAACTCCTTTTGCCACCCCGTTTTCTTCATCCACATATAAATTAAAGGGCTTACTTGGATCTGGCAGCCCAAGAGCGGGCGCTTCAACTAAAGCCTGTTTAATTGCTTTGAAGCTCTCTTTTTGTTCCGGACCCCACAAAAATTCGTCACTTTCTTTCCCTCTTATTGCCAAATGCAAAGTTTTTGCTAGGAGGCTGTAATTTGGGATCCAAATTCGACAAAATCCTGCTGCTCCTAAGAAGCCTCTAAGTTCTCTCCTATTTCTCGGCTCAGGAATTTGGATAATTGAATGTTTCCTCTCTTCGCGCAATTGCCGCCTTTGTTGGGAAATGTCAAACCCCAAATACCTCACTGTCTTTTGACAAATTTGGGCTTTCTTTCTGGTTACCCTGTAACCTGCTGCTGCCAAATGGTTCAAGAGATCGATTGTGAGCTGCTCACATCCTTCTTTGGTCTCTGCTCCCGCCAAAATGTCATCTACATACTGCAGGACTATTTGGCCAGGTTTTCGGGGGAAACTGGCAAGGTCTGATGCCAGGGCACCCCCAAATAATGTACTGGAATTTCGGAACCCCTGTGGCAAACGGGTCCATCTGAATTGAGTTTTTGTGCCAGTTTGGGGGTCCTCCCATTGAAAGGCAAAGATGTGCTGGCTCTGTGGGGCTATCCGGCAGCATAAATATGCATCCTTTAGATCTAAAACTGTAAAATAAGCTATTTCTGGAGGTATCAAAGCCAGGAGAGTATAAGGGTTCGGCACGTTCTGATGAAGAGGTTCTGTAGCCTCGTTCACTAAGCGGAGGTCCTGCACTGGACGAAATGTCCCATCTGGTTTTTTAACCGGCAACAAAGGAGTGTTCCATTGCGATTGACATGGAACAAGAATACCATGGTCTATCAATCTCTTAAGGTGGACCCAGATTCCCTCTGCCGCTACTTTCCCAATGGGGTACTGTGGCACTGAGACTGGTCCTGCAAATGGCTTGAGTTGAACAACTATGGGAGGAATGTTCCGTGCCATGCCTGGGGGATTATCTTCTGCCCACACCTCAGGGTTAACTTAGTCCAGGAAATCTTGGGAAAGCTGCACTGGCTCTTCCTCAACCATCATTAAACGCCACCTTTCTCTCAAGGGATATTCCAGGCATACTTCTCCCTCTGGCTCCTTACTGTCAGTTGTTAAGTGAATTTCTCCCTTGGGGGTAAAGGTGATTTGAGCTCCTAATTTAAACAGCAGATCTCGTCCCATTAAAGGGATAGGGCAGTCTGGCATGTGAAGGAATTTGTGCTGAACAATTTGACCCCCTAGTTTGCACTGCACAGGTTGCATGAAGTAAGCACGCTGCGCTTTTCCCGTGGCACCCATCACACTAATTGAAAGAGTCTTGTCTATGGGCTTGACAAGTTGAGGAATAACTGAATGGCTGGCTCCTGTATCCACAAGAAATTTGACAGATTCGTTCCCGGTTTGAACACTGACCAAGGGCTCCCGAGAACAAAAGCCCTGTCCTTTTCAATAGGGGACATCTTCCTCCAAAGCCATCACATTCTGGTACGGTGGGGTCCAGACTGGACCCTGCCCTCTTTGGGGTGCTTGCTGAGCCTGAGCTGACTGCATTTGATTTTGACTCGCAGACTGAAATTGACTGCCTTGTCCTTGATTAACCTGGGGATTTCTCTGTTGTTGGAAATTCTGGGGACCTGGCGCTGAATTTCTCTCAAAAACTGGTGGCTGCCAGGGGCGACGCGGACCTTGATTAAAGCCTCCTCGCCTCTGATTTTCTGGGTTTCTGAAACAGTCCCTGCGCCAATGTCCAACCTGACCACACAGTGCACATTGATTTTTCATTAGTGGCCCACGCCTATTTCCTGGAGTATTGAAATTGCGCTGCTCGGAAACCTGATTTAAAGCCATCACCCTCTTGGTTGGTCCCTTACTTTTTGGGCAGCTTTGATCCTCTTCCCTATTGTTAAATTTGGTTTGTGCCAGCTGGAGCATCCACTGCAAGGTTTGGCCCATGAAATTGGCTTCCTTTTGAATTCTCTTTCGAATGTCAGGGTAAGATTGTGCCACAAAAACAGTTTTTACAATATTCTCCATTCCAGGGTCTTCAGGGTTAATAGGAGTAAACCTTCTAAATGCCTGATATAATCTGTCCAGAAAGGCCCCTGGGGATTCATCTTGCTTCTGGACCACGTCATTTACTTTTGACATATTAATTTTCTTCCTGCCAGCTGCCCTGATGCCTTGAAGTATTGCTGTGTGGTAATTTCTCAAGGCAGTTCGCCCTGCATCTGCATTGTAGTCCCAATCGGGCGGCGTGGTTGTTGGGACAGCTGCCTCTGCTTGGGCTGGGGTATCTCCTGCTGCTATACGGGATTTTCTAGCCTCCTCGAAAATCTTCCGCGTTTCCTCTGAATTAAATAGACCTCTTATTAGGTGCTGCACATCTTCAAAGGTGGGCATATATACGTTAAAAATACTAGACATGGTTTCGTAATTTTTATCTGGGTCTTCTTCCAAGCTTGGGAGAGTATTTTTCCAGTTTATAATATCACTTGATGTAAACGGGACATGCTGCATCGAATATGTGCGGGGACCCTGCTGGTTTTGAGGCAGAGGATCGTACACTCGCCTTAGGGGCATGACTTTCGCTTGCTCCTCAATCCTCTTATTTTCAAGGAATTCCTCATGTCTCCTTGCTGCATCATATGCCCTTAAAAGATATCTCTGTCTTTTTGCCCAATTTCGTTCTCCTGCCGCTTCTAATGCAAAATTTCCCACTTCCATTACTGATTCTCGGTACTTCTTAATTAATTCGGCCACCTTCTGATGGTCCGCTTCTCCCCACTCAACATTTCCTTTTATCCTATAACGAAATTCCTCTTCACTCTCCTCTTCTTCCTCTTCCTCATCTCTTTTGGGGGCCCCTTTTCCTGTCTCTTGCTCATCTTTTAGGGGTTTGCCTGACGGTCCTGGTTGTGGAAGATCTTTTGGTGCGGGGAGATCACCTTCTTTTGGAGGGGAAGCGGGTACTGGTCCTGGCAAAGGCAGTATTGGAAGGGGGGCCACTGGATTTCCTGGAGGGATGGCTGCAGGATAAGGGGGTGGTGGAGTGAAGACATCATAGTCTTCGGGACAGCTTTCTAAAGCTGCCTCCTTTTTCTTCAGAGCCAGCAGTTTAGCTTGAGGTGGCAGCTCTCTATAAAATTGAATCCATGAAGGATTTTTCTTCACATTTCCTTTCCAAACTTCAATGTAGGGAATGTGTTCGGGGTAGTTTTTGAGAATTTTTAACCACAGTTGCCTGATGATGCTTTCATTAAAAGTCCCCTGGGGAGGCCAATCTATCTGCATAAGGGGCCATTCAATTTGGCATAAAGTTTCCATCCTTTCTTTCTTCACCTTAATACCGAAATCAAAGTTTTTGGTGGCCACATGCCAGTTCAAAAGGAAACATTCTAATGGAGTTGAAGGTTTACTGGTATTCTGCCCCATGATTTTTGATGATTTTTATTTATTTAAACTATTTTCCTATGTTTCTCCCACACAAAGCCACTGAACCCGCTCCTAAACTCTTCACACAATTTACACGCACACACCACTCGATTCTGGCCACGACCTGTACGATCGCTCGTAGCAGGAACTGCGTGACCCGGACGTCGCTCGGCTAAGGGGAATACTAAACCCCAGCCTTCCACACATTCACACATTCACTGGGTCAGTGGCCACTCAAATCGCCCACATTTCAAACCGCCTCCCCACCTAGTCTGGATCCCACTGCCTATTAAAAACCTTTTTTCTGCTAGTCTACTTTGACAGCCGAGAGCTCCTTCCCGCTGCCCACACCAAACAATATTCACTTATTTCACAAGGGATGTTAGGACACTCTGCCCTTCTCCTCCCCAAACCCACAGAACCGTCGTTCTGTTACTTTTTAACACACGGGATGTTAGGACTTGAACCGTCCTTCTCCTCCCCAAAACCTCAGAATTAGAGACAAATTCTCCTCCCCCTTTGGACCGGTCCCATATCTTACCAAATCTCCCAAGAAGTTCCTCTCCGTCTGGCCAGAGTTTTTCTCCCCGAGCGAAAACCGTCTCCGCCAACACGTTGAACGAAAAAGTCCCTTTTCAAGTGGAAAAGTGTGCACGTGGAGTTCTTCGCCCACCGCTGGTTGTTCGGATTCGTTTGGCTTGGCCCCTGGCCCCCCCAAAAAGGGAGAGATCCCGGACGAGCCCCCAGATGAAAGCGTCACCCGGGAATCTCTGTGCCGCTGTTACGGGGACCGAGGTTGAAAAGACACGCCAAGGATTAAAGGAATCGGAAAAAAACTTTTATTTGCTGCAGCAATGGCTCCCAGCCGAATTTGCAGTCGGAACCTGGGGCAAAGAACACGAGAACATACACAGTCTTTATAGGAAAATAATCGCCAACACCCCTTCTTTACATCGCAAAAAACAGGAAGCATCTGGGTGCTGTAGAACGCCCACAATAGACAAGAGAAACTTCAAAGAACGCTGGCGTGTGCAGATTATTAGCACCTCGTTACCGCCCACTTATCACCCACTTGTCAGCCTCTTGAGATAGATACATTCTAGCGGACGCAATTAATCTTGTTCTTCAGCGCCCTCTATCTGCAGCAATGCAGAAGCTCACCGCTTGCTCTTCCTGGAAGCGCTTTTGACAGTTGAATGGAGCCTCTTTTGACAATTCAATACTGCCGTTCCCGATAAGCGGAAACCTGGCTATCTTGGGCAGAGGGGCTTCATTGTTCCAGCGACCTCGCCTCAGATAACCATCCGGCAGTTGGCTCACGTCCTGTTTATCTCACAGGACAAGGGGGAATAGTGTAGTGCTTTGGTCAACAGTTTGTGTGGGGCGAGGTGAATCAGGGGACACGGTGAATCAAATAGAGACATAGAAATACTGCCATTATATCTACAACGACAGTCTATAAAATATGAGGTATATTAATTATTCCTATCAGTCCCAGGGTCCAAACATGAGTGGTGTAGCCTCGGTACATCTCCCATGTGGGAAAACATCCACTCACTCTGGATGCTGGGGGGTGGTGGACAAGAGTCCAATGCCAGATTCGATAGCGTGGGCCAGATCTATGCCTTTCTGGCCCAGTATCAGAGGGGGTCTGACGTTAGGGGTTGGAGGGGCACAGCCATGTACACCCTCACCATGGTCTCAGCTGGGTCCTGTTCCTCTGCCTCCCTTCCCTCCACGGAGCAGGTCCAGAGGTCAGTTGTGAAGTGGACCTTCCAACCTCTGGCTGCCTACAGATGGGCACGGAACATTTCCCTGACCGACTCATAAAGAGAGGGCATCACCCGCCGGCTGAGGGTGCGCCGGGATGGAGTCTCATACCAGGGAGCCAGGTGCTTCAGTACAAAGGAGAGGGGCAAACTGCTCATGGCCACCATTTCGCCGACCACACGAGTGGTGGGGTCCTGGGCCTTGCCCCTAGCACGCTGGCTCAAGAAACTCCAACTGAGAGGTACCACTTCATGCAAAGTGGCCTGCCTCTTCACTCTCTCAGTGAAGGTCTCTCCAGCCTCCATCCCCCTGCCTGCCTCTCCTACTCCCCTCTTCCTCCCAGCACCAGAGGGACCAGTGCCTGCTGCTGGCCCTGGTAGCCTCCCAGGGTGCTTGCGCAGGAGGTGATTCCTCAAGGAACTCCATGAAAGGTGCCTTGGGTCACTCCCCCCCCCCCGCCCCCCCCCCCCCCCCCCCCCCCCCGCACATGACACCTTGCAGCACCTGCACACTGCAAACCTCGGGTCTTCCTGGCTCTCGAAAAACTCCCACAGGAGCCACGAGGCTTGCACAAGCTGCTGCCTCCAGCACAGCCTGCCTGGGTGGTGGCCTGACTCGCACCCTGGGATGATAGGGTACTGCCACTAGTCTGGGAGGGAGAAGGAGTGGACCCTTGCATCAGAGGAGGGAGCCTGCATTTCCTCCCTCCCTGCCAAAAGGTCCTCAGAATCCTCCAGCTCAAGATGGACTGAGATCTGGGAGGATTCTCATTCCTCCTCAAACAAGGGGGGAGTGTTTAATATAAAAGTTAAAATTCAAGTTAAAAGTATATATAAATATGTTAAAAGTCTGTATGTAAATAACTTAATACCTTGGGTATTTTTTCAAACACTCCCTGCTCCCTCTTGATTGCTTATCCAGCTAATTCTTAGCTTTATAGCCGTCTTTCCAAAACTGGCCACTTTTTTAATAATCCCTTTACTCTTGTTTTCCAAAAGCTTCTGTAAACACTCTTCCTTATTTCTACCCTCCAAGGAAGATATAATCTGATATGATTATATATTTTGCAGTCCAATAGCACATGGCTCAGCGTCTCAATGGCTCCTTCTCCGACTTCAAGTTGTGTTGCTCTTCGTTAGAAGATATTTATTTATTTATTTATTTATTTATTTTTGTTCTGTGTTGTTTTAAAATGTTGATAAAACTAAACTAAACTAAAGCCCTTTGATGGGGAAACAACAGTACAGGACACTGACTAGGTGGGAAACAAGTTTTTTTTGGGGGGGGTGGGGGAGTATTTATTTATTTATTTATTTATTTATTTATTTATTTATTTATTTATTTATTTATTTATCTATCTATCTTATTAGGTTTCAAAATGTTCAATGCTTTAAATTGTTGTTCAATGTTTTGAAATGTTCAATTGGGGAAACAGCAGTATGGGACACTGACTGGGTGGGAAACAAGTTTGGGGGTTTGTTTGTTTGATTATTTATTTATTTATTTATTTATTTATTTATTTATTTATTTATTTATTTATTAGGTTTTAAAATTCAGTGTTTTAAATTATTGTTCAATGTTTTTGAAATGTTCAATGGGGGAAACAGCAGTACAGTCACTGACTGGCTGGGTAACAAGTTTGGGGGGTATGTGTGATATAAAATATAATGAAAGGAATTAGAATATTATTGGGGGAAATGGTTTGGTTGAGGGACAACAGGGCAGGACAGGAATAGGGGAAAAATAAACTCCCCCGATCAAAAAAAGCCTACAAAAACCCAATCCCACAGGAAATAAAAGGGGGTAAATAATATATTGTTCTGTTTTTAAACAGTGAGAGTCTGAGACAGCACAGGCCAAAGCCCAGAGAGACCAGCCAGTTAACCCACAGAGCCACTGACTGGCAGCAATCCCTCTCCTTGCTGGCTCCTCCAGAGACTACAAAGAGGCACCTGCCTGCAAGAGCTTTTATACTCTCTGCCAGCAACCAGGTCCTCCCACTGGAACCAGGCTTTTCCATTGGTTCTCAAATGTTGCAAGTTGTTCAATGCATGATTAATAAAATAAAAATAAAAATAAATCCATAAATGCTATAAATCAAATCTAAACAAAAAAGAAAAAGAGAGAGGGGGAAGGGAACAAGTTAGCCTAATCCTAAAGTGTATGAAATGCATGCATGACACCTTTTCGCCCTTGCACATTAATTTTTTAATAAAAATAAAATAAAAATACAATCAAATGGTACAGTACATCCAAATCAACCCTAATAAAATATTAAAGAAGGGAAGGGGACATATATGCCTCTGCCTGCCACTATAAGCCTCCAAAATCTTAGATCATTAGATGTTTTAAGCACTGGTCAACCCCCTGCTAGGTATTATCAGCCAGAAATATTAATTTTTGCTGGGTTTTAAGCCTTTTAAGAACATTTCAATAACTTAAAACTGCCATTCTTCATGGATTTGTTGCCATTAACAAAAGTATGTGGCAGCCATTTTTTCCCTTTAAGAAAAGATCTCTTGAAAAATACATTTTAGATGTTTTAAGCACTGGCATCAACTTAATAGGTATCATCAGGCATAAAAAATAATTTTCGCATATTTTTGAAGTGTTTCACATCGTTTACAACCGACCCGTAAACAACTGGGTGACATCAACAGGAAAAATCAGAGCAACACTTAATATGTTCAGAAGGAACCCCTATAATTTTTACTTCCCCTGTGGTTTGGGGAATCAGGAAGTGACATGACAATAGAAAGGCTGCTTATATGAAACCAGAGAGAAATCTCAGATTCTCATGTCCCTGCCTGGACAATGGATCCATCATGAAAAGGCCATGTTCCCATGGTAAAGACAATAATGCCAGGAAAAGCTGAAGGGTGTAGGACAGGGGTGTCCAAACTTTTTGCAAGGAGGGCCAGATTTGGTCACCTGAAAATGTATGGAAGCCGACATTTCAGCCACATTTGGCCCCCGGGCCGGACTTTGGACAAATCTCTATAATATGCAAGGAGACGGGAAGGACGCTGCGACAACGGAGTCAGGGTCGGGTAGGCTGGGCAGGTGGCTGGGGGGATGGACAGAGACAGGGAAGGCAGGCAAACCGTAAAACTGCAAGCTGATGTCCCCATCCGGTATGGGGAGGGGCCACCTGGCGGGGATAAAGTGTTCTGCTTATATACTGCCCCATACTACTACAAGTAGACTCTGGGCGGTTTACAATTTGATTTATAGAGTGCAGGCTACACATTGCCCCCCCAGCAAGCTGGGTACTCATTTTACCGACCTCGGAAGGATGGAAGGCTGAGTGAACCTTGAGCCTGCTACCGGGGATTGAACCCAGGTCATGAGCACAGTTTTACTTGTAGTACAGGCATTTAACCACTGCGTCCATTGGGTTGGGCTGGAATAAGAGTTGCTCCCAGCTTGTCTCAACCCCAACCTTAAAGATCTGTCCTCAGTATTGTCATTGGTTGCGTAGAAGGGAACAGACCTTTCATTTCATAGAAAACATGATTTAGTGACAGATTTGCTCACTTCTTCCAACTGCTGGAGTCAAGAGAAGTTGTTGGTGGAGTGAAAAGACTGAGTCCTTTCTACCTTCTGGCAGTGTTTCTTGTGGTATGGGAACAAATGATAATGAAGTACTAGGTGTTTTGCTGGCAGAATATTTCGCTGATGTTTACAGGGTGCAGTAATGATTTAGCTCTAAGCACCATGACAACATCCTTCCTTCCTGTCCATTAACTGCCATCCAAGGGCAGTTGCTCTCCAGATGTTATGGCTCTCAATTATCTTGACCATCAGCCATACTGGTCCAAAAAGTTTGTGTTAACATCTTCATTTGTCCATTTCTTGTCTGTCCATATGTCCTTAAGGTGATCTTCCTGTGACACCAAATCCTCCCAGGTCATGATTCTCCTGGTTGTTACCTTGAGGGAGGCTAGGAAATCATCTACTAGAAGTTGGGCAAAATACCGTGGAAGGGTCTCCTGTTTGAGCTACGATGCGCCCTCTCCTTTCCTACCTTGGTCTTCAGATGGGGCTTTATAGGTTTGTGCCATCCTGTAGAATTCATCCTTGAAACGGCTGGGCAACCAGTGGAAATGCTGGAATGGGAGTTATATGTTCCCAGTAATCGGTCCACTGTTGAATGTTCCAACTGTGGCCCTTTGGACCCTGTGGAGTTTCAAAACACTTCCCAGAGTCAGTCCCACTTAGGCTATTACTTCACGAACGTCTCGCTGCGCGGCGAGCCGTCATTTCTGTGCGAATCGATCATTTCTGTCCTCACGCTCCTCCTTTTTGGATGCGGCGCCACCCCGACCACGCCCCCTAAACCGTGCTCCAAGCGGGGCGAGTGATTCCCCTGCCGGAGGCCGGGAATCTTTTTCGCTTCGCATCCCGCTTCGCATCCAAAGTCACGTGTGGCCAGTGATTATATATATTTAATTGTTTTTTAGTTACTTTTTCTCCGAAATGCCGATGCATCGATATTTTGGTTAACCCGTTCTTTTGATCTTGCTTTCTGTGCTTGCAATATTCCTTGGAGGAGTGATGGTATACACAACAAATGTTGTGTGCTGGTCCACCTAGTGACCCTGACGGAGAACAGCAATTTTTTCACGTCGCCAATGGACGAAGCAATACAAATCGGGAGTAGAAAACAAAGGAACATACAGTTATTCAGCTCTGCCGCAAATGACAGCCGGGTATTGATGCATCGATACACCGTGGTAGTTTTTTTTTAAATATTAAAGAAAGCAGAAACCGGACGTTGCAAGTAAGCTTTCCAATGCGAAGGGAGCACGTGAGGTAGTACTGGATTCGATCCTAAAACTTCGCCTCGTGAGGACAGAGAAAGAGGGGTGGGAGCGAATGGAGACCACGTGACCGCCTTCGCATTCAAAGCGACGGCAATCCCGCTGCGAAGCGAAGTACTTCGTGAAGTAATGGCCATAGAGTGTATCCCAGTAGTCCAGCAGAGATGTGACTAAGCACATGTCACTGTGGTCAGATTGGTCCTCTCATTAATTTGGTAAGATTGATTTAATGAAGGGCTTGCTCATGAAATCTTCCACCAGAATAGGATGTCACGTGCATAGCCAGGAGGCATGATGGGAGACAGAAGAGATGGTATAAAAGGTGTGCTTGGGCTGCTACCTCGCAACAGATTCAGTGGACCTGACCTTCTTCAGTCGATTTCAACTCTACTGAGTTTTTGGTAAGTCAAATTTATCATAAATGAAAATACTTTTAATGGTTCTGAATCCAATTACTACTTCCAATTAACATTCAATGGGATGGAGAAATGGAGTCAAGCCCTGCATTCAATCCTGTTGATTCAGTGGGTCTACTGTAGTTGGAGTGACCGGTTGCATTCATGCCAAAATGTGTTGGAATTCCAATGGCCTTAAGACGTTTTGAGGGGCCATCACCTGTTCTCTTTGCATGTCAGCCACTTAGTGAGACAGAGAGAAAGACAATGTCAATCATTGTTGAGGAATAAAAATGGTGCTGGTCCAAGTTATGGGACTTATCCCCACCACGTTTTGGTGGGGTTTTTTTTTCCAAGAGAAGAAATATATTCTAAAAATGCTGTTTCATGTGTAGATAATGTTCTTCATCAAGGACTCGGAAAAATACCCAACAAAGATACTGGATAAAGGATACTGAGATGGGTTTTAAACATTCTAGAGAAGTAGGGAAGAGTTGGATTGGTTGTCAGAAAGAGATTCAGCATCTCAGGGTTGAATCAAAAGAGAAAAAGCCTTGCATTCCAATGTCTGGTATTTCTTGTTGGGTTAATTAATCCCTCATATTTGCTTTCAGAGGCAGCTCCATCCAACCATGGCATACTGTGAACAAAGAATCGCCATCCCCAGTTTTGAGGTTGTATCGGACAACCGTAGCTTTGGCAATGGGTTTGGCAATGGGGGCTCTGCTCTCGCTTCCCTCAGTTCTGGAGTCACTGTATCCACGGCTTGTCTTTGGATGGTCCAAGGAATCACAACTGCACCCACTGACCAAACCTCACCAAGTGAAATAGTAGTCCAGCTTGCCCCTGTTAATGTAGTCATTCCAGGCCCCGTACTTGCTGCCTCCTACTAAAGGCTCCCAGGTTGGGGGCCTCCCTTCCTGTTCTCATCTGGGTTGAGGGCCAGGCCTTGAAGATTTTTATTGGGGCTTGAGCAACAGGAATGGTGGATTCCTCAGAGATCGTAATAGCACATGTTGCTAGACCAACTACAAAACCTCTGTGATCCTCAGAAGACCCATGAATCTTTATTTACGGTTGTTAACCAAGACAAGAAATACCAAATATCAATTTGCCACAATAAAACGATTTGCCAGAATAAAACATTAAATTTGCCAGAATAAAACACCATAAAACATTTTAAAAACATTGTAAAACTTTTGATAAAAGCCACTAAATAGAAACAGGACTGTTATAAAAATAGTCAATATCAGAAGGGTAGATAATGTAATATATCAAAGATCAGGCCAATATCAAACCCCAGAGTGGAGACCACACTCTATATGGTGATCAGGAGCTAGAATTACTATCAGTCATAAGCCTACGTACAACTACTGCAGCAGTGCAAAATCTGGCAACACAATTTGAAATCTACTGGGACTTGTCAGAGAGAAGTAACTTTGCATAGAATTTGGCAGGTCTCCCAGGAAATTTGTCGATAACAGGTGGAATAAGTTCCTTACGTAAGTCATGGTAGAAGGAACAATAAAGAAGGACATGGGTGACTGTTTCTACTTGGTTCATTTCGCATGGGCACAAGCAATTTGAGAGGGGAGTATTTTGAAATGTTTTATTCTGGCAAATCTTTTTATTGTGGCAAATTGATATTTGGTATTTCTTTACAACCGTAAATAAAGATTCAGAAGACCCACGGATGCTCTAAGATGATACAAACCAATTGCTGAGAGATCTGCTCCGAAATCAGAGCCTTTCCGCATGAAGTCCTGAATTTCTTCATGAACTCTGCAGACTTTCTTTTCCTCTTCTTTCCCACTTTGGGTTTTAAAGTTCCAATGTCACAAAAAGGAGCAACCCAAACTCTTCTTTAGCTTTTGTTCTTGTTACTTACCTCTTTCGTTTGGTTTTATTCGACTGTCTGCTCACGTCTCATGTTTTCATTAAAGCTTATGCTGCATTCTAGTCCATGTCTCTCTTGTGTCCTTTGGGAAGTCCCCAAAGTGTATCTAAGGCCATCTGCCAGCTGAGTGTGTGTATCTGCAGAGATGTTTTGCTTCAAGAGGAGGAAGAAATTCACACCATCTCCCCCTCTGCCTGCTCTTGTGTCGTGTGCAATCTTTGGGATTGTGTGGAACCTTGTGTTTTTGAAACAATGCACATGAACAGGTGCACTTTTTTTAAAAATAAATCCTTGGAATTACCAGGTGTAGCTTGGTGATTCCCAAGAGTAGGCAATTCATACAGAGAAACAACCGTCATCCTCAGAGCTAGTCTTAGGGATGGGATGCAAGGCAGCCATTCATGTTTCTTTCAGAGATGGCAAGAAAGGCTTGGTCCCAGGAGATATGAAAAGATGCGCAAACACATGCAGAGGTGTTTGGTTCATCCTATGAATGAAGGTGACCCCAGACCAACTAAGTCTATTTGTCCATAGTCATATTTTATGTTCCTAAAGTAACAGAATGACTTTCAAGCTGTAAAAAGGGGTGGGGAGTGTTAATCAATTTTTCCAAAAAAAATCTTTTTTTTCAGGGAAAAAAAGGGGGGGGGAATCAGGTGTTTTTTCTGAGCCTCTAAATTGCCATATTCTCCCCAGAAGAGGAAGTCATCCAACCATGGATAGGGTAGGAAGGGAAAGGAGTGAGTGTGTTTAAGGCTGGGGTAAGTGAAAGAAAAGGATATTTATTTATTTATTTATTTATTTATTTATTTATTTATTTATATACCACCCCTCTTCCCAAAGGAACACCAGGTTGTTAACAACAGTAAAGGAACAAAGAAAAACAAAATCAAGCGCATAATAGAACATAAAATAAAAATAAAAAATATAAATACACAGCAAGATGGCGAAACAAAAAGAATAAAAAACCCAATCCTAAAGGTCGCCAAATGCCTCTCTAAAAAGCAAGGTCTTCAACGCTTTTTTGAAGACAGGTAGGGACTGTGCTAGGCACATCTCACTTGGCAGATGATTCCAGAGTGAGGGGCCAGCCACTGAGATGGCTCAGTTTGGGGTAATCAATTTTCTAGCCTCCCTGGGTGTGGCCACCCAAAGTGAGAAATCCTGCGATGTTTTGGTGGGTTGGACCTCAGCTGATCTTTGGAAGATCCGCTCCACCAGGTATTCAGGTCCCAAGCCATGAAGGGTTTTGTAAATCAAAACCAGTATCTTGAATCGTATTCGGGACGCAACGGGCAACCAATGCAGGCGAGCCAGAACTGGGGTGATGCAGTTATATCTGCCAGCACCAACCATCAGTCAGGCTGCAGCATTTTGAACCTGCTGAAGTCTCCAAATAAGAGTCAAGGGCAACCCCACAAAGAGAGTGTTGCAATAATCTATCCTCGAGATCACGTGCGTCTGCAGAACTGTTCTCAGGGATATCTCGTCCAGGTACAGGCGAATCTGGGAGATCTGCCAGAGATGGGAAAAGGCACTCCTGGAAACGGCCATCACCTGGGTTTCCAGGGATAAAGCCAGATCCAGGACCACACCCAGATTCCTGACTCTATCACCCAGCTGGAGGGTAGTGCCCCCCCCAGGTTAGGGAGAGGAACACTGTACCCAGCAGAGGATGCCCCGAAGAACATAACCTCAGTCTTCTGCTACCTCTGGTCCATTCCTTGACCGCATCCAGGCACAAGTCAAGGATCTGCATTGCCTACACTGCAGAGATGGTAAAGGAGAGACAGAGCTGTGTGTCATCCACATAGTGATGATAGCAAACTCTAAATACCCTAATGTCCTCAGCCAGCGGCCTCACGTAGATGATGAATAGCATGGGGGAGATTGCCGGCCCCTGGGACACTCCACAAGAGTTGGCCCCCAATGTAGGACTACAGCCAGGAATAAGCTGTGCCTCCGATCCCCACCTCAGAAAGCCGACCCAGCAGGATACCATGGTGGATGTATCAAAGGCCACTGAGAGATCCAGGAGGACCAACAGGGTAGAGCAACCCCTTTCAGCCCCCCCTGAGGAGGTCATCTTGCAGTATGACCAAGGCAGTCTCAGTCCCCCAACACGGCCTGAACCCAGCCTGGAATGGATCCAGGAATCACCTTCCTCCAGGATTGACTGGAGCCGCGTGGCGGCCAGCCTCTAGATTCCAGGGCTGTCCAACTTTGAACAGGCGGAGGTCTACTTTTTCTGGCCCAAAGTGCCTGAGGGCTACTACGCTAATATCTCTACTTATAAATTTTATCCATTCCAAGCACATGCTCGTAATTAAAATATTTGTAAGTAGAGCAGCGGTTTCCCATAGGAATGCAACAAAAATCAATCCGTTCTGGAGGGAACGGATTTCAATGCATTCCTATGGGAAGGCTGGCCATGTAGTCACTTCCCTTGCACCCACTTGAGCCAATGTGGGCAGGTGCAAGGGAGGCACATGCATACTTGCACAGATCGCACCTTCCAAGGGGCAACCCATGCAACCATGCACATGCCCCCATGCACCCAGCTCGAGCAGGTGCAAGGGAGGCACGTGCAAGCTTGCGAGCAGCCCGGGTAAGCAGCAGTTGTGGAGCCGCCGTCACCGCTTGCCTAGGCTGCTGGATGACTTTTTAAAAAAGGTGTGCTTTCCTTCCCAGCCCACCCAGGGCCTAACTCAACTCTCCTCCCTTTCCAGAGTCCTCCTTCTCCTCTTTTCTCCTTCTCTCTTCCAGCAAACTTGCCGCTACTGTCACTGCTGCCCACAGCTCTCACTCACCTCTGCCATGTTCGCCATGCAGCTGGGCCAGGGCGAGCCACCAGTGGAGCAATCACATCACCACGGTGGCGCAAGGTGGAAATGGCTCAGAAGAGGAGCAGGAGGAGCAGTGGCGGTGGTGGGTCATTCTCTCTGTGAGGCAGCCATGGAGGTGTGAGGAGGGGGAGGAGGAGGAGGAAGCAGGAAGAAGTGTGGGAGGAAGGAATTCTCCAGGGGGAAAGAAGAGATGTCACCGCACAAAGGAGGTGGGCGTGCCCGTGACTCCACCCCTCACTGTCCCCTCCCCTCTCCTCCCTCCACTCCGTGCCACTGACTCAGCTGGTCACTAGACAGTGACGTGCTGATCATCTGGCCAGCGGGGGGAGCAGAGGCCCACACCATGGCCCTTGAATGGTCCCGCTTATTTATTTATTTATTTATTATTAGATTTATACCCCGCCCATCTTCCCAAGGGAACTCTGGGCGGCTTACAGAGCTGATCAAGTCAGCAGAATTCACAATACGGGTACAAAAAACAGGATAATACACATAATAAAATCAAGCAGCATAAAAGCACCCTTTTAGTTTCAAAACCTCGCTGCTAGAACAACAAGACACTCAGCTTGGCTGAGACAGTGGGCTGGCAAGACCCCGAACTTTGCGGGGGCAGTGGTAGTCCTTGCGATTGGGGAGGGAGGGGTGGAGAACTTATCCCTTCATTTTTTTTATTGGTGGCCGGCAGGCTACTTTTGAACCCTTTGCGGGCTACTGGTAGCCCGCGGTCTACCTGTTGTGCAGGCCTGCTCTAGATCATTTTGCCTAGGAAGGGAACATTGCCAATCAGATGGCAGTTTGACAAGTTGTCTGATGCCAGGCCAGGTTTCTTGGGCTTTACCACTGTCTCTTTCAGGCGAGAGGGAAAAATCCCTTCCCTGAAGGATGCAGTGGATATAACAGAAGCCCACTCAGGTATGCTCCCTCCAGCTGACTTGCTAAGCCAGGATGGGCAAGGGTCGAAGGGGGAAGCTGCCGGCCTAAAATAAGCCAGCGCCCTGGAGGCATCCACTGTTGATATAGGCCCAAACTCTACAAGACAAGGAGACAGAGGGGGTGCAGCACTCAGGATACTTAAGGAGAGGTTAGAACAACCAGAGTGTAGACCGGCATGGATGGCCTTAACTTTAGTTCTTTAGTAACTTTAGTTCACTAGGAGGAGGCCTAGACTGACCAGGGTTGGTGAGGTCTTGAACCACCCAGAACAACTCTGCCTGGTGTTTCGAGGCCTCACCAATTCTCAGGGAGGCATAAGATCTTTTAGCCTCCCTGACTGCATGAATGTAGCATCTGATCAGTATACAAACAGCAGCCCGATTAGTTACCAACTGGTCCTTTCTCCATCTGCTCTCAAGTCTTCTTGATTTTTGCTTCATCAATCCAAACTCAGCTGTAAACCATGGCAAGAAGCAAGCTCCACAATGAAAAAGATGCTTGGGGACGATTCAATCAGCAGCACAGGAGGCATCCTAATTCCACCTCTCCACCAGGGCTTCTAGTGGATTGTCAGCCATACCATCAGGAAGCTGCCCAAGGCCTCCAGGAACCAGTCAGGGTCCAGAAGCCTTGAGGGGTGGGCTAAAACAAGGGGCCTAGGCTCCCCGCAGGGTGGGGCAGTGATCAACAAGGAAAAAGACAGCAGATACTGATCTGACCGTGACACGAGTTGGGGAACACTATCCCCAACCCTCAGATTATTGCCAGGACCCTGCCTGTCATAGAACCTGAATGTGAAGGGTTAAATGCTGAAGAGCAGCAGGAGGAGCCTTGTAGTTCAACTCAGCAGGCAGCTGAGTCTGAGGAGGCAGCTGAGGGCACATCTCCTCCTCCTATAAGGGCTAGGAACAGGATCCTGCAAAGGAGAACTAACAGGAAAGCCAGGGAAAGGATCTTTAATGATAGGCGTAGAATTAGATCTGAAAGCCCTGAGTTCTAGCAGGAGCCTGGCCAGAGATATGGGTGTGCTCCCTGTTTTAGGATAAAGCTAGCAAGTTTACCCCAAACCCTCTGTGGAAGCAACACGTCACTTACCTTGTCACCACATTCCTGTGTATTCTCCTGACTCTGTTTCCTGACCTTGGACCAGCTTGCTGACTACGGTGTTCTCTGTTTCCCTGGAATTTCGCATTTGGCTCTGTAAGGTATTTTGGCTGTGATTTGGACTGTATTTGTTCTTTATTTGGATTACAACTAAAGTTTCTGGCAAAGAACTGAACTTGGCTTGCTGTGTGTTCTGTGTGCGGGGCTTGACAGTTTGCTCCCACCCACCAAACTTATTCAAGCAGAATGGACACGGAGGGGACTGTTGGAATGACTTCACTGGAAGCTTTGCAAAACCAAGTACTGTTTTTGTCTCAGGCAATTGTTCAATTGCAGGAAGCTCCAGCAACATTACAGCCTCGTTGCCCTTTGCTGCCTCCTGACCGGTTTGAAGGCAAATTAGAGGAATTCCCTGCATTCTTGGCTCAATGCAAGCTGTTCATTGAGGTGCGGGCTCAAGAATTTCCCACTGAGAGGTCTAAGGTCTGTTTTATCATCAGTTTATTGAAGGGACAGGCAGCTAAATGGGCGACTCCTTTACTCCTAAGTGCTTCACCTTTGCTGGATAATTACCAGGCTTTCCTGAACCATATTTCTTCAGCCTTTCAGAACCCTGTGCAGGCTGCTACCGCCAACAGGAGACTCAGAGCTTTGAAACAGGGCAAAGACTCAGTGTTTGATTACACTACTGCGTTCCGTTTGATAGCTCAGGATTTGCAGTGGAACGAGCCGGCACTGATTTCTCAGTATATGGAAGGTTTGGCAGAGGAAGTGCTGGATGAACTCTGTAGGGTGGAACAACCAAACACATTGCAGGAACTCATTACCTTGTGCCTGAGAATAGATGAACGCCTGGAAAGCTGTCGTCTCTCCTGAGGCCAGAACTGCAAACAGCAACCTCTGCCAGCTGTGTCTCATCTGCAATCCCGGGAGGCCCGTGAAGTGGATCCAGAGCCTATGCAACTGGGAGCTGCTCAACCACGCCTCACCCCAGAGGAAAAGGCAAGACGACGCTTTCATCATCTCTGCCTGTACTGTGGGGGAGGAGGACATTTCGCTTCTAATTGCCCTTTGAAGCATTCCTCAATAAGTACTGCTATCTCTCCAGCAGTAAAAGGGCAGCTCCATCCTTGAAGGAACCCCGAGGAATGGAGCATACCAAAGGGTTCCCAGGAAATACTATCACACCTCAAGGACCTTTTCTGATACCTGTGACTCTAGGGCTCCCTGATGGTCGGGAGATACCGGTGTATGCTATGGTAGACTCTGGGGCAGCTCACTGCTTTGTGGATACTGGGTTTGTGCGATACCATCGGATTCCAGTACAAAATAAGGACACCCCTTTGCTGGTGGAATCCATTGAGGGTCGGTTACTTCGTTCTGGGCCAGTAGCTCAGGAAACCTGTCCCCTTACTCTTCAGGTAATGGATCATAATGAGCAGATTAGCTTTAATGTAACTCGGATGCCCCGGTTTCCTCTTGTTTTGGGACTTTCCTGGTTGCGAGCTCATAATCCACTGGTGGATTGGGTGCAAGGGGAATTATATTTCAAGGTTCCTTGTTCAAAGCAACATTGCTCTACTGTCCTGGCATCTGTTCATGATACATCTGACCCTGTCTTGCCCCAGGCATACCAAGACTTTGCAGATGTATTTGAGGAAAAGGGGGCTGACAAGTTACCTCCACATCGGCCCTATGACTGTGCCATTGATCTGATTCCTGGGGCACCTCTTCCTGTGGCACGAGTTTATCCCATGTCCGAACCTGAATTAGAAGCCTTGAGGGCTTTCCTGGACAAGAATCTTCGACGTGGGTTCATACACCCTTCCAAATCACCATTGTCAGCACCAGTGATCTTTGTTAAGAAGAAGGGAGGGGAGCTTCGTCCTTGTAATGATTATAGAGCACTAAACAAGATCACTATTAGGGACCGGTACCCTTTACCCCTAATCTCTGAACTTTTGGACTGGTTAAAAGGGGCTAAATGTTATACTAAGCTGGACCTTCGGGGGGCGTATAATTTGGTACGTATTCGCAAAGAAGACGAGTGGAAAACTGCATTCCGGGCCCGGTACGGTCAATATGAACATTTAGTAATGCCTTTTGGATTGACCAATGCACCCAGTGTGTTCCAGCGGATGATGAATGATATTTTCCAGGATCTCCTAGATCGTTGTGTGATTGTGTATTTAGATGACATTCTTTTTTTAATTTTTTTATTGTGATTATTGTTGTTACAAAATAAAAATGAAGAAAGGAAAGACGAAGCTGAACGAGTGGACAAAAGTTACAGTAATAGAATCAATTCCTGCCATCACATTCCAAAATTATCGAAAAAGAGGAAAAGTCTATGATTCATTTCGCATCAACCTACAACCGTAGAATTACTCCCACCTAATCTAACTTGATTAATTTTTATATTTTACCTCCGGCCCCTTCATTGTTTTCAATGTTTTATGCTTCGTCAACTGAATGTTTTCATGCTGGCAGTACTCCCTCTAATCTTTCTTATTAAGTCTTTTGTTTAACCATTCGTAGAATAATTGCCAAGTTTGTGCATAGATGTTACCTTCTTTGTTTTTTATCGTGATTGTTAATTTATTCATCTCCGCACATTCCAAAATTTTAGAGATTATTTCTTCATCCTTGGGCATTGTTTTCAGTTTCCATTTTTGGGCCCAAGCTAACCTTGCGGCTGTTAGAATATGTATTATTAGGTAATATATTTCTTTGGATTGCTCACCCATAGTCAGCCCTAATAAAAAAAATTGTGGCTTAAATTTTATTACTCTTTTTGTTATTTCTTGTAGCCATTTGTGTATTTTAATCCAAAACTTTTTTTGCTTTTTTACACGTCCACCAACAATGGAAGAAAGTTCCCTTCTTTTGTTTACACTTCCAGCATTTATCAGAAATTCGTGGATTGATTTTATGTAGCCTCTCAGGAGTTATGTACCATCTGTGGAACATCTTCAATAAATTTTCTTTATAAGATGCAGCAATAGTTGCTTTATGATTGGTCTTCCATAACCTTCCCCACTGCTCTAAACTTATATCTTGACGGAAGTTTCTCGCCCATTTGATCATAACGTCTTTTACCTCCTCATCCTTTAACTCCCAATCCAACATGAATGTGTACAGTTTGCTAATGAGCTTAGCCTCAGTTCCTAATATCTTATCCAGTGCTGATTCCTGATTTTCAATCCCCGTTTCCATTCTGTCTAGTTTGTATCTCGCGTTAATTTGGTGGTACGGTAACCATGATTTAATAAGGCCCGATGTAAGCAATTGTTCGTATGATTTTAACTGCCCCTTTCCGTCTAGTAAGTGCTTGTATGTGGGTAGTGTTGTTCGCTCTATTAAGTTTGGGTGCATAATTGCCTCTAGCGGCGAGAACCATCTAGGTATTTTCATATAATATTTCCTTCTAATCTCATTCCAGCCTTGTGCAAGGGAACGTCTAAGAAAGTGACTGTTAAATATCTTACTTTTAGTTCCTCTATGCCATAAATGAAAATGCCAGCCCCTCTGGAGGTTAAAACCCTCCAAATTTAATAATCTGTTGTCTCACAACGAGATCCAGTCCTCTAACCAAGTCAGTACGCATGCTTGGTGATAAAGGCGCCAGTTGGGTACTACCCAACCTCCCCTGTCCTTACACTCCTGCATTAATTTGAGTTTAACCCTTGGTTTGCTCCCTGTCCAGATGAATTTGTTTGTTATTTTGTTCAATTCTCCAAAAAACTTCCGCCCTAAATTAATAGGAATGGTTTGGAATAAGAAGAGTAGTTTTGGAAGCACATTCATCTTAACAGTCGCTATTCTTCCTAATATTGATAAGTGTAGTCGATCCCATTTTTTAAAAGTCCTCTTCTATTTGGTTTAATAATCTCCTATAATTATCCTCTTTCAAAGATGTACATCTCGCCATCAGTTGGAATTCCTAAATATTTAATTTTTTTTATTATTCGTATTCCTGTTGTTTCTTCCAATTTAATTCTCCGTTTGCTAATGTTTTTGGTGAGGAATTTAGTGTTATCTCTATTTATCTTCAAACCTGCCACCTTCCCGAATTTTCCAATTTCTTCAATCACTTTAGGTGCTGAATCAATGGGATTTTCTAAAATAAAAACCAGATCATCAGCAAATGCTTGGACTTTATATTCCTCTTGCTTAATTTTTATCCCTGTTATTTTTTTATTCTCCCTTATTTGTCTGTTCACAATTTCTATAACCAATATACATAGTAGCGGGGATAAAGGGCATCCCCGTCTTGTTCCTTGGAGTATCTGAATGTCCTTTGTTAACTTTCAGTTGATTACTATTTTTGCCCTTTGCTTAGAGTATATTGCCCCCACGAATCTCGTGAATTTATCTCCGAGTTCCATCATTTGCAGTTGACTGAGCAAAATATCCCAGTTTACATTGTCAAAGGCTTTTTGTGCATGTAAGAAGAGTATTGCCATTTCTTTATCGGGGTGGGCTTCATAGTACTCCAAAACATCTAAAATCAGCCGTATATTATTTCTAATGTGTCGTCCAGGTAGGAACCCATTCTGGTCGTGATGTATAAAATTAATTAGGAATTTTCTGAGCCTATTTGCTATAATAGTTACAAATATCTTATAATCACAGTTTAGCAGAGAGATCGGCCTGTAATTCGCTATCGAAGAAGTATTCGAGTTTTCTTTAGGAATGAAAATACCCCCCTTCTTCCCATGAGGGGGGTATTTTAGCTTTATGCAGAATTTCATTATAGGTTTTCAACATTGGATGCAATATTGCTTCCCTGATACATTTGTAAATTTCAGCTGGGAGACCATCTGGACCGGGTGCCTTCCCTGTCTTTTGTTTATCTACTGCTTCTTCTAACTCTTCAATTGTTATTTCTTGATTTAACAGTTGTTTTATTTCTTCGGTTGCTTTGGGGATATTTGCTTGATTAAGATATTGGGTTATATCCTCTATAGCTATTTCTTTGGATTTATATAGACTTGTATAAAAGTCAGAGACTATTTCCCGCAAACGTTCTTGTTCCACACATAAATTTCCTGTTTCGTCTCTGAGTCCTTTTATATATCTTGTTTCCTTTTTCGTCCGTATTTTATAGGCTAGCCATTTCCCTGTTTTATTTGCATTTTCAAAATAATTCTGCTTACACCTCTTGATCTGTTCGGCTAAGTCTTCTGCTTCCAACATATTTATTTGGTGTTTAACTAAATTTAATTCCTTTCTTGTTCTTGATCTCTGCTCGGATTTCCCTGTTAACTGCTTTTCTAGCAATCCGAGTTTCGATTTTAGTTCACTAAGTCTTCTTTTCTTGTCTCTCTATTTTTTTTTTGCCACATAGGCAATTATATTACCCCTGAGCACTGCTTTAGCCGTGTCCCATATAATTTGTGGTTCTGTGTCTACAGTGGTATTTTCCTTTAAAAAATATTCCATTTCTTTACTTAAGCTGTGTTGAAATGTTTTATCCATCAATATATCCCTGTCAAATAGCCATCTGCCCGATCTCTTTTTCTGTATTTTCCATGATATTGTTATTGGATTGTGGTCAGCGTAGGTATTGGGTTCAATATTAACCTCCAAGATTTCTTTCCTCAGGTCAGTCGTTGACCACACCATATCAATCCTAGACCACGATTTCTGTGCCATCGAATAAAAAGTATATTGTTTTCCCCCAATATGTTTTTCCCTCCAAACGTCCGCTAAGCATAGCTCCTCTACCCATTGGAGGAAAATTTTCGGTAGCGTCCTTTTATTACCCCTCTTTTTATTTTTCCCTGCCATATAATCTCTTTGTTTACAAACCACAGCATTAAAATCACCCAGAGGTAGAATATGTTCATACTTCCTTATTATCTTCTCATTATACAGATTTTGATAAAACTTCTTTGATTTTTATTCGGAGCATATATCGCCACTAGCAGGATTACTCTAGTTTCTTTTTTAAGTTCAACCATCAGTGTTCTACCCTCAGATTCTGCCTTTATAAATTTTGCCTCTATTCTAGCTTGGACATACAGTGCAATTCCTCTTTTTTCTTTTCGGAGTCCACAGAGTAAAATAAATTCCCAAGTTTCAGACATTCTAGTAATTTAGAATCTTTCTTTTTAATGTGTGTCTCCTGGAGACAAACGATGTCTGCATTTTCCTTTATTAATTTATTAAAAACTTTCCTTCTCTTCTCGGGTAAGTTTAATCCTTTAATATTTACTGAGATTATATTGGTTTTCATTTATATCTATTTCCCTTGAGTTGAACTACTAATTTACATTCTTTTCTTTTTTCTTGTATTAATTTGAGACTCCGACTCTGTTCTGGCCTCTTGGTCTGGATTTATTTCTAATTTCTTGTAATATTGTCTCTGGTTTTTGCTGCCGGATGTTCCTATTTTATCTTCGTCTACCTCAGTCGCCTGGTCTCTCTCAATTTCTTTAAAGTTTTGTTTATAAAATTCCCGTGCCTCCTGTGGTGTCTCTAATTTTACATTTTTTGCTCGCCAGTTCACTATCATGCCCTCAGGGAACAGCCACCTAAATCTTATATTATCTTTGTTTAGTTGTTCAGTTAGAAATCTATAATTCTTTCTCATCTCCCTTATTCGTCGTGGGGTTTCTTTTAGAATCACTACCTCTTTCCCTAAGATCATCAGGGATTTTTCATTCATTGCCTTCATCACCCTTTCTTTCATTTCTCGCCTTACAAATGTTACTCTCACATCTCTTGGTAGCTTATTTATTTTTGAGAACCTTGAGTTGGTCCTATGTATATATTCTATCGCCTTTTCTAGTTCTTTTGCTTCCAAACCCATCCTTTCAGCTAGGGGATGAATTATTATATCTAAAAGGTCTTGTTCTTTTGTTTCTTCCACTCCTCTTAATCTAAACATATGGGCTGATTCTTCCATTTCTGTCTTTAATATAGAATCTGAATATTCTGATATTGTTTCCTGTAACTCTGTATTTAATTTTATTTGTTGATTCATTTTTTTTCTTCGATCACATTGGAGTGCTAATCTAGCTCATCTATTTTGTTGCTGTTCTTGAGTATATCTTGTTTGGACTCAGTTAGATGTTGATTCAGATCTCTGACTTGTATTTCCAAATTTTTCACTGTTTCCTCTATTTTATCATGTAACTTATCTATCCTTTCCTCAGTTTTTGTTGGTTACTTTTAATCTCTGCCTTCAGCTCTAGAAACATGGCCATGATTGTATCCATGTCCTTATTTGATTGTTCTTTGGTTGGGTCTTTGGAAGTTTCTTTCCCCATTAAGTCAAGAATGGTTCTAGATTGTGCCGGGCTAGAGTCTGCAGATGAGGGAGCAGATCCAAACTTTTTTGGTCCCTTACTAGCCATATTTCCAACTTTCAAATAATGCTTAAAGTACTCAGTTTGAGTCCAAGAAACTTACATCTGTCACTTTCATTGAGTCATGATCATCAGATATAAATAACCTTGGGAATTTGGCAAATAACAATATCATGCCCTGTCAAAGGAAGAAAAAAGACCAATCTAAGAGCAATCTCCTTAATCAATCTAAATGTATATATATATATATATATATATATATATATATATATATATATATATATATATATATATATATATATATATATATATATATATATATATATATGTTTTCGTAGATTTTCACGGGTATAGGTATGCATGTTAGGGTGGATTCGGGTTTCTTCCCGTGTAGAAATCTGGTTGTTTTGGCGACGTTTCGACGAGGTCTCACTCGTCATCTTCAGGCTGGTGTTCTGGCTTCTTTCTTCTTGAAGCAAAGCGTGATCTCAGTTGAAGTCCTTCTATAAATACTGCTGGGGGGTGTGTGGTTTGCTTGCTCTACAATCAGCAACAGAGCAAGCAAACCACACACCCCCAGCAGTATTTATAGAAGGACTTCAACTGAGATCACGCTTTGCTTCAAGAAGAAAGAAGCCAGAACACCAGCCTGAAGATGACGAGTGAGACCTCGTCGAAACGTCGCCAAAACAACCAGATTTCTACACGGGAAGAAACCCGAATCCACCCTAACATGCATATATATATATATATATATATATATATATATATATATATATATATATATATATATATATATATGTTTTCGTAGATTTTCACGGGTATAGGTATGCATGTTAGGGTGGATTCGGGTTTCTTCCCGTGTACAAATCTGGTTGTTTTTGGCGACGTTTCGACGAGGGTCCTCGTCGAAACGTCGCCAAAACAACCAGATTTCTACACGGGAAGAAACCCGAATCCACCCTAACATGCATATATATATATATATATATATATATATATATATATATATATATATATATATATATATATATATATATATATATATATATATATATATATATATATATATATATATATATATATATATATATATGTTTTCGTAGATTTTCACGGGTATAGGTATGCATGTTAGGGTGGATTCAGGTTTCTTCCCGTGTAGAAATCTGTTTGTTTTGGCGACGTTTCGACGAGGTCTCACTCGTCATCTTCAGGCTGGTGTTCTGGCTTCTTTCTTCTTGAAGCAAAGCGTGATCTCAGTTGAAGTCCTTCTATAAATACTGCTGGGGGGTGTGGTTTGCTTGCTCTGTTGCTGATTGTAGGTTCGTTTGTTCTTTTGTGATCTGCTGTGTGGCTGAGGCGATCGTTAAGGGCTTAACTGCTGGTGGGTTAGATGGCTGTTTAGAGACATCCTGTGTGGGTGAGGTGCTGGATGTGTGTCTATTAGCCTTTTGTTTCTTAACGACCTTGGTGATGGGCGTTCTGGCAGCATCCTGGGCTTTGGTGGAGTGGGGTCCTGTGTCTTGTGAATTCATTTTGGTCTGGCTGCGTGTCTGTGGTCTCCCAATGTTTTTTTGGCGTGTGTAAGTGTGCTCCATGTGGTAGCTGGAGTGGGGAGTAGCGGTAGATGGTGCAGTCGTGGTTTTGTTATTGGATGGTGGTTTCGTTTCATCTGTGGGAAGGGTCTGGGTTTGTGTTTGGTGTGGATGGAAGGTGGTGGCATCTTGTGTCCTTTTGGACCTGGTGTCAGTCTTTGTGACAGAGGCTCGTCTGTTGACCGGGGCTAGTTATGTTGACGACACCTTTGTTATCTGGCCACACGGGAAAGACAAACTGAACAACTTCCTCACACATCTCAACAGCCTACACCCCAAAATACAATTCACTATGGAAATAGAAGCCAACAACCAACTTCCCTTCCTGGACGTCCTAATCTACAAAAAACCCGACGGCTCCTTAGGACATACCATCTACCGGAAAAAAACACATACAAACCGCTACTTAAATGCACAATCACACCACCACCCTGCACAGATCAACTCCGTAGCAAAAACCCTCATCTCCAGAACCAAACGCCTCGCTGACAAAGACCACCTAAAAACTGAATTACACACTCTCTCGAATGCTTTAATTGCGAACGGATTCCAAAAAAACACCATCACCAAACTAATCCAAAAAGAAACACCCCCCAAGAACCAAGAAACAGAAGAGAACAACGGCACTGCCCTCCTCCCTTACATCAAAGGCACCACAGACAAAATCAGCAAAATTCTCCACAAACACAATATCAAGACAGCCTTTTGCACCGAACAAAAAATAGCCAACATTTTAAGAAACCCCAAAGACAAGATTGAGCTGAGAAAACCAAGGAGTCTACGAAATACCATGCAAAGTCTGCCCAGCCACATACATCGGACAGACAAACAGGAGAATAAGCGCACGCATCGCAGAACACAAGAACGCAGTCAAAAAAGAAGAAAAATCTTCCTCTCTCTTCCAGCACATAAAAACAACAGGTCATGAAATTGATTTTAAAAGAACCAAACTCATCTCCAAAACTGAACACTTCAACAGTCGAATAATCATGGAAGCCATTGAAATAGAGAAACACCCAAACAACATGAATAAACGTGATGACACCTCCCGCTTGCCTGACATCTGGAAACTAGCCCTGGTCAACAGACGAGCCTCTGTCACAAAGACTGACACCAGGTCCAAAAGGACACAAGATGCCACCACCTTCCATCCACACCAAACACAAACCCAGACCCTTCCCACAGATGAAACGAAACCACCATCCAATAACAAAACCACGACTGCACCATCTACCGCTACTCCCCACTCCAGCCACCACATGGAGCACACTTACACACGCCAAAAAAACATTGGGAGACCACAGACACGCAGCCAGACCAAAATGAATTCACAAGACACAGGACCCCACTCCACCAAAGCCCAGGATGCTGCCAGAACGCCCATCACCAAGGTTGTTAAGAAACAAAAGGCTAATAGACACACATCCAGCACCTCACCCACACAGGATGTCTCTAAACAGCCATCTAACCCACCAGCAGTTAAGCCCTTAACGATCGCCTCAGCCACACAGCAGATCACAAAAGAACAAACGAACCTACAATCAGCAACAGAGCAAGCAAACCACACCCCCCCAGCAGTATTTATAGAAGGACTTCAACTGAGATCACGCTTTGCTTCAAGAAGAAAGAAGCCAGAACACCAGCCTGAAGATGACGAGTGAGACCTTGTCGAAACGTCGCCAAAACAACCAGATTTCTACACGGGAAGAAACCCGAATCCACCCTAACATGCATACCTATACCCGTGAAAATCTACGAAAACAAATATCCGACCTCTACGGGGAGGAAACCTTCCAGCTGACCAGAACCTACGAGAAACTAGAAGTCCGAAGAGCCACCATCTTATGTGACATTGCATTCCTACGCAACTGCCGAGATAAAAATGTGATCCCCACAAGCTTCCAACTGAAATTCCACTCAAAAACCCCATCCAGCGAAAGGATCCTGAAAAGAACAGAACTAGCCCTAATCAGAAACGAACTACACAAGAAAAGATACCTACTAGATCAAACCAACAGAGACCTACTCACTCTCCACCTCAAACTCAGCAACAAAATCCACCCAACACTCTGGAACAAATCCAAGCAACTCGCCGCCTGGAGACCTGAAACAGAGACCTCCCACAAGACAGACATACACACCAACAAACTCCACAAACTGGAAAAACGCCAGAAGCCCAACCCCCCACAGCAGCCCATGAAACAAACAGTTCACAACATATCAGACAGGACACTCACCATCGCAGAGACCAAAGTCCTGTCCAAAGGATTCAACTTTGCAGTCGCCCCCCAGACACATCCCCACTGAAAACATCATATGCGGAGTGGAAGCCAGCCTAACCAAAATCAACCCAGATGAAGCCAACAAAATCAGACTCGAAGTCACCAATATCCTCTGCTCCAGCAAACCACCCAGAAGCAATTTACACAAAGAAGAACAAAAAGCCCTCACCAACCTGAGGAAAGACAACAACATAATCATTCTCCCAGCAGACAAAGGCAATGCAACAGTGGTGATGAACACATCTGACTACCAAGCCAAACTATCCAACCTACTACAAGACCCTGCTTACATACCTTTGAACGCAGACCCCACCACCTACCTGGAAAAAACCACCAAAGCCAAAATAAAAGCCTCACCCTTAAGTGAAGAAATCAAGCCAAGCATCATCCCCAGAGAAAAATCATCCAGATGCCCCAAGCTCTACGGCCTCCCCAAGATTCACAAAGAAGGAACACCTCTCAGACCCATAGTCAGCTCCATAGGCTCACCCCTACAAAACCTCGCCAAATTTCTTGCCAAACAACTCCAGCCCTATGCAGAATCCATCACTTCATACGTACAAAACTCGTTCCACTTCATAGAAATTATAAAGAAACAAGACCTACAACCCAATGACCTACTCGTGAGCTTCGATGTTGTTTCGCTCTTCACACAAGTGCCCATTCAAGAAGCCTTGGCAGCTATCCACAACAAATACAACCCCCCCAAGCACATCCTAGATCTGACCAACCACTGCCTAACCAACACATACTTCATCCACAATGGACAAAGATACAAACAGATAGAAGGAGCACCCATGGGATCACCCCTCTCACCGGTCATCGCAAACCTATATATGGAACACTTTGAAACCAACGCGTTACAGAAATCCGAACATAAACCCAAACTCTGGCTCAGATATGTTGATGACACCTTTGTTATCTGGCCACACGGGAAAGACAAACTGAACAACTTCCTCACACATCTCAACAGCCTACACCCCAAAATACAATTCACTATGGAAATAGAAGCCAACAACCAACTTCCCTTCCTGGACGTCCTAATCTACAAAAAACCCGACGGCTCCTTAGGACATACCATCTACCGGAAAAAAACACATACAAACCGCTACTTAAATGCACAATCACACCACCACCCTGCACAGATCAACTCCGTAGCAAAAACCCTCATCTCCAGAACCAAACGCCTCGCTGACAAAGACCACCTAAAAACTGAATTACACACTCTCTCGAATGCTTTAATTGCGAACGGATTCCAAAAAAACACCATCACCAAACTAATCCAAAAAGAAACACCCCCCAAGAACCAAGAAACAGAAGAGAACAACGGCACTGCCCTCCTCCCTTACATCAAAGGCACCACAGACAAAATCAGCAAAATTCTCCACAAACACAATATCAAGACAGCCTTTTGCACCGAACAAAAAATAGCCAACATTTTAAGAAACCCCAAAGACAAGATTGAGCTAGAAAACCAAGGAGTCTACGAAATACCATGCAAAGTCTGCCCAGCCACATACATCGGACAGACAAACAGGAGAATAAGCGCACGCATCGCAGAACACAAGAACGCAGTCAAAAAAGAAGAAAAATCTTCCTCTCTCTTCCAGCACATAAAAACAACAGGTCATGAAATTGATTTTAAAAGAACCAAACTCATCTCCAAAACTGAACACTTCAACAGTCGAATAATCATGGAAGCCATTGAAATAGAGAAACACCCAAACAACATGAATAAACGTGATGACACCTCCCGCTTGCCTGACATCTGGAAACTAGCCCTGCCCCAAGCTCTACGGCCTCCCCAAGATTCACAAAGAAGGAACACCTCTCAGACCCATAGTCAGCTCCATAGGCTCACCCCTACAAAACCTCGCCAAATTTCTTGCCAAACAACTCCAGCCCTATGCAGAATCCATCTCTTCATACGTACAAAACTCGTTCCACTTCATAGAAATTATAAAGAAACAAGACCTACAACCCAATGACCTACTCGTGAGCTTCGATGTTGTTTCGCTCTTCACACAAGTGCCCATTCAAGAAGCCTTGACAGCTATCCACAACAAATACAACCCCCCCAAGCACATCCTAGATCTGACCAACCACTGCCTAACCAACACATACTTCATCCACAATGGACAAAGATACAAACAGATAGAAGGAGCACCCATGGGATCACCCCTCTCACCGGTCATCGCAAACCTATATATGGAACACTTTGAAACCAACGCGTTACAGAAGTCCGAACATAAACCCAAACTCTGGCTCAGATATGTTGACGACACCTTTGTTATCTGGCCACACGGGAAAGACAAACTGAACAACTTCCTCACACATCTCAACAGCCTACACCCCAAAATACAATTCACTATGGAAATAGAAGCCAACAACCAACTTCCCTTCCTGGACGTCCTAATCTACAAAAAACCCGACGGCTCCTTAGGACATACCATCTACCGAAAAAAACACATACAAACCGCTACTTAAATGCACAATCACACCACCACCCTGCACAGATCAACTCCGTAGCAAAAACCCTCATCTCCAGAACCAAACGCCTCGCTGACAAAGACCACCTAAAAACTGAATTACACACTCTCTCGAATGCTTTAATTGCGAACGGATTCCAAAAAAACACCATCACCAAACTAATCCAAAAAGAAACACCCCCCAAGAACCAAGAAACAGAAGAGAACAACGGCACTGCCCTCCTCCCTTACATCAAAGGCACCACAGACAAAATAAGCAAAATTCTCCACAAACACAATATCAAGACAGCCTTTTGCACCGAACAAAAAATAGCCAACATTTTAAGAAACCCCAAAGACAAGATTGAGCTAGAAAACCAAGGAGTCTACGAAATACCATGCAAAGTCTGCCCAGCCACATACATCGGACAGACAAACAGGAGAATAAGCGCACGCATCGCAGAACACAAGAACGCAGTCAAAAAAGAAGAAAAATCTTCCTCTCTCTTCCAGCACATAAAAACAACAGGTCATGAAATTGATTTTAAAAGAACCAAACTCATCTCCAAAACTGAACACTTCAACAGTCGAATAATCATGGAAGCCATTGAAATAGAGAAACACCCAAACAACATGAATAAACGTGATGACACCTCCCGCTTGCCAGACATCTGGAAACTAGCCCTGGTCAACAGACGAGCCTCTGTCACAAAGACTGACACCAGGTCCAAAAGGACACAAGATGCCACCACCTTCCATCCACACCAAACACAAACCCAGACCCTTCCCACAGATGAAACGAAACCACCATCCAATAACAAAACCACGACTGCACCATCTACCGCTACTCCCCACTCCAGCCACCACATGGAGCACACTTACACACGCCAAAAAAACATTGGGAGACCACAGACACGCAGCCAGACCAAAATGAATTCACAAGACACAGGACCCCACTCTACCAAAGCCCAGGATGCTGCCAGAACACCCATCACCAAGGTCGTTAAGAAACAAAAGGCTAATAGACACACATCCAGCACCTCACCCACACATGATGTCTCTAAACAGCCATCTAACCCACCAGCAGTTAAGCCCTTAACGATCACCTCAGCCACACAGCAAATCACAAAAGAACAAACAAACCTACAATCAGCAACAGAGCAAGCAAACCACACCCCCCAGCAGTATTTATAGAAGGACTTCAACTGAGATCACGCTCTGCTTCAAGAAGAAAGAAGCCAGAACACCAGCCTGAAGATGACGAGTGAGACCTCGTCGAAACGTCGCCAAAACAACCAGATTTCTACACGGGAAGAAACCCGAATCCACCCTAACATGCATACCTATACCCGTGAAAATCTACGAAAACAAATATATATATATATATATTACCCCCTATTCTAACCAGTTACATCATATATAATGTTCATTGTTGTAAATCATTTCTATTGTTGTCAACCCTTTCAGACTGTTTTGGGGAGGTAATCACAGAGGCTTGTCACCAGAGCAGTAGATTAATTAATTAAGTAATTGACAGCACTAGTTTCGAGGTTACTTACTTCCCCTATTACAGTATTTTGATAGTGGTTATATTAGGAGGTGAGATGATAACTATATTCTTGGTAATGCATTCATACATTACAATTTTTAAAGCACCCACATTAAACAAATAAATTATGGGATAACTATTCCCTCCATCGTCCTATTTTACTCATCTATTAACATCATCATGTGTTTCTTAGTAGATCTTAATGCTCAATTGCACTTTTCCTTTTATTCTTCTTCTTTTATTCTTCTTTTTGTTTCTTTCTTCTGTTCCAGCTTGTGTTCCTTCCAAAGTTCTTTTCCTTATCACCACCTTCCTGCTTGACTGATTCGTTACCCGTCAGCCCCCTGTTAGTCTCTTAAATGTTACCAATAGTCTATTTTAGTCTCCTCCTACCCCCACCATGGAAATAGGATTTCCGTTCGTGGTCTTTTTCCCCTTATTGCTAGTGTCCCACTTGATACAATGAGTGCTGAAAGAGGTTGATTCCTGCGCACGAAAGAAATGCGGGGAGTGGTGAAAGTCCTTCGGCCACTTCACTCTCCCACTACCTCGCTTACGGGGAGAGGGTTCTCAGTTGAACATTGGCGGCATGTGCCTTTAAAACACTCGTGGTAGCTACAAGAGTCTATAGTTTCTCCCTCAGACCAGCTTTCTTCAAAAGACCGCCTGGAGTGTTTTCACCAAAGCATTGAAACAGTCAAGAGCCCCCAAAAGAGGGGTGGTGGTGGGGAAACAGCACGGGTTTACAGTATGAGTGCAGTAAGGGAGAGAAAACCGCGACTGGAAGAACAGCCCACAACAGTTGTTGTCACCTGCCCACAGAAGCGACATTGAGAAGACAGTCCGCAGCACACAGCACGCGACGTGGGGAGGACAGTCCACAGCATCCAGCACACGAGCCAGTAGACAAGCTCTCCTCGCAAACAAACGTTTGGGAATTATCAGCAGCTTGCCATCTTAAACTTGTCAGCAGCTTCGCCACCTTAAATTTGTTGCCACCTTAAATTTGTCGGCAGATTCACCACCTTCAGTCTTCCCCTCTATACTCACCGGCCGCTTTGCTTCACCTGAGGGGAATTGCGCCTGTTGTGGCGTCAAAATGTTTTATAGTTTTAAAGCTTTGTAGGAGTCCTGTTGAGTCACCAAACTTTCAGTCTTCTTGTTTCCACGTTTGCCTGTCCCGCGGCTTCAAGCTTGGAATTCTCTGACTTCCGGTACGCCACGGCGGCAGTTGCCTCAGAGGAGCAGCTCCTCCTGGGCTGCGGTGACATTTCGATAGTTGTGGGGTTCCTCCGGGGTTTCTCCGGTTTGGTGGCCAAAGACCTGGAGGCAGGGGGTGCTGGAGGTGCACCCCGCGAGAGGAATTGGCGTTTCAACGGCGTCCCGAGGCCAAGGACCCTGAAGACGCTTGGTATTCCCTCTTCAACCCACGCTATCGCAACGGGGGATTCCCTGTGTTAAGCCGCCGGCTATAGGCTTCCAGCTGGTTTAAGCTTAGATGACATTCTGATTTACTCCGCTGACCCAGCTCAGCATGTTCAAGATGTTCGTCAGGTCTTGCAGCGTCTCCGGGAAAACGGACTCTATGCTAAGCTGGAAAAATGTGAGTTTAACATTGAAGAAGGTGAATTCCTGGGGCATATCATTTCTCCTCAGGGAATTCGCATGGATCCTAAGAAAGTAGAGGCTGTGTTGTCATGGCAGCAACCACAAAATCGTAAGGACTTACAATGCTTCCTTGGCTTCGCTAACTACTATCGACAGTTTATTCCTGCTTACGCCGACATTGCTGCACCTTTAAACTGTCTCCTTCGTCCCAAAGAGCCTTTCCGGTGGACCCCAGAAGCAGAGAAGGCTTTCTCTACCTTGAAAACCGGCTTTACCTCGGAGCCTTTACTTCGCTACCCTGATCCACAACTGCCGTTCATAGTGGAGGCTGACGCATCTAGTGTTGCCCTGGGAGCAGTATTATCTCAACAAGATGATCCCTCCCAAACCCCGCGTCCCTGTGCCTTCTACTCTTGGCAATTAAAACCTGCAGAGAAGAATTATACGATCTGGGAGTGTGAACCTCTGGCCATCAAAACAGCTTTTGATGTATGGAGGCATTACCTTGAGGGAGCTCGACACCCTGTTCAAGTATTAACTGATCACAGAAACCTGGAACACCTACAAACAGCTCGGCGATTGTCTCAGCGACAAATCCGGTGGTCTTTATTCTTTTCCCGGTTCGATTTTCGTATCAAGTATATTCCTGAGGCTCAGAATAAAAAAGCTGATGCATTATCTAGAAAACCTGAATATCCGTCACCAGTGAAAGAGACATTAGTAACACCCATCTTGCCTCCCTCTGTGTTCGCAGCCACGAATCCATGTCCCAGCTTGGCAGAAGAAATCCGGGAATCTCAAGCTCGCGATCCATGGACTCAGCAATGTCTTCAGGAACTTCAAAATGGGGAGCATGGAGAGTTTTCTGCACAACAGGGGTTATTACTACATCGAGGAAGGTTATATGTTCCTGCTGGTCCCCTTCGTAACCAGGTATTGCATCTCTCTCATGATTCTTTACCTGCTGGACACTTTGGACTTTACAAAACCCTGCATCTTTTCACAAGAGAGTTCTGGTGGCCACAGGTCCGTGCTGATGTTGCCTGATATGTGGGTTCCTGTGAAGTTTGTCGGCGAGCAAAGGATGTGGTGACTAAACCTTCGGGTCTGTTGCATCCTTTGCCAACACCCTCTGGTCCCTGGAATGCTGTCTCCCTAGATTTCATCATGGATCTTCCTCGCTCAAAGAGGTTTACCTGCATCCTGGTCTTCGTAGATTTATTCACCAAAATGGCCCACTTCGTTCCTTGTCCTAAATCTCCTACTGCAGCAGAAACAGCTCATCATTATTTACAACACCTCTTCAGACTTCATGGTTTACCTGAACACCTTATTTCGGATCGTGGACCCCAATTCACCTATCGTTTCTGGCAAGCAATGCACAAGGCACTAGGAACCCAAGTTCACTTGTCATCCGCTTATCACCCCCAGTCAGATGGTCAGACTGAGCGTACTAATGCCACCTTAGAACAATATTTACGTTGTTATACATGTTATCAACAGGACAATTGGGCGGATTTGTTGCCTTTAGCTGAGTTTGCATACAATAATGCTGTACATTCATCCACTCGTCAAACCCCATTCATGGCCAACTATGGGTATCATCCTCGGTACTTTCCAACCACCCTTCCTTCCACCTCTGTGCCAGCTACCGATGCCTACATTCAGGAACTTCATGGCATTCAAGAATTATTGAAAGAGCAACTCAATCATGCTAAGGAAGCATATAAGAAGGCAGCGGATAAGAAAAGGCAGGAAGGTCCACAGTTAAATCCAGGTATGAAAGTTTGGCTCTCTACCCAATATTTGAGACATCCTGGGCGATCCCGAAAACTAGATCCTCACTTCATCGGCCCTTACCCCATCCTAGAAAAAATCAATTCAGTGGCTTTCCGTCTACAATTACCTGCTTCCCTCCATATTCATCCCGTGTTCCACCGTTCCCTCTTGGTCCCAGCTACAGATCCTGACCCCAACCGACCACCAAATCCTGAACCTCCTCCACTGATCTTAGTAGGAGAAGAGGAGTATGAGGTCCACCAAATTTTGGACTCCCGGATACATCGGGGGGGGGGGTTGCAATTCTTAGTGGACTGGGAAGGGTATGGACCAGAAGATCGATCTTGGGAACCGGCGTCTAACTTGCATGCGCCAGAGTTGATTCAGCAATTTCATGATAATTATCCAGATAGACCTGGCCCATTGGAAGAGGGGGACCATGGGGAGGGGGATAGTGCCAGGACCCTGCCTGTCATAGAACCTGAATGTGAAGGGTTAAATGCTGAAGAGCAGCAGGAGGAGCCTTGTAGTTCAACTCAGCAGGCAGCTGAGTCTGAGGAGGCAGCTGAGGGCACATCTCCTCCTCCTATAAGGGCTAGGAACAGGATCCTGCAAAGGAGAACTAACAGGAAAGCCAGGGAAAGGATCTTTAATGATAGGCATAGAATTAGATCTGAAAGCCCTGAGTTCTAGCAGGAGCCTGGCCAGAGATATGGGTGTGCTCCCTGTTTTAGGATAAAGCTAGCAAGTTTACCCTGAACCCTCTGTGGGAGCAATGCGTCACTTACCTTGTCACCAGGTTCCTGTGTATTCTCCTGACTCTGTTTCCTGACCTTGGACCGGCTTGCTGACTACGGTGTTCTCTGTTTCCCTGGAATTTGGCATTTGGCTCTGTAAGGTATTTTGGCTGTGATTTGGACTGTATTTGTTCTTTATCTGGATTACAACTAAAGTTTCTGGCAAAGAACTGAACTTGGCTTGCTGTGTGTTCTGTGTGCGGGGCTTGACATTTATGGTCCACCAATATGGAGGAAAAAAACAGGTCCACATTATGGGACAAACAACATGCTAAGAAAGATTCATGGAGGCCAGAGCTGCTCCTGAAAGCCCATCTTCGGCATGCACATTGAAATCCCCTACAAACAAGAGGAAGGGAGACGTCAACAATGCCACCAAGATGTGCTGGATTGCCAAACCTGTCCTGCTCACCCAACAATAGATGAAGGCATTGTGGATAAATCAATCTATCATGGTTGATTTCACCACAGATGGGAGGGGTGATGCATGTCACAACCTATCTGGTCTATTTGCATGATGACCAATTAGAGAGATTTATATTTCCCTGGGTTTGCTAACCACGTCTTTCTATTTCCTGCTTCTTCCCACATGGAAAGAATTGGCTAGAGACCAGCCACCATTATCCATTTTGAACTCGCAGAGAAAGGATGTGACTCAGTGATGTGTTCCTTTCTGCCTAAGCACATGGGCAGGAAAGGACACAGACCAAATAATTTTCCAGGAATGGCTATTATTCTTTATTCTTTCAACCTGCATTTAATCCAAGCTGTATTTAGTGCCTGCTAAAGAAACTATGTAAGTAAACTGTTTTTATATACGCTTTAACCAAACAAGCTTCTTGTGTGTGTTTATTGCTTAAAGGGCTAGTGTTTGCTGGAGGGAAGTGAGAGGTGGGAACTTCTAAGGTTGATTAACTTTCTTGTAAGTTAAGCTCCACTTCTGTTGCATATTAAGAGGAAATTCAAATGGATTTCCCAAGCTTTGCAACAGGCATTCTAACCCATGACACAACATCACCATGGATCGGCAAACAAAAAGTGATTCCCTGTAGACGATGGTCACCCTACACCCCAACCCTCCAACCTGCCCACATGCTGGACCTGAAACCTGGGAGGGCACACATGGGAGAGAGATGCCCCTCCCTAAGCCCCCACCCAGGTGTCCGTAAAACAAGTCAGGTGATTCCGTCCATTCAAGATGGCATCAAGAAGGACAGGGATTTTATTGTGGACCGACCTGGCATTGACCAGCAGGCAGGACAGGTTGGAGGTGCTGATGGGATGGCTCCCTGGCACATGGCAGTGAGCTGAGGGATCAGAACATGGGACAGGCAGCAATTCCCTGGCCCTAGTTCTTCTTACCTGACTAACCCTCCAACTCCTAGCACATCTCCCATGGTCAGACACCACCACAATGGTATTCCCTGCAGGCATGGCGACCAGGGAAGGCACAGCAATAAGGAATATAAAAGTAATAAGCAATAGCAAAAATAACAATACAGTGGTCCCCCGCCCTTTTGCGGTTCATATACTGTTGTCCTGCTATATCACAGGACCGGAGTATATGATAAAAGGCCCCCTAGGGTAAGGGGGGAAAGTCCTGTTTCAAGCCTCCCATACTTACCCCGGAACTGGACCTGCCCCGAACAGGCCTGTGAGGACCTTCCTGGGCCTTCTAGAGGCCCCAAAATGGCCTCCCTGCACATCGGAAGTGACTTCTGGTTCGCTGAAAATACTTTCTGAGGCCTCCGAGAGCCTTTCTAGGCCTGTCAAAGGCCTCAGAAATTATTTCCGGTTTACCAGAAGTCCCTTCTGATTTGCAGGGAGGCCCTTTTGGGGCCTCCAGAAGGCCCATGAAGGCTCTCACAGGCCTGTTTGGAGTAGGGCCAGGCTGGGGGTAAGTACAAGAGCCCCCACCTATGCCCCCCCAGGCCTGATTCGACCTGGATTTTTCATTCTTGCGGATCAGTTCAGGTCCCTAACCCCAGCAATAGGCGGGGGATCACTCTATAACAACAATCCAATATTACAAAAAGAAATACTACTACTACTACTACTACTACTACTACTACTACTACTACTACTAGTAGTAGTAGTAGTAGTAGTAGTAGTAGTAGTAGTAGTAGTAGTAGTAGTAGTAGTAGTAGTTCAGAACAGGCAATGCAAATACAAGCTGATAGCTGGCATAACAAAGCGCTGCATAGGCAGTTCCTTGAAAAAGTCAAAGGAAAAGTAGATGAGGAAAAGTCCTGGTTATGGCTCACCAATGGAACACTGAAAAAAGAGACAGAAGCCCTGATTTTTGCAGCTCAAGAAGAAGCTATCAGAACAAATGCAGTTAAGGCTAGAATAGAAAAATCAGCTGAGTCCCCCACATGTAGACTCTGCAGAGAGGCAGACAAAACTATTGACCATATATTGAGTTGTTGCAAGAAAATTGCTCAGACTGATTGCAAACAGCGTCATAATGTAGTTGCTCAAATGGTACACTGGGATTTGTGTCAAAACTATCATCTGCCCA
This sequence comes from Phrynocephalus guinanensis, assembly GCA_037367245.1. Lineage (NCBI taxonomy): Eukaryota > Metazoa > Chordata > Lepidosauria > Squamata > Agamidae > Phrynocephalus > Phrynocephalus guinanensis. The sequence goes on along the minus strand of CM074744.1, from coordinate 21,546,902 downwards.
TAGCAAAGAACTGGTGGGATCATAAGCCTGAAAAAGTGACTGAAAATGAGCATGCAAAATTACTTTGGGACAGGGTTTTAGAGCATAATACCCCGGATATTGTGATTGTGGAGAAGAAAAAAGTGTGGATCATTGATGTTGCTATACCATGTGATAGTAGAGTCAGTGAGAAACAACTTGAAAAAATTACCCGATATCAGGATCTGAAAATTGAACTTCAGAGACTCTGGCATAAACCGATACAGGTCGTCCCAGTGGTAATCGGCACGCTGGGTGTGGTGCCTAAAGAGCTAAGCAAGTATTTAGAAGAAATTGGAGTTGACAAAATCACCATCAGTCAGCTGCAGAAGGCCGCCTTACTGAGATCTACTCGCATAATTCGCCAATACATCACTGAGTCCTAAATGCTTGGGAAGTGTTCGACTAGTGATTTGTATTACAAAATCCAGCATAGTTAGCTAGCTGTGTGGTTAAGTAGTAGTAGTAGTAGTAGTAGTAGTAGTAGTAGTAGTAGTAGTAGTAGTAGTAGTATCCCCAAGGGTGCTGCCTTGTCATGGTGGGGGGTTTAACTGCTCCAGTGGGTCCAACCATACCAGAGATTTCTCAATTGAGGAACAGAACTAAGAGCACCCAACAACCCAAGAATTAGGGTGAAATATAATCAAAAGAAGCCTATACTAGCTTGGTTGTCGCCTGGATTACCAAGGACCACGACGGGTGTTGATGAACCTGGACATCCGTTGATAAATGGGCTACAGGTCACGGGTCCCATTGCTGAGCAACCATGGCATGGGCCTGTAGAATTACCAGAAGTTGAACTATCTCAGAAGTGGCAGAAATATACCTTACCAGAGAATCGGGCAATCATGAAATGCTCTTATAGAGCAGAACTTGAAAAGCGAGGCTACCAAAAGTGGATGCATCAATTATGGAAACCAGAATATCCGAACTCCAAGATAACTGAATTACGATTAGCTGACCAGCGAAGATATATTATCAGAAACAAGGTGTTTAGTAAAGTTAAACTAGAAGAAATACAGAGGGGTTTTGAAATTGGGGGTCAACAAATTATCCTTATAGGAGGAGAAAATAGATTAATAACACCTGGGGACATTGAACAGTCTGAAGTTGAAGAAAATATGGATGTTGTGCAAACATTTGAACCACAAGAAGGTTCAATTAGGATTGGGACATCAGCAGGCCTCACTATTAGGCAGCAAGAACTGAAGAATAAAATACTAACACTGGCTGCATTAAATGAAGAGAGGGGAAGGCTCCCGATATTGAAGACTGTGCCTAGAAAAAATTTGGTACTATTCATGAACAACGTAAACTCTGCACTTACAACAATCCAGATAAGGTCAATTGAACAGATAAATCAGCTTGCTTACAGCGCAGCAGTAATAGTAGCGGAAGAACTAGGGATTTCACCATTGAAGCCCCCTAAAAATGTATCGAGAAACCACAGTGGAAGATCAGGTTGGAGCTTAAAATCAAAAGACTCCAAACAGATGTGAGTAACTTAAAAAAACCTGCAGGAGGACAAATTAAAGAATGGTAATATCAAGAAATATTTGACTAAAATCTACTGTCTAATTACAAGGAAAATTGGAGAAGCATTGGAAATAGTGAAGCAGCAAATAATAGCAACGGCTAGAAAAATTGAAAGATATGATGCTAGATTTACTCTCTTTCATGTATCATGTATCCAATTTGCACAAAGTCAGAAGGTCAGATCCAGAAGCATGCATATCGGGATCCGGTACCAGAATGTCAAAGACTGTGTGGATCAACAATTGATTGTTTTGGAATATTGTACCAGTGATTGTAATTGTGCTAACATATTTACAAAAAGCTTTACCTAAAGAAAAACATGTGTGTTTAAGGGAAAAGCTTGGTGTTGCAATCTGTTAAATAGGATGGGGTGTCAAGGTTTGTAGTTTTGACAGAATGTCTCTAATATGTATTGAACAGATTTCAAAATGGATTCTGTAAATTGTGCCATGTCACGAGCTAGACAAGATGTGTATTACGTCTAGGGCATAGGTGCAAGGAATAATGAGCCTGAAAGGTCACGATGATTAGTGCCAGGTAGAATTGTTTGATTGCCTCACTTCATCAAAGATCTGATTGGGCTACAGCAGGTAGCAGTATGTATAAAAATAGCAGGCACACCAATGCAAATTGGTACTGCCTAAGGTGAGAGGCAGCTTTCCCCAAGTTCTGTTGTATTTTCTCTATGTGCTGTGCTTTGTATATTGTTACTGTATGTTACTCTTGTCATGTGTACATATGTAATATAAGTTTTGTACTAAGCTCTATTGCCTTGTTCATTTGTCTCCTAGCTCCATAATCACTAAGTGCATTTATTCTTCCACAACACGGCTAATCTCTGCTAGTAGTTTATATTTCCTTGAACATAACAAATCCCTATCTGCATAATAGGGATTTATATATTAACAGTATTCACTGAGGAAGGCAGAGACCACATGCCCAAAACAGAGCCTATTTTCAAAGGGAGGGAAACCGAAGCATTAAAGCAGTTAGAAATAACCAGGGAGGAGGTTCTTACATGTCTTGTTAAACTAAATGCTATGAAGTCACCAGGACCAGATGGCATCGATCCACGAGTTCTCAACAAATTTAAAGATGAAATTGCTGATGTCCTAGCCAAAATATATAATCTTTCCCTCAATTCAGGCATTGTGCCTGATGACTGGAAGGTAGCAAATGTAACACCAGTCTTCAAAAAAGGATCCAGAGGTGATCCAGAAAATTACTGACCAGTCAGTTTGACACGTGTCCCAGGTAAAGTTTTGGAAACCATCCTGTAAGATAAAGTTAATAGGCACATAGAAGAGGAGGCACTGCTGAAGGACAGCCAACATGGTTTCTTCAAGGGAAAATCATGTCTCGCTAATCTGTTGGAATTCTTTGAGAGTGTCAACAAGCATGTGGATAAGGGAGATCCAGTTGACATTGTTTATCTGGATTTTCAGAAGGCTTTTGACAAGGTCCTGCACCAAAGGCTCTTGCCAGACATGGAATCAAGGGACAGGTCTTGTCCTGGATCAGCAACTGGCTCATGGACAGGAAACAGAGGGTAGCACTAAATGGACACTTCTCCAAGTGGAGGGAGGTAAAGAGTGGGGTCCCCTAAGGTTCAATACTGGGACCCCTGCTTTTCAACCTCTTCATAAATGATCTAGAAATAGGAGTAAATAGCAAGGTAGCCATGTTTACCAACAACACTAAATTATACATAGTAGTAAAAATTGAGAGAGATTGTGAGGAGTTCCAGAGGGATCTCTTGACACTGGGGGAGTGGGCAAACCAGTGGCAAATGAACTTCAACATTAGCATGTGCTGAGTGATGTATGTTGGGGCAAAAAACCCAGTTACATTTATAAACTGATGGGATCTGAAATCTCTGCAACAAACCAGGAAAGGGACCTTGGTGTCCTGGTGGACAGCTCAAGGAAGGTGTCAACCCAGTGTGCCGCAGCAGTGAAAAAAGCACACTCAGTGCTAGCCATCAATAGGAAGGGTACAGAAAATAAGTCAGCAAGTGTCATTTTGTTTCTTCATAAATCTATGGTGAGGCCCCATCTAGAGTATTGTGTCCAGTTCTGGTCTCCATACCTCCAGAAGGATATTATGGAAATGGAAAAAGTGCAGAGGAGGGCAACCAGAATGATTAGGGGACTGGAACACCTTCCTTACCACCTGAGGCTGCAATGGCTGGGCCTCTTTAATCTTAACGACAGCGCCTAAGAGGTGACCTGATTGAAGTTTATAAAATCGTACATGGTACGGAAAAAGTAGATAAGGAAAAACTGTTTTCCCTATTACACAACACTAGAACTAGGGGGGCACTTCATGAAACTTTTGGGTGCTAGATCTCAAACAAATAAGAGAAAGTACTTTTAAACCCAGAGGATCACCTGTCTATGGTTCTCCCTGCCAGAAGAAGTGATGACAGCTGTACCCTGAAGCAAACGGTGAGCCACTGTGTGAGACAGAATGCTGGACTGGATGGGCTGTGGCCTGTTCCAGCAAGGCTTTTCTTACGTTCTTATGGTATTGTCTTGCAACATGATCTTCCTTCATTATTCTCAACCTTCTTCTAGTCATTCCTTAAGAGTGCAGGCCAAATTCTAGATTTATGAATCAGCTCGTTTTACTCTTTTGGCCTCATTCCTGGTTCTTGTCTACGCCCATTATCTCTTCATGTCTATTGCACTATGGCCCTGCAAGCATGTATTTTCACCCCTGTGCTGCACGCACAGGGGTGAAAAGACCCTATAAAGGAAGGAGATCCCAGACCCAACTAGGTGGCCTGTTCTGTACATACAATGAAACCCCATATAGCAGAATCAGTGTAAACAAATGTTCTGGCTCAGGCACATCCAGATTACTTGCACAGTTGTACACCCAGGGACATGAGAATCCAAGGGGGGTTTCTGGGGCCCAAGGAACACCAGAAAGACAAATAATCAGATTCAAGATCTAATTCCATTGAAATTTCTGCTGGAAGCCAAAAGAGCCACATTCCCACTATTGTGGATACATCATGACTGGTCAAGAGAATAATGTTAGGAGAAGCTGAAGAAAGTAGGAATAGAAAGAGATGTAATGTGAAATAGGTTGACCCAATGAAAGAAGGTTTAGCCTTCAGTATGCAAGGCCTAGAAGAAGGTTCTTCATGAGAAATCCTTTCTGAGGTCATTAATGCACAAGATTGAACTAAGTCAAGACTGCGGCAACAATATGACTCACACCCACTCATGCCCGTCTGTTTACACAGATATGTTTTGTTTCCAAAGGGGGTCACCTGCACCTCATTGGAATTAAAAATGGGTTTAGGTTCATAGGAATTACATCATGGTATTGTCTTGCAACATGATCACCCTTCATAGTTCTCAGTATTTTTCTAATTTCCTTAACAGTACAGGCCAGACTCTGAATTAATGAATCAGCTGCATTTCTCCCTCTGGCCTCATTCCTGGATGTTGTCTGTGCCCATTATATTCTTCATGTCTGTTAGACTGTGGCCCTGCAAGCATGTCTTTCCAGCCCTGAGCTGCATGTAGAAATCTGCAGGTGATTTAGCAGTGGAAAATGGTGACAAGGCTAGTGGCGATGATGAGAACAGTAGTGCATTCTTAATATCCACAATACTGCAGGCATGCCACCTAGGTCAGACTATCCTCAATTGTTTATGAGAGATTATCTCTGCTTTGCTTTCAGTCGTAGTAACCAGAGAAGACAAGCTTCCCTTAGAACCGACCCGTAAAGAACTGGGTGACATCAACAGGAAAAATCAGAGCAACACTTAATATGTTCAGAAGGAACCCATATAATTTATTTCCCTTGTGGTTTGGGGAGTCAGGAAGTGACATGACAAGAGCAAGGCTGCTTATATTAGTTTAGTTTAGTTTTTTTTAAGTTTAGTTGACACTGGGGTTCTTATATGAAACCAGAGAGAAATCTCGGATTCTCATGTCACTGTCTGGACACTGGATCCATCATGAAAAGGCCATATTCCCATGCTAAAAAGGATAATGCCAGGAAAAGCTGAAGGGTGTAGGAAAAGAGGAAGGCTGACAATGAGGGGGTGTTAGTCCATAAAGGTGTGGTTCCCAACCTTGGCTCCTCAAATGCTGTTGGACTGCATCTCCCAGACATCCTGTCTCTCACAGCCCAGGGGGAAGGCTTCCTGGAGTTTTACCAATTCCTGTTAGGCAGCACATGATATATTTCTTTCTCTATTTCTTTCTGCTGCACCCAGACCCTGGAACACCCTCCACCTGGATACTAGGACGGCCTCATCTTTGATGTCTTTCCATAAATAGGCAAACACCTTTCTCTTCAAGCAAGCTTTCCCTGAATGATGACTACCTATTATTAGTTTTTATATGAATCTGTATGATCACATAGACTGTGTGTTTATAACCACTTATAACCTTGTGTGATTCCATTGACAAATGTTAGTTTTCATCACTCTTAACTTTTACATGGAATTTCACTCTGTTTTTAACTACTCATGGTCTCTTCTGGCTTTAATATAATGTTGTCTTTTAATGCTGTAAGATGTCCCTCAATTCCCTGTTCTCAATTCTTGATTATGTCAATTGTACTGGACTGTATATTGCCCTTTATTACAGTTAGCTGCCAAGGAGAAAGGTGGGGTAAAAATACTCTAAAATAAGTTAAATAAATAAATAAAATATTTATTCCAACATCTGAATTCTTGTTGTCTTGAGCAATAAGTCACCATAGAGTAGGGTCATTGACTCAACACATATTCTCTTTGTTTAACATAGAGATGGGCATGAACTGAAAAAATGGCAATTTGTTTTGTTTTGGTTTGGTTTAAGGTTTGTTTCATTTCATTTTGTTTTTAACGAATTTTTAAAAAATATTTGTTTTGATGGTTTGTTTTGATTTGTTATTCATTTTTCCCACTTTGCGTGATTTAATCCATTTGACGGCGTGTGGGCGTCCCACTGCCCCAGACCATACGGAAAACATTCAAAAATAATAATTAAAAAATTACAGACGTTGACAACTGCACAAACTTGGACTGGTAGGATCCTCATCATCCACATCCACATCCACATCCACATCCACATCATCATCCACATCATCATCATCATCCTTGTGTTGTATGTTGTGTTGTTGTTTTATCAATCATGTGCATCACACACCAATAAATCTCATTCATCCTTCCCCAATCCCATCATGGATGGATCATTTTCTGAGTCCATCACTTTGTTTGGAATGAGAAGGAAACAGTTTATTTCTTTCTTCTTTCCTCTTATCTGTCCGTACCCTCATAGGAGCAAGGCAGCAACCCCTGATGCAGGCAGAGAGAGTATAGGGCTTTAAGGTAGTGGATGGCTCTAACCCCCAGGGAAGGGCAGTACCCACTGAGGCAGGCAAAAAAAGGTGTTCTGCTTATATACTGCCCCATACCACTTCAAGTAGTCTCTGGGCAGTTTACAGTTTGAATTATAGTATGCAGGCTACACATTGCCTCCCCCCCACCCCACCCCCACAGCAAGCTGGGTACTCATTTTACCAACCTCGAAGGGATGGAAGGCTGAGTCAACCATGAGCTTGCTACCTGGTATTGAAGCCTAGGTCGTGAGCACAGTTTTACTTGCAGGACAGGCATTTATCCACTGTGCCACGAGGCTCAGAAAGTGTGCCACAAGGCAGAGAGAACAACGGCTCCAACTCATTCACATTGGCAGTTGAGTGGCTCTAACCCCCATAGACGGCAGCACCCACTGAGGCAGGCAGGTAGGCAGAGAGTAAAGAGCTTCAAGTCACCCATTGAAGTTCAGTGGCTCCAAGCCCATATAAGACACCCCCTGATGCAGGCATAGAGTGCTCTTAAGGCAGGCAGCTGAGTGACTCCCCCACTAGTTACCCATTGAGGTAGGCAAAGACCCTTCAAATAGCTGGGAAAGTGGTCCTCCCTGGTTTTTGACCAGGGAAGGCAGAAACATTGGGCCTACAAAGACCCCCCAAAAAGAGGGAGTGAGCAGACAGGCAGGCAGGTGTGCAGGCAGTCGGGCATGTTGGGAAGGGAGGCAGGCCGTCAGTGGAACAGGTGGGAGGACAGTGTGGACCTAGGGGTTGGTGTGGGGAAAACCCAACGTGGAAAGGTTGAACTGGATGAAAGTCAACCCTTCCATGGTCCCAGGGTCCAAACATGAGTGGTGTGGCCTCAGTACATCTCCCATGTGGGAGAACACCCACTCACTCTGGATGCTGGGGGGGGGGGTGGACAAGAGTCCAACGCCAGACTCGATAGCTTGGGACAGATCTCTGCCTTTCTGGCCCAGTATCGGAGGGGTCTGACATTAGGGGTTGGAGGGGCACAGCCATGTACTCCCTCACCATGGTCTGAGCTGGGTCCTGTTCCTCTGCCTCCCTTCCCTCCACGGAGCAGGTCCAGAGGTCAGTTACCGCTCATGGCCACAATTTCGCCGACCACACGAGTGGTGACGTCCTGGGCCTTGCCCCTAGCACGCTGGCTCAAGAAACTCCAGCTGAGAGGCACCACTTCATGCAGAGTGGCCTGCCTCTTCACTCTCTCAGGGAAGGTCTCTCCAGCCTCCATCCACCTGCCTGCCTCTCCTACTCCCCTCTTCCTCCCAGCACCAGAAGGACCAGTGCCTGCTGCTGGCCCTGGTAGCCTCCCAGGGTGCTAACGCAGGAGGTGATTCCTCAAGGAACTCCATGAAAGGTGCCTTGGGTCACTCCCCCCCCCTGCACATGACCACCTTGCAGCACACTGCAAACCTCGGGTCTTCCTGGCTCTCGAAAAACTCCCACAGGAGCCACGAGGCTTGCACAAGCTGCTGCCTCCGGCAGAGCCTGCCTGGGTGATGGCCTGACTCGCACCCTGGGATGATAGGGTACTGCCACTAGTCTGGGAGGGAGGAGGAGTGGACCCTTGCATCAGAGGAGGGAGCCTGCATTTCCTCCCTGCCTGCCAAAAGGTCCTCAGAATCCTCCAGCTCAAGATGGACTGAGATCTGGGAGGATTCTGATTCCTCCTCAAACAAGGGGGGGGGGGGGGAGTGTTTAATATAAAAGTTAAAATTCAAGTTAAAAGTGTATATAAATATGTTAAAAGTCTAAAATGGCATCACCATATACATAATTGTACAGCCTATAAGAAAAACCGTATGTAAATAAGTTAATACCTTGGGTATTTTTTCAAACGCTCCCTGCTCCCTCTTGATTGCTTATCCAGCTAATTCTTAGCTTTATAGCCATCTTTCCAAAACTGGCCACTTTTTAAATAATCCCTTTACTCTTGTTTTGAAAAGCTTCTGTAAACACTCTTCCTTATTTCTACCCTCCAAGGAAGATATAATCTGATATGATTATATATTTTGCAGTCCAATAGCACATGGCTCAGCGTCTCAATGGCTCCTTCTCCGACTTCAAGTTGTGTTGCTCTTCGTTAGAAGATATTTATTTATTTATTTATTTATTTATTTATTTATTTATTTATTTTTTATGTTTTGTTTTAAAATGTTGATAAAACTAAACTAAACTAAAGCCCTTTGATGGGGGAAACAGCAGTACAGGACACTAACTAGGTGGGAAACAAGCTTTTTTTGGGGGGGGGGAGTATTTATTTATTTATTTATTTATTTATTTATTTATTTATTCTATTAGGTTTCAAAATGTTCAATGTTTTAAATTGTTGTTCAATGTTTTAAAATGTTCAATGGGGGAAACAGCAGTACAGACACTGACTGGCTGGGTAACAAGTTTGGGGGGTATGTGTGATATAAAATATAATGAAAGGAATAATAATATAATTGGAGGAATTGGTTTGGTTGAGGGACAACAGGGCAGGCCAGGAATAGGGGAAAAATAAACTCCCCTGATCAAAAAAAGCCTAAAAAACCCCAATCCCACAGGAAATAAAAAAGGGGTAAATAATATATTGTTCTTTTTTTAAACAGTGAGAGTCTGAGACAGCACAGGCCAAAGCCCAGAGAGATTGCTGCCACTGACTGGCAGCAATCCCTCTCCTTGCTCCTCCTCCAGAGACTACAAAGAGGCACCTGCCTGCAAGAGCTTTTATACTCTCTGCCAGCAACCAGGCCCTCCCACTGGAACCAGGCTTTGGTATTGGTTCTCAAATGTTGCAAGTTGTTCAATGCATGATTAATAAAATAAAAATAAAAATAAATCCAAAAATGCTATAAATCGAGTCTAAACAAAAAAGAAAAAGAGGGGGGGAAGGGAACAAGTTAGCCTAATCCTAAAGTGTATGCAATGCATGCATGACACCTTTTCGCCCTTGCACATTAATTTTTTTATAAAAATAAAATAAAAATACAATCAAATGGTACAGTACATCCAAATCAACCGTAATAAAATATTAAAGAAGGGAAGGGGACATGTAGGCCTCTGCCTGCCACTATAAGCCTCCAAAACAAATCTTAGAAAAAGAAGTGATCAGAGAAAACATATAATTAAACATTTTAAGCACTGATCAACCCCCTGCTAGGTATTATCAGCCAGAAATATTAATTTTTGCTGGGGTTTTAAGCCTTTTAAGAACATTTCAATAACTTAAAAATGCCATTTTGCATGGATTTGCCGCCATTAACAAAAGTATGTGGCAGCCATTTTCCCCTTTAAGAAAAGATCTCTTGAAAAATACATTTTTAGATGTTCTAAACACTGGCATCAACTTAATAGGTATCATCAGGCATAAAAAAATAATTTTCGCATATTTTGAAGTGTTTCACATTGCTTACACCGACCCGTAAACAACTGGGTGACATCAACAGGAAAAATCAGAGCAACACTTAATATGTTCAGAAGGAACCCCTATAATTTTTACTTCCCCTGTGGTTTGGGGAATCGGGAAGTGACATGACAAGGCTGCTTATATGAAACCAGAGAGAAATCTCGGATTCTCATGTCACTGTCTGGACAATGGATCCATCATGAAAAGGCCATATTCCCATGCTAAAGACAATAATGCCAGGAAAAGCTGAACGGTGTAGGACAGGGGTGTCCGAACTTTTTGCAAGGAGGGCCAGATTTGGTTACTTGAAAATGTGTGGGAGCCGACCTTTCAGCCACATTTGGCCCCCGGGATGGACTTTGGACAAATCTCTATAACATGCAAGGAGACGGGAAGGACGCTGCGACAACGGAGTCAGGGTCGGGTAGGCTGGGCAGGTGGCTGGGGGGATGGACAGAGGCAGGTAAGGCAGGCGAACTGTAAAACTGCAAGCTGAAGTCCCCATGCGGTATCGGGAGGGGCCACCTGGTGGGGATGCGTAACAGGCTGAGCCGGTGGGGAGAAGAGACCACGGGCCGCTCAGAATTTGATAATGGGCTGCATTTGGCCTCCAGGCCTGACTTTGGACATGCCTGGTGTAGGAAAAGAGGAAGGCTGAGTATGAGGTTCTGTTAGTCCATAGAAGTATGATTCACAAACTTGGCTCCTCAAATGTTGTTGGACTGCATCTTCCAGACATCCTGTCTCTCAACAGCCCAAGGGGAAGCCTTCTGGGAGTTTTACCAGGTCCTGTCCAACAAACATAAGAATGGAAGAGCCAGAGCACCCTAAAGGCAGCCGAATTTATTCCTACATCTGAATTCTTGTTATCTTGAGCAATAAGACACCCTAGAGTAGGGCCATCGACTCCACACATGTTCTCTTTCTCACTCACATACAACCATAGTACGCCTGTTTCAGTGAGCAGAACTGAAGTAGGAGTTGATTCAGCCAATTTCCCATGAGCCAATGGGTCTACTCCAGTGTATCTCCCCAAAGTGTACCTAAAGCCAGCTGCCAGCTGAGTATGTGTATATTTGCAGAGATGTTTTGCTTCAAGAGGAGGAAGAAATTCACTCCCTCGCTCCCTCTACCTGTTCTTATGTAGTGTACAACCACTGGGATTGTGTGGAACCTTGTGTTTTTGAAACAATTCACATGAGCAAGTGCACCTTTATCAATCCAGTTGGGATTGACGAGGGAGATAAATCAGAAATGCAGGCACAGAATATCAATGAACAAGTATTATCCAGCAGTTCAAGAGTTCTAATCTTCCATAGCCAGAGTTTTTTGGGCATACCCCAAAGGTCAGACTTAACCCTTCACCACACAACTGCAGATTAGAAATAGATGCCTAAACGATGGGCTTAGACCTGAGTTTTCAAAACCAAGCCTACCCTGTCTCCCATTGGGTTGGGCTGGAATAAGAGTTGCTCCTAGCTTGTCTCAACCCCAACCTCAAAGATCTGTGTTCAGTATTGTCATTGGTTGCGTAGAAGGGAACAGACCTTTCATTTCATAGAAAACATGAGTTAGTGACAGACTTGCTCACTTCTTCCAACTGCTGGAGTCAAGAGAAGCTGTTGGTGGAGCTGAAAAGACTGAGTCCTTTCTACCATCTGGCAGTGTTTCTTGTGGTATGGGAACAAATTTATTTATTTATTTATTTATTTATTATTTTTGTATTTATACCCCGCTTATCTTCCATACGGAACTCTAAGCGGCTTACACTGGGCGAACAGGCGCCAATAAACACAGATTCAACAGTAATAAAATATAATATACAGCAAAAACGTAAGTTAAACAGTTAAAACCCGGTGCATCCAACAAACCGGCAGTGCAAACTATCATCAAGCGACTCTACTAAAAAGACAAAGCCTAAGGTACACAAAACATTGTCGCTTGGAAACTAGAGATAGTGGGAACAAAAAAAAGAAAGAAAGAAAGATCAGGGCTCACCGAAGGCCTCTCGGAATAGATAGGTTTTTACAGCTTTTCGAAAGGCCAGCAGGGACTCTGCAGAGCGCACGTCGCTAGGAATGGAATTCTAAAGGGAAGGGGCTGCCACCGAGAAAGCCCGGTTCCGGGTGACCGACTTCCGGGCTTCTCGTAGGGTGGCAACCCGGAGCGAGTGCGCTCGCACCTGCCGAACAGATCGGGCCGAGGTGGATTGCTGAGCGATACGCTCTGCCAGGTAGTCCGGTCCCAAGCCATGGAGGGTTTTATAAACTAAAACCAAGACCTTGAATCTAATCCGGGCCGCAACAGGTAACCAGTGCAGGTGGACCAAGGCTGGGGTAATGTGGTCATAACGACGGCCACCAACCACCAGCCTGGCCGCCGCATTCTGGACCTGCTGCAGACGCCGGAGAAGATTCAAGGGCAACCCCATGTAGAGGGCGTTGCAGTAGTCCAGCCTCGAGATCACCAGTGCTTGGACCACTGTTCTCAGAGAGTCAGCATCCAGGTACGGGCGGGTCTGGGCGATCTGGCGTAGATGGTAATACGCGTCCCTGGTCACCGACGCCACCTGGGCCTCCATGGTAAGCGCCGGGTCAAGGACCACGCCCAGATTCCGGGCCCTCTCCACGGTCCGGAGGGAAACTCCCCCCAGAGAGGGAAAAGGGCCACCGTACCCAGATGGCGAGCCCCCAAAGAACATAACCTCTGTCTTCTCGGGGTTGAGCCTGAGCCTGTTCGCCCCGGTCCAAGCCAGCACGGCAGCCAGGCACCCATCAAGGGTCCTCACAGCTTCCACTGCAGAGGTGGAAAAGGAGAGATAGAGCTGCGTGTCATCAGCGTACTGATGACAGAACACTCCAAAACTCCTTATGACCCCTGCCAATGGCCTTACGTAGATGTTAAACAGGATAGGAGAGAGCGACGACCCCTGCGGGACTCCACAAGGGAGAACCCACGGGGCCGACAACTCCCCCCCATACTGAACATACTGGGGACGGCCCTCCAGGAAGGATCGGAGTCAACTGCGAGCAGTCCCGCCGATTCCAACCTCAGAGAGCCGATCCAGTAGGATACCGTGGTCGACGGTATCAAAGGCCGCTGACAGATCCAGGAGGACCAACAGGGTAGAGCAACCCCTGTCGGCCGCCCGGAGTAGGTCATCTTGCAGGGTGACCAAAGCTGTTTCGGTCCCCCGACGGGGCCTGAACCCCGACTGGCATGGATCGAGGCACTGCCGATCCTCAAGGTATGACTGCAGCCGGACCGCCGCCACCCTCTCGATAACCTTGCCCATAAACGGGACATTAGCGATCGGACGATAATTACATAGGTCGTCCGCCGCAAGGCCCGGTTTCTTAAGAATGGGCTTAACCACCGTCTCCTTCAGACGGGAGGGGAAAACCCCCCTCGCTGAAGGAGGCGGTGGGTGGCGATGACAGAAGCCAATTCGGCCATGGTCCCGCTGGCAGCTTTAATAAGCCAGGAAGGGCAAGGGTCGAAAGGGGTGGACGCCGGTCGGCAGTGCGCCATAGCCCCAGAGGCCTCGACAGCAGAAACAGGCCCAAACTCCTCCAACCGAGGCGACGAAGGCGGACCAGCAACCGGGGATGCCGGAGCAGTTCCACTGCAACCGGAGTCAAAGCCGGCACGGATGGCCTCAATCTTGGATCTAAAAAAGGCTGCAAAGTTCTCACTACTGAAATCAGTAGGAGGAGGCCTAACCAGACTAGGATTGGTGAGGTCCCGAACCACCCGGAAAAGCTCCGCCTGGCAGTTAGAGGCCTCACTAATTCTCACGGAGAAAAACGATGACTTAGCCTCCGTGATCACGTTGGAATAGTGACTAGTCTGGGAATCAACAGCAGCCTTACTAATAGCCATCCGGGTTTTTCTCCAGCTGCGCTCTAGCCTTCTCCTCACCTGCTTCACTGCCCGGAGCTCCCTCGTGAACCACGGTGAGGACCGGGCTCGGCAACGGAGATAATGATAATGAAGTCGTAGGTGTTTTGCTGGCAGAACATTTCGCTGATGTTTGTAGGGTGCCAGTAATGATTTAGCTCTAAGCACCATGACAACATCCTTCCTTCCTGTCCATTAACTGGTATTGTGGTGCACTGGTGAAGCAAGACCAGCAGTCTGTGTAATACTGTATATTTGCCATCCAAGGGCAGTTGCTCTCCAGATGTTATGGCTCTCAATTATCTTGACCATCAGCCATACTGGTCCAAAACATTTGTGTTAACATCTTCATTTGTCCATTTCTTGTCTGTCCATCTGTCCTTAAGGTGATCTTCCTGTGACACCAAATCTTCCCAGGTCATGATTCTCCTGGTTGTTACCTTGAGGGAGGCTAGGAAATCATCTACTAGAAATTGGGCAAAATACTGTGGAAGGGTCTCCTGTTTGAGCTATGATGCGACCTCTCCCTTCCTACCTTGGTCTTCAGATGGGGCTTTATAGGTTCGTGCCATCCTGTAGAATTCATCCTTGAAACGGGTGGGAAACCAGTGGAAATGCTGGAATGGGAGTTATATGTTCCCAGTAATCGGTCCACTGTTGAACGTTCCAACTGTGGCCCTTTGGACCCTGTGGAGTTTCAAAACACTTTCCAGAGTCAGTCCCACTTAGAGTGTATCCCAGTAGTCGAGCAGAGTTGTGACTAAGCACATGTCACTGTGGTCAGATTGGTCCTCTCAAGAAAAAGCTCCAGGTGGTGCACTAATTTTAACTGTGCAGAAGCACTCCTGGCCACTGCCAAAATGTAGCCCTCCAGGCTCAGAGACTCATCCACAAAGCTCCCTAAGATGCACTCCTGAGTGATAATTATTTGTGAAGCTAACACACAAACAAGCAAGCACTCAAACACAGAAAATAATAACAACCCATGAATGTACAAAATGACGACCAGTTCTTTTGCTTAAGGGGCAATCAATGAGAATTTGACGCAGGAGTGCCATGAAGGTAGCTGAGATTATTTCCATCCTTAATTTACTCTGAGGAGAACGAACAGGACTGTAGAATCCCTGCCAGTCCGAACCACCAGGAAAGAACAACCAAGCAAATTAAGTTTGTATATGAAAGAACAAGCAGTACTCCAAAAGTATTCCAAAAGACAAGCCATTTTCTGCCATTTGGACAAAATGCTGAATAGAGATGGGCATGACGTGGGAAAAAAAATTTTCGAGTTGTCGTTAGTCAGGCCGGTTCTGTTTCGGGTCGTCTCCGTTTTTCGCGAAAATTCACAAAAATTAGTCGGTTCGTTTTTTTGTTTTTTCGTTTCCGTTTCTGCCGCGATTTCGCGCATTTTGACATCCGACCGAGACTTGCGGCTTGCGGGCGCAGCGCGGGCGGCAGTGGCATGGGGGTACATGTGAGGGCGGCGGCAGCGGCAGCGGCAGGGGAGTGGCTAGCGCGCGGGCGGGCTGGTGGGCGGGCAGGTGTGCGGGCGCGCGGGCGCGCGGGCGGGTGGGCGTGGGTCCCGCAAATGAGCAGGCGAACCTGCCTGGGTGATGGACTTGCTGCTGCACAACAAGGCTAGTGCATCCTAAGCAAACAAAGTGGGGCAGAAACAAATTTGCATTTCTTTTTTTTCTCTTGGTCTGCTGTGCTGAATCTGCTGATGCTGAACCAGCCAGCCACCCTACTTGGTCTGGCTGACGTGCCTGTTTGTTGTACTTTTTTGTTGTTTGGTTTTGAATCCATCCCATCTCCCCTCCACCTCTCTCAGAGGCAGCAGGAGAAACAGACATTCCATTCCTCCCCAAATCTGGATGAGGGGTCTACTCCTCTACTCCTCTCAAATTGCCCCCCCCATCACCAAGGTCCTTCTGCCTTCACTTCACATTCACAGTCAAAGTCACACACACACTTAAAGGACAAGCAATAAAGCCAAAGCCAATGCAACCCTGCTTTTGGTCATGGTCAACAAAAACATTAGCAGTTAGAGCCTGAGGTGGTTAAGCTACGTACCTAGCTAGTAGCTGCTACAGCCAGGAATAGTTTTGGTAGGGATGGGAATGGGTTAGGGCTCTGGGTTGCTCTGACTTAAGTTTTACAGCCCACAGCCCAGCCCACTAGGCTATACAAGGAGGAGGACTATCTCTGGTCGACGCGTCCATAAGGCCAGAGTAAGGGCGGCCACTCCGGCCAGGCCACAAGGCAGAGTATGAGAGCACCACAGCACAGAGCCAGAGTGCGGCAGCGGCAGGCTCATTACCAGCTCCAGTATAAAAAGGATGGAGCTGAATGGCATGACAGGAATTTTGAGTCACAGTGTCTTGCAGCCCAGAGGACTGAGTTGCGGAGGAGGCCAATCACCTTGAGTCTGGTCTGGCACCACACTGCCTGCGATGCACCACATGGTACTTTCTGACAAACTCTTGGGTGGTGCTGTACGTAGTACGAACGCTGTTCAAATCAGTACCCCCCTTCTGTGTGAAACACGGCGTCTTGCAGCCCAGAGGAAAGACTGGAGGAGGAGGCCAATCACCTTGAGTTTGGTCTGGCACCACACTGCCTGCGATGCACCACCGTCCACCACATGTCACTTTTTGACTAAGTCTCGGTGGTGCTGTACGTACGAACGCTGTTCAAATCAGTACCCCCGTTCTGTGTGAAACACGGCATCTTGCAGCCCAGAGGAAAGACTGGAGGAGGAGGCCAATCACCTTGAGTTTGGTCTGGCACCACACTGCCTGCGATGCACCACCGTCCACCACATGTCACTTTTTGACTAAGTCTTGGTGGTGCTGTACGTACGAACGCTGTTCAAATCAGTACCCACCTTCTGTGTGAAACACGGCGTCTTGCAGCCCAGAGGAAAGACTGGAGGAGGAGGCCAATCACCTTGAGTTTGGTCTGGCACCACACTGCCTGCGATGCACCACCGTCCACCACATGTCACTTTTTGACTAAGTCTTGGTGGTGCTGTACGTACGAACGCTGTTCAAATCAGTACCCCCCTTCCGTGTGAAACACGGCGTCTTGCAGCCCAGAGGAAAGACTGGAGGAGGAGGCCAATCACCTTGAGTTTGGTCTGGCACCACACTGGCTGCAAAAAAGGACAGCAAGCCACATTCTGAGTCTGACTCTTCCTTCCCCAAGTCCCCAGCTGTGTGCTGGTAGACTTGCTAACTGCCGGCCCGGCAGTCTACTACCATGCCCTTCTTTGAGAATCACAGTTGGATCCCACACAACTCCAAGAGCCAAGCCTGCAACTTTGCAATAAACTAATGGAGTGCTGGCACCCAAGTCCTCTTCTCTTCGTTGTGAGGCACAGTGTCTTGCATCCCAGAGGAAAGAGTGGCGGGGGCCACAAGCTGGAGTAATTGAATGCTGGGCCAGCAATCCACGACCATGGCCTTCGTTGTGAATCCCAGCTCCTACAACTCCAACAGCCAAGCCTGGAACTGTCAGAGAAACTACTGGAGTGCTGGCACCCAACTACTCTTCCCTTCTTAGTGAGCCACAGTGTCTTGCATCCCAGAGGAAAGAGTGGCGGAGGCCACAAGCTGGAGTAATTGAATGCTGGGCCAGCAATCCCGACCATGGCCTTCGTTGTGAATCCCAGCTCCTACAACTCCAACAGCCAAGCCTTGAACTTTCGGAAAACTGTTCTATTTATAAATGGTGGTGCCACCACCACGCAACTGGTACATTTTTTCCCTTCTTTATGAGCCACAGCTGGCAGCCCAGTGGAAAGAGTGGCGGAGGAGACAGAGCTAGGTCTGTGTGAATTACAAACTCCCTGCAAACTACTACCATGCCCTTCGTAGTGAATCCCAGCTCCAACACCACTCCAAGAACCAAGCCTGGAACTGTCAGAGAAACTACTGGAGTGCATGCTGCATACAACTTCTCTTTCCTTCTTAGTGAGCCACAGTGCTTTATGGAGGAGCCCACATAGCCTGAGTCTGAGGCCACAGGGCCTCCGTAGGGGAGGATCATTGCCAGGAAGCTCCAGCTCCCCAGCGTGACTGAATGGCCTGAGGAGAACGCCAGGAAAATGCCCTTCTTCGTGAGCCACAGTTGGCAGCCCAGTGGAAAAGCAGAGTCCACATGGTGTCTGACTCTGAGGCCTGAGACCACTCTGACAAAAGGACTGCAAACCAGAGGGTCTTCCTACACAGCTGTGTGTTGCTTTCCCCAGCCGTAAACTCCTAGCAGGCCAGCACAGCCATGTTCCCTTCTCAGTGAGACATAGCTTTGCAGTCCACGGAAGACAGTAGGCCTGAGAACCACAGGCTCACTGTCTGTGTGAGTCAGAGTACCCACAAAGAACCAAGCCTGGAGTGGAGGCTTCCTTGCTCCCTCCCTTCACTGAGAGCCACAGTCAGTGCATTGCATCCCAGTGGCATGCCCTTCGTAGTGAATCACATTCCCCACAACTCTAAGAGCCAAGCCTTGAACTTTCTGATAAACTGTCCTATTTGTAACGGTGACAGGGGGCCACCAGCACGACAGTAAGTTGTCCTTCTTTGTGAGCCACAGTGTATGGCAATGGCAGCCCACTGAAGACTAATTGGCGGTCCGGAGGCTGACAACACTCCCACACTGCGGCACTCCTTCCTGCAGAGTCCTGTCACTGTCCCAGGCAGAGTCCAAGGGTGCTTTCGCATGAGTTCTGCCTAATCACGGGCCCACCCCACGGCTGTTTTCTAGCACACAAGCACAATGCCCTTCTCTGTGAGGCACAGTGTGTGCAAACAAAATAGTTGATGAGTGAATGCACTGTTACAGTTGGTCTTCAAGAGGTTTTCTGCCAAGAGGCGGGCGCAGCCGTGGTTGCTGCATGGGCAAGTTGAGGGCAGTGGCGACAGGGCTGAACTTGAAGCACTAACTGGAACATGCTGTTAGGGTGAAGGAGAAGCGGCTGGAAGGCCTCTAAGCCGGAAGTGGGGGGAGCCTGACAGGCAGGCAGGGAGAAGGCAGAGAGCTAGAGTGAGTCTGAGTCTTTGACCACACAGGCTTCCAAAAGGACAGCAAGCCAAGCTTTCTGACTTTCTTTCCCAGCTGTGTGCTGGTAGACTGCTCCTAACTGCCGTGCCGGCATTCCATCTCCATGCCCTTCGTAGTGAATCACAGCAGTTCCACAACTCCAAGAGCCAAGCCTGGAACTTCCTCCTGAAAGGCTCTTCTATTTCTAAGAAAGAAACGATTATTGTGCTGAACTGTGGTACGCGCAAGTACATTCCACTCCAGCCCTTCTTAGTGAGACACAGTGTGGTGCAGCCCAGAGGACAGAGTAGTGGAGGCCTAAACATCCCCCTTAACCCTAACCCTAAGCCAACCACCAGCTGTTCCTGAAGAGTGTTCCCATAACTCAATCATCATCATCAATCACAACCTAGATTTGCAACCAGTAACTTTTCTTGTCCGGCAGCCTTTGTTCCGGGGTTAGGGCAGAAATGATTATAAAATGTTTAAGCACCGAGTGTGCGCACAATGAGTCACACAGCACAGCACCAAGATCCACACAGGGGACTTTCGGCCAGGAGTACGCACACACAACAAGGACGTTTCCCTTCTTTGTGAGCCACAGCTGGCAGCCCAGTGGAAAGAGTGGCGGAGGCGACAGAGCTAGGTCTGTGTGAATTACAGACTCACACAGTCAGTGTGTGACAGAGTATCCACCAAGAACCAAACATGGAGGCTTCCTTGGCAGGCAGAGTTTCTCTCGCCACCCCAGGAGACCGGGTTTTGGCAACCAAGGAGACAGAGTGGAAGCAGGAGAACTGGGTGGGTCTATTTCTTTAAGGCTGTAAGGAGGGGAGCTTGCCCCCTGATACTCAGTCTTTGAGGTAGGTTGTTGTAAAGTGCTTCCTCACCACTTTGTGTGTGAGAGAATACAGGTAGGCAGGCAGGCAGGCAGGCAGGCATGCAGGCAGGCAGGCAGGCTCGTAAACCCCAGGGAACGGTGTGAAGCACCAAGGAAGGCAGGTATTAGGGTCTCTCCCAGACCAGCCATGGCAAAAGGGGAAACATTGGGCCAATACAGACAGACCCTTTCCAATGACACTTTGAGTGGCCCTGCCTGGTTTGGAGACAGGCCAGGGCTAGAAAAATTGGGCCACTAATAGTACCCTTCAAATGTGTGTGTGAGAGAATACAGGTAGGCAGGCAGGCAGGCAGGCAGGCAGGCTCGTAAACCCCAGGGAACGGTGTGAAGCACGAAGGAAGGCAGGTATTAGGGTCTCTCTCAGACCAGCCATGGCAAAAGGGGAAACATTGGGCCAATACAGACAGACCCTTTCCAATGACACTTTGAGTGGCCCTGCCTGGTTTGGAGACAGGCCAGGGCTAGAAAAATTGGGCCACTAATAGTACCCTTCAATTGTGTGTGTGAGAGAATACAGGTAGGCAGGCAGGCAGGCAGGCAGGCTCGTAAACCCCAGGGAACGGTGTGAAGCTCCAAGGAAGGCAGGTATTAGGGTCTCTCTCAGACCAGCCATGGCAAAAGGGGAAACATTGGGGCAATACAGACAGACCCTTTCCAATGACACTTTGAGTGGCCCTGCCTGGTTTGGAGACAGGCCAGGGCTAGAAAAATTGGGCCACTAATAGTACCCTTCAATTGTGTGTGTGAGAGAATACAGGTAGGCAGGCAGGCAGGCAGGCAGTCAAGCAGGCAGTTCTGCAGGCATTAGGCACTGGAGTCGGCAGGTAGTCACAGGGCCAGGCAGGCAGGCAGGCAGGCAGGCAGGCAGGCTCGTAGGGCCAAGGGGAGGCAGGCAGGCTTGCAGGCGGGCATGGAGGATTGTAGGCAGGAGGTTAGGTTACAGGCAGCAACTTAGTTCTTGGAGTGTTGGGGTAATCCCAAGGTGGAAAGGTTGAAGCGGATGAAAGTCAACCTTTCCACCGTCTCCGGGTCCAGGCAACAGCGGCGCGGCCTCAGGACATCTCCCATGTGGGAGAAGACACGCTCACTCTGGACACTGGTGGGTGGGATAGACAAGAGGTCCAACGCCAGAGTTGAAAGAGCGGGCCAGAGGTCTGCCTTTCTGGCCCAGTAGTGCAGTGGGTCCGAGCTGAGGGGTTGGAGGGGCTCGGCCATGTACTCCTTCACCATGGTCTGAGCGGGGTCTGCTACTTCTTCCTCCCTGGCCTCCACTGAGGAGGAAACTGCCATGGCTAGGGCAAAGGCCAGGTAGTTGGCTGCTTGAACAGAACCTGGTATCTGGGTGAACGCTCCTGGAGTAGAGAGGGATGTGGATCCTTGCGAGGACTCCTCCTCAGCATCGCTCTGGCTTCCGTGCGCCCTCTGAAACGTCTGGCCCTCATCGGAGACAGCCCTGACTTGACGGCATAGCTCCGTCTTCCAGGATTTCAGTTCGGCAGTGCTGGGTGCCAGGGAACCCTTGACGCGAGGGTCGCACAGGCAGGCCATCTGGTACACCTTTTCCCTTCTAAGTGGGCCAAGGCGGGTATCCACGCCTGTCAACAGCCTGTCTGCCAATGCCCTGTCTCTAGGCGTTGGCGAAGGGCATTGACCAGGGGGAGAACGTGGCCCAGGCTGGCGTTGTAGCTGCTGAGGACGTGGGTGGTCTCCTCAAAAGGCTGCAGGATACCCGCCATCTGGGAGAGGGCGAGCCACTCGGTAGCACCAAGGTCCAATTCCCTCCCCTCATGCAGGACTGGGGTGGTTGACATGATGTATTCCACCACTTCCTTCTGCTCCACCAGACGCTTGACCATTTCGTGGGTGGAGTTCCACCGGGTGGTCACGTCCTGGATCAGGACGTGCTCCGGTCGGCCCATCTCCGCCTGCCTCTCACGCATCATCCTGGCTGCCTTGACGCTGCGAGCGAAGTGCCCCACGATCTTCCGACACTTGTCCAGCAAGGCCCTGGTCTCCCTGGTCCCCTCACTCCAGGAGTCCTTTGGTGCACCCAGGCCAATGGCATCGCCCACCACTAGATGCAGTTTGTGTGCTGCGCACACGATGCCCTGGAACCCTGCCCCAAGAACCGCGTTGGTCATGTTACGGCCCGCGTCTGTAACCATGACTCCACGATTGACCTGTCCCTCTGTCCCCAATCCCCACTCTCGCATTGCTGTTTTGAGAACGTCAGCAATGTTGATCCCTGTGGCGTTGTCCTCCCTGCTTTGTGCCTGGAGAAGCACCACTCTATACCCTCTTGGGGTGCTGCCTTGTGCCTCCCCCTGCAGCTGCTCATGGGCTGACCGGGGCTCCAGGACCTCCTTGGGTTGCCACCAATGAGCCGTCAGTGAGAGGTATCCGTGGTGCCCACCGGTCCAGAGGTCGGAAGTGAAGTGGATCTTCCTCCCTCTGGCCGCCTGCAGCAGGGCCCGGATCCTGTCCCTGACAGACTCATAAAGGGAGGGAAGCACCCGCCTGCTGAAGGTACGCCGGGATGGAGTCTCGTACCATGGTGCCACGTGCTTCATCAGGTGCCTGAAGCCTGATGACTCCACAAAGGAGAGGGGCAACCCGTTCATGGCCACCATTTCACCCACCACTCGAGTGGTGGTCTCCTGTGCTTTGGCCCTATTTTGCGGGCTGACAAAAGTCCCACCTAACAGCCCCACTTCCTGCAGAGTGGCCTGCCTCTTCCCACTCTCACTAGCGGAGCTGTGTTTTTCTTTCTCTAACCCTTCTTCCCCTCTCTTCCTCCCTGAAGAGCAAGGGCCTGACAGGGTTCCAGTCAGAGTCCCAGGGTGCTTCCTCATCAGATGGCTGCGCAACCCACTTGAGGAGAGGTGTTTGGGGTCATTCCCCCTGCGCAAGACCACCCCGCATATCTTGCACACCGCCATCATTGCGTCTTGGGGGCTGTTCTCAAAATGCTCCCAGAGACACCCTTGTGGCTTACAGAAAGTAACGCCCCCTCTGTTATTGCCTGCCGCTGCCGCTGCTGTGGTGCTGGTGTGGCCTCTGCCCTGCCGGGATAGTAGACTAGTACTACTGCTCTCACTGGTGGTACTCTGGGTGGAAAGAGGGCTGCTCCTTCCGTCACTGCCTGGAGCCTGCCTTAAGTCTGTCCCTGCCAACAGGTCCTCAGAATCTGGCAGGTTTAGATACAAGGACCCCGATTCTGATTCTGATGCCATTTCAGAATCAGAACCCTTGTCTTCTTGCTGATTAAGGGTGGGGCTGTCAGGTAACGAAGATGGGATTTGGTACGCCTCATCCATGCTTCCCTCGGTGACAGACGATGGCACAGTGCTGCTTGTGCCACTGGCACTGCTATTCGGGGAGGGAGTTGCACCAGTATCACTTTCTGCACTACTTCCTGTCCCTTCCCTCAGAAACGTGCCCCTATTTATCTTAGTAGGGGTCCCCCTCCCCTGCCCTCTAGCTGTGCGACCCCTCCTCATTTTTCTCACTTCTTGTGGCTCAGGCCAGGGAATGTATAATGTGATAGTAAAGAAAAGCACCAAGGAACTGTGCAAGTAAATGAGTGAGATGGACTCACAACAGCAGCACAAAAAACAAGGTAATAGGAGCAAGGCGTTTGCCAATCCTGGCACCCAACTAAGTTTCTCTATGCCCTACACAGGGCAAGTGTAATTAGGAGGAGAACTGTAACTTCTTCCCAGTTGTAATTGGATTGTGTATGTAGACTGTGGTGGCAAGTAAATGAGTGAGATGGACTCACAACAGCAGCACAAAAAACAAGGTAATAGGAGCAAGGGGTTTGCCAATCCTGGCACCCAACTAAGTTTCTCTATGCCCCACACAGGGCAAGTGTAATTAGGAGGAGAACTGTAACTTCTTCCCAGTTGTAATTGGATTGTGTATGTAGACTGTGGTGGCAAGTAAATGAGTGAGATGGACTCACAACAGCAGCACAAAAAAACAAGTTAATAGGAGCTAGGGGTTTGCCAATCCTGGCACCCAACTAAGTTTCTCTATGCCCTACACAGGGCAAGTGTAATTAGGAGGAGAACTGTAACTTCTTCCCAGTTGTAATCGGATTGTGTATGTAGACTGTGGTGGCAAGTAAATGAGTGAGATGGACTCACAACAGCAGCACAAAAAACAAGGTAATAGGAGCAAGGGGTTTGCCAATCCTGGCATCCAACTAAGTCTCTCAATGCCCTGCACAGGGAAAGTGTAATTAGGAGGAGAACTGTAACTTCTTCCCAGTTGTAATTGGATTGTGTATGTAGACTGTGGTGGCAAGTAAATGAGTGAGATGGACTCACAACAGCAGCACAAAAAAACAAGGTAATAGGAGCAAGGGGTTTGCCAATCCTGGCACCCAAATAAGTTTCTCTATGCCCTACACAGGGCAAGTGTAATTAGGAGGAGAACTGTAACTTCTTCCCAGTTGTAATTGGATTGTGTATGTAGACTGTGGTGGCAAGTAAATGAGTGAGATGGACTCACAACAGCAGCACAAAAAACAAGGTAATAGGAGCAAGGGGTTTGCCAATCCTGGCACCCAACTAAGTCTCTCAATGCCCTGCACAGGGCAAGTGTAATTAGGAGGAGAACTGTAACTTCTTCCCAGTTGTAATTGGATTGTGTATGTAGACTGTGGTGGCAAGTAAATGAGTGAGATGGACTCACAACAGCAGCACAAAAAAACAAGGTAATAGGAGCAAGGGGTTTGCCAATCCTGGCACCCAAATAAGTTTCTCTATGCCCTACACAGGGCAAGTGTAATTAGGAGGAGAACTGTAACTTCTTCCCAGTTGTAATTGGATTGTGTATGTAGACTGTGGTGGCAAGTAAATGAGTGAGATGGACTCACAACAGCAGCACAAAAACAAGGTAATAGGAGCAAGGGGTTTGCCAATCCTGGTACCCAACTAAGTTTATCTATGCCCTACACTGGGCAAGTGTAATTAGGAGGAGAACTGTAACTTCTTCCCCGTTGTAATTGGATTGTGTATGTAGACTGTGGTGGCAAGTAAATGAGTGAGATGGACTCACAACAGCAGCACAAAAAACAAGGTAATAGGAGCAAGGGGTTTGCCAATCCTGGCACCCAACTAAGTTTCTCTATGCCCTACACAGGGCAAGTGTAATTAGGAGGAGAACTGTAACTTCTTCCCAGTTGTAATTGGATTGTGTATGTAGACTGTGGTGGCAAGTAAATGAGTGAGATGGACTCACAACAGCAGCACAAAAAACAAGGTAATAGGAGCAAGGGGTTTGCCAATCCTGGCAAACAAGTTTCACAATGCACAGGGCAAGTGTAATTAGGAGAACTGTAACTTAACTTCTTCACAGATGTAAGTTACAACTGCACAAAAACCAAGCTAATCGAAGCAAGGGGTTTGCAAAATCCGGCAGCACCCAACTTTCACAATCACAAATAATGCACAGTAACTAAGATGAATGGAACTTCTTCAAAGATTTAATTGAAGAAAAAGTTCTATAGAGGTGGCTGGGTGCCTGCCCTTCAACAAATGTTTGTTTGAGTGCCTGACTGCAAAAAAATGAATGAGGTGTTGGACAAGTGAAAGAATATCTATAAGTGTTAAGTAAAATGAAATTGTAAAATGTTCTATTGAGGAAGGTGCCTTAGCCTTGTTGCCAGGCACCAAATGTGTTTGAGAAATTTGAGTGCACTGGTTGGCGAGGGAGACTCTGCCTACTCAGTCTGTACTCTGTAAGTCTGTATAATATTTTTAAAATAATTTAATCCACAGCCTCCAACCTCTCCTTCTAAGCACTAGTACTGGACCTTGGATGTTGCTTGCCACTTGCTAATAAACTGTAGAATAGAAAATAAATGGAATAAAACTATAAGCTGCTACTAGGGTAGGATAGGGTTGCTGGATTCCCTTCCAAAACCCCAATCGCAACAGCAGCAAAAAAGCTGTATGCGCAGGGTAAAAGGACCTTGGCCAAGTAAATGAACTTGGTGGGAAATTGGGATACAAAAGAAATTTATTTATTTATTTATTTATTTATTATTTACGCTTGTATACCGCCCCATTCCCACAATGGTATGGTAGTGTAAAATAATATATTTTCAAAATAAATCCGCAGCACCTCCCCTCCCCTACTGCTCCCACTCAAATCTTCTCTCCCCCTTGAAGCAAATATAAGCAAATAAAAAACGGAACTCTTCCTCAAAAATGCAGAAAACAAAAAAGAATAAACACTGCGTTGCTATTCCCCACAGGGAATAGAAGAAATTATTATGTTTTGCGATTCGAATTAATATCAATTCAATTCCCTCCCTGCCTAGTAGCGAGACCGCGACCGCGACCGCGAAATCGAAACTAGACTGAGGGCAGCAATCCAGCCCTGACCGACCACCCTCCACAAGATCCAAGCCCAGACTGTGACGGACTGGAACTGCCTCGGCTTTTTATGCCCTCTGGCACATCCAGAAGTGTCAGTCAAAACCTGTCCATGCGATTGGTGGAATGGCTCCGAAAATTTGCATGGTCCCGTCCCATGGCCAGCCCATCGTTGCGCAGGTGTAAAAAAATAAATTAAGAAAAAAATAAAATAAAATCAACGGAGACGTATTTTGGCAAGACAAACCCACTGCTGCTACTGTAAAAAATCAAGCATTTAAAATAGGTTACTTTTGCATGATTCTGTGGTGCTTTGGTGGGGTTTTGGGCAAGGATTTCCAAAAAAATATTGCGGTCGCCATTTTGGACCAGGAATCGGTTTTTTTTTAAACTTTTAAAAACTTTTTTTCTGTGCCGCTTGGCATTGCGCGATCGCCGCGTGCAAGTAACAACCACGACAAATCAGACCAAATTGTTCGTTCGTCGGTTCGAGCTCGAAGTCTGGCGGAGTAATTCCCGTTACCGTTTCCGTAGAGTAACGGATACGAGTAATGGAAACGGAAACGGGAATACCGCTAAGTCGTGCCCATCTCTAATGCTGACTCTTCAGGTATGTGAATCACATGCCACATTAATTTGGTAAGACTGATTTAATGAAGGGCTTGCTCATGAAATCTTCCACCAGAATAGGATGTCACGTGCATAGCCAGGAGGCATGATGGGAGACAGAAGAGATGGTATAAAAGGTGTGCTTGGGCTGCTACGTCGCAACAGATTCAGTGGACCTGACCTTCTGTCGATTTCAACTCTACTGAGTTTTTGGTAAGTCAAATTTATCATAAATGAAAATACTTTTAATGGTTCTGAATCCAAATACTACTTCCAATTAACATTCAATGGGATGGAGAAATGGAGTCAAGCCCTGCATTCAATCCTGTTGATTCAGTGGGTCTACTGTAGTTGGAGTGACCGGTTGCATTCATGCCAAAATGTGTTGGAATTCCAATGGCCTTAAGACGTTTTGAGGGGCCATCACCTGTTCTCTTTGCATGTCAGCCACTTAGTGAGACAGAGAGAAAGACTCTGTCAATCATTGTTGAGGAATACAAATGGTGCTGGTCCAAGTTATTGGATTTATCCCCACCAAGTTTTGGTGGGTTTTTTTGCCAAGAGAAGAAATATATTTTAAAAATGCTGTTTCATGTGTAGATAATGTTCTTCATCAAGGACTCGGAAAAATACCCAACAAAGATACTGGATAAAGGATACTGAAATGGGTTTTAAACATTCTAGAGAAGTAGGGAAGAGTTGGATTGGTTGTCAGAAAGAGATTCAGCATCTCAGGGTTGAATCAAAAGAGAAAAAGCCTTGCATTCCAATGTCTGGCATTTCTTGTTGGGTTAATTAATCCCTCATATTTGCTTTCAGAGGCAGCTCCATCCAACCATGGCATACTGTGAACAAAGAATCGCCATCCCCAGTTTTGAGGTTGTATCGGACAACCGTAGCTTTGGCAATGGGTTTGGCAATGGGGGTTCTGCTCTCGCTTCCCTCGGTTCTGGAGTCACTGTTGATAGGAACGGGTTAACATTCCTCAAAATCAAAAGTAGACCCAAATGAGCTCACAGGGCATAAGGTCAAATTGAAC
Source organism: Phrynocephalus guinanensis (assembly GCA_037367245.1). Taxonomy (NCBI): domain Eukaryota; kingdom Metazoa; phylum Chordata; class Lepidosauria; order Squamata; family Agamidae; genus Phrynocephalus; species Phrynocephalus guinanensis. The sequence continues at coordinate 21,518,736 of CM074744.1, read as the reverse complement.
CAACAAACTTGGCAACCGTGGGCGAAGATCTCAGGCAGGAGACAAGACAGCAAAACCACATAGAAATGTTGACATTATCCATGGCACCAGAAAGTCGGCTGGCCAACAATAATAGATGGCAGTTAGCCAGTTATAAGGAACCAACCCGAAATAGGATAAAGTCATTCTGGTGGGCATCCAGATGGGCATAGGCCAACATAAACAAACACTTGTATGCGTACTAAAATACGTCACCACATCATGCAAAAGAGTATAAAAGACCACGGAAAACCATCACTCGGGGTCCAGGACAGCAAGGCCTCTGGCCATGCTGCTCCTAGGATCTCTTCAACTAACCTATATTGTTCTGTGTTATAAGTCTATCTGCCTTTAATAAACCTTTTGCTATATAACTAACTCAGTGTGGCAATTTTGATGAACCACCAATGATGCATTTATAATTTATAATGGTGCATTGGCAACTAAGAAAGAAACCAACCAATAACAATTTTTAGATAAATTTTATTCTTATCAGATGGTGCAATTGGCCGGGAACCTACGCTACGCTGGAGAAAGTTCTGCCAGCGGCGAGGGTGAACGGGTCTCAGCTTGGCTTCCACATGAGAGTTTTTTTTTTCCCTTGGACTGTCCTTGTTACCGGCAATCTCCTCTAACCTCTGCCCTAACCTTCCCCCTCTTCCAATTTCTTTTGATCGTCTGCATTTCCAGCTAAGGTAAGCCAAAAAAAATTTTTGCTTGGTTAATAGGGGAGAAATAGTTTAGCTACAGAATTTGACTCCCTGACTTGTTTTTCTTCTTGCCCAGAAATAAATTATGGCCTGTTTTTATATCTCTGTTTTTATATTAATTGGCTCAAGAAGTCCCAAGTAACGCGTGTGTGGCAGAATCAGTTAACAAATCAAGTGTCTGCCTTATTCTAAGAGCTCATTTAAAAAGCGGCACGCCCCCCCCTTCCTCATTTTTAAAAAGGAACGCAGCCCCCTCCTTTTTTCCTCTGAAAGCTGAATTTAAACTTGACAGTGAAAGTCCTTTCTTATCAGGCAGCCAAGGACTTCTTGAAACCTTGTATTTTGCCACTTTATTATTTAATTAAAAGCCCAAACCGCAGGCTGGATTTTTACAAGACAAAAAGCAATTCTCGTCAGTTCATGATTTGTCAGACATGGCTCAAAATCCTTATCAAACACTAATTGATGCCATGCAGAATCTGTCCGTAGCTCTCCGAAATCTTTTAAAGGTGGTAGATGATATTACATCATCACCAGAGCTCCAGTTTTCGTTTCCTTCACAACAGCCTACTGCCCAAGAATGTTCTTTTAATCTGCATAATGATTGCGGCCCAACTTGGCCATCTCCTAATGAATTTTGAACTTTCGACAGCAGACCCATGCCTTTTCTACAGCAGAATGTGTTTTTTTCCTCTTAGATGTTGTTTAAATGGGCTTGTGTAGCCGGAATTTTAAAATATAAGACCCAGAGTGCGTTCCACATCCCCCTTCCTTGTATGTGTGTGCAAAAATAAAGGTCTGGAGAAGGCTTGTGTAGCCTGGAATGTTTGTGTAATTCAGTTGTTTAAATATGAGAATTCTGTTTTGTTTTGGGGTTAAGTGAAGTCTGTGTGACATTTTATTAGGCGGTCTGGAGAAGGCTTGTGTAGCCTGGAATGTTTGTGTAATTCAGTTTAAATATGAGAATTTTGTTTTGTTTTGGGAATAAGTCTGTGTGACATTTTATTAGGTAAAGATTTTCTTTGTTTTGAGTTTAATTGAAGCATTGTAATAGAGATGAGATTTTTGTTTTAAGAAAAGAGTTTAGGGACATTTTTATAGAACTGTTAGAGAATTTACTTTGTTTTGGGGTTAATTGAAGTAATGTCTGTGTGACAATTTATTAGGTAATTAAGGACAGGAATTCTCTTCCTGTTCCTGCATAGGGTTTCATAATTCATAATTCTGCTGAAGAAACTGGGTATTTCTGCTTACGCTGATTTTTTTACAGGACCAAACCAATATAATGTGATTTTTCAGGCTAGCAGTGACTATTTTACTCCAAATTGAATATTTTACTGCAAAAGTTTGATTTATGGAATTCTTCCCTTCTAACAACTTAAACTTAGAACTATTCCAAGCACTCTCTCATTCCCTCTGCGAACATATTTTTTTCTCGATCTCTGCTATGTGTTGTCTAAGGCTGCTATTCATGTTGTGTCTAAACGCCCGGTGTGTCTTTTGCCCTCCAAATATCTGTTATTGCGTTGTCTAACATTTGTGTTGCCCCTTGTAATAGAATAAAAATTAGATGTCACTGAAATTTAAATCCATGACAATTTAACTCTTGAATGAACACTGATCCATGATATATAAATATTATACTGTAATGAATTAGATCTTGATATTTAACAATAATGCTATGTTGCTAATTTGAATTTAGACTGAGAAAAGCCTATGTGAAGAAAAAAAAGTGGTTACTATTTAATTAATGAATAAATAGAAAGAGATATTTCAAAAAATATACAAAGGGAGGTTGCATAAAGAAAAGGTTATTGTTACTGAAAAGGCATGAGAGAATCATGAGCGATTTATAGGAAGAAAAATATATATATGAGACATATGTAAAGTTGCAGTGGGTCTGTGCAAGTGAAAAATATGGTGCTGTGAAATGTTGTGTTTTGATAAACTTTTAAGTAGGAAGACAAGTTGGCAAGATACCATGAATTGTTAAAAATATATATCCCAAACCAGCTTCCAATTTGCCTAAAGTGAAAAAAAATGTTTAAGGGAAAACAGCATTGCTTGATTGGCACAGCAACAAACAATCAGCCTTCCTATTAGATATGGGAACCTATTCTGCATTTACCTATAAAACATCCTGCTTGTTTCTGTTTTGTGTCCACAGCCAGATGTGTTCATGTTTAGACATGAGACATATCTGAATGCCACCATAAAATGTTAATTCACTTAGAAAATATGTTAAGTTAAAATATTACTTAGTAGATTTGAAATTAACACTCTTTTCATCCTATCTGCTGCTTAATCTGTTTTGCTCTGTGCTTTGAATCTGTCTTAGCTAGCTCACTGTAATTTTAATCATCAATTAGTGTTGTTCTATAAAAAATATATATATTTGATGTGTGAATTTGTGTACTCAAATTTGAACTACAGTTAAGAAAATTTGCTTAACATAATTTCATTTGGAACAAACTGATTCCTTTGTGCAAGGTACCACTGTAATTTCTTTGTTATATTCTGAGACAAACTTCCTCTGACTGCTAAAGAAAATAGTTGTAAAAAAAATGGTTTTGATAAATGTATTGACTTTTAGTAGAAACCTTTGTTAGGATGCCATCCTGAAGATTTAAAACTTAGTGGTCTATCATTAATAACAATATGAAAATCACCTACTGACATCTTGAGGAAAAATTAGGAATAGCTATGCTATTGTCCTGTTTTTGTGTTTTAAATTAGGTTTCAGAAATTATGTTTCAGAGAATTTTAAAGTGTAAATTTTGCTATTGCCCCCACTGTGCAGTGTGAAAAAGATCTGTTTCAGATCATGCTGATAATCTATACAGCTGTCTCTCTACTAGCTATCTTTCCTAGTTACCTGCAGAAACACCTTTGGTTTTTGGCTGCTCCAAAAGTCCTGCCTACTCCAGCTAATCCTGCCATCCTGTCTCTTCTGATGTGCCGCTTCCTAATCTACACCTTCCAAGGAACATCGTCGGACAGCTGCTTCATGTGGGTCCTCCTCGTCATGACAGCTCCAACGTCATCGTTCCTGTGGCCTGTTATCAGCTCCATCCTTCAAGTGGAGCGACAACGAACGCCTCTATCATCACCTGCAGCCGTCTAGCTGTCTCAGCTGAAGCAAAACAACGGACTGGTTGCATAGTTATGGAAGCAAGGCACCATAAAGAGACTGTCTTAATCTGCAACTGTTTTGTCCCATATACGGCAGTGTTTTCTCCTTTTAAGAATCATCCTGAACTGTTATAATGACAGCAAGCTTCACCACCATTACCAGACTGTCAGCGTGCATTTTGCAGCCAACACAGCTCAACACCGTTGCAGCCATCTACAGCTGATGTTTAGAAGCAATTACTGTTTATGATGTTTTTGAAGCATACTGTATGTTCTGTAATTCTAGTAGCCTTACTGAATTCTGTTATGTGCTACCTTTGCTATCATATCCCTTACCTTACCTTTGTATTGTATAAGATACTTTCATATGTCAACTGAGCTTCTGTCATTCACAAGAAGGGTATCCACATATTTGTTCATTTTGTTTAGCAGTCAAAGGAACAGAAAGCACTTGTTTCCCCCCCCCCAATAGTTCAATGGGCCCTATCACCACAAAGCATCATCAATGGTGTCAATCAACATATTTTACAGAATAGTTGTTCTCCAAATTCATTTTATCAAAGTTTCATTTTTAACTGATGCCCATAGCCCTCCCATTCAGCCTTATGGTATATATGTATTGTCCATGCCCTCCTGATTCCCTTATACCAATCTATTATACAGTTTAAAATGGTTTGCAGAGATAAGCCACTCCAGTTATTGAATACACAATAGTTTGATTTGTGCCCCTGGTTTGATCCCAATACAGAATACCCTTGATACTATCCTGGGTCTCTGCTTTACCTAACACTCAAACAGCAGAGCACCCCACTGTCAACCAAATGCCACTCTCTAATGAGACTTTAATTGAATTTTGTGTCATGATTTTAATGTATGCTGGGGGAAAAATGGGGGAAGTTGTGATTATAAAAATGGCAATCTTAGGTCCTAAGGAAACAAGACCTCCTTACTGTTAACAAAAAGCACTATGTCACCTCAAGTAAATCATATACAAGAGACATACAATAAATCAGGTCCATAACAAATAAAACATTATAAAGCAACGCAGTTAAAGTAAGTGGCCGCTGGAAGGTCTTAAATCATCCAGCAGACATAAGGCTTAAGCTAATGGATATTATACTCCTTAACTTTTCAGAGTTTTTCAGAGCTAGTTCAAGAATAGTTTTTTTATTTTTATTTTTTCAACTTTCGCGAAGAGAAAAAGTAAGGACTGATAGGAACGGGTTAACATTCCTCAAAATCAAAAGTAGACCCAAATGAGCTCTCAGGGCATAAGGTCAAATTGAACCAACAAACTTGGCAACCGTGGGCGAAGATCTCAGGCAGGAGACAAGATAGCGAAACCACATAGAAATGTTGACATTATCCATGGCACCAGAAAGTCGGCTGGCCAACAATAATAGATGGCAGTTAGCCAGTTATAAGAAACCAACCCGAAATAGGATAAAGTCATTCTGGTGGGCATCCAGATGGGCATAGGCCAACATAAACAAACACTTGTATGCGTACTAAAATACGTCACCACATCATGCAAAAGAGTATAAAAGACCACGGAAAACCATCACTCGGGGTCCAGGACAGCAAGGCCTCTGGCCATGCTGCTCCTAGGATCTCTTCAACTAACCTATTTTCTGTACTGTATTGTTCTGTGTTATAAGTCTATCTGCCTTTAATAAACCTTTTGCTATATAACTAACTCAGTGTGGCAATTTTGATGAACCACCAATGATGCATTTATAATTTATAATGGTGCATTGGCAACTAAGAAAGAAACCAACCAATAACAATTTTTAGATAAATTTTATTCTTATCACTGTATCCACAGTTAGTCTTGCGCTGGTCCCAGGAGTCACAGCTTCAACCATTGTCCAAACCCCACCAAGTGAAAGACTAATCCAGCCTGCCCCTTTTAATGTAGTCATTCCAGGCCCCGTACTTGCTGCCTCCTACTAAAGGCTCCCAGGTTGGGGGCCTTCCTTCCTGTTCTCATCTGGGTTGAGGGCCAGGCATTGAAGATTTTTATTGGGGCTTGAGCAACAGGAATGGTGGATTCCTCAGAGATCGTAATAGCATATGTTGCTAGACCAACTACAAAACCTCTGTGATCCTCGGAAGACCCATGGATGCTCTAAGATGATACAAACCAATTGCTGAGAGATCTGCTCTGAAATCAGAGCCTTTCCGCATGAAGTCCTGAATTTCTTCATGAACTCTGCAGGCTTTCTTTTCCTCTTCTTTCCCACTTTGGCTTTTGAACTTCCAATGTCACAAAAAGGAGCAACCCAAACTCTTCTTTAGCTTTTGTTCTCGTTACTTACCTCTGCTGTTTGGTTTCATCCGACTGTCCGTTCACGTCTCATGTTTTCATTAAAGCTTATGCTGCATTCTAGTCCATGTCTCTCTAGTGTCCTTTGGGAACTCCCCAAAGTGTATCTAAGGCCATCTGCCAGCTGAGTGTGTGTATCTGCAGAGATGTTTTGCTTCAAGAGGAGGAAGAAATTCACACCATCTCCCCCTCTGCCTGCTCTTGTGTCGTGTGCAATCTTTGGGATTGTGTGGAACTTTGTGTTTTTGAAACAATGCACATGAACAGGTGCACTTTTTAAAAAATAAATCCTTGGAATTACCAGGTGTAGCTTGGTGATTCCCAAGAGTAGGCAATTCATACAGAGAAACAACCGTCATCCTCAGAGCTAGTCTTAGGGATGGGATGCAAGGCAGCCATTCATGTTTCTTTCAGAGATGGCGAGAAAGGCCTTGTCGCAGGAGATGTTGAAAGATGCGCAAACACATGCAGAGGTGTTTGGTTCATCCTATGAACAAAGGTGATCCCAGACCAACTAAGTCTAACTGTCCATAGTCATATTTTATGTTCCTAAAGTAACAGAATGACTTTCAAGCTGTAAAAAGGGGTGGGGAGTGCTAATCAATTTTTTCCAAAAAAAATCTTTTTTCTTCCGGGGGGGAAAACGAGGTGTTTTTTCTGAGCCTCTAAATTGCCATATTCTCCCCAGGAGAGGAAGACATCCAACCGTGGATAGGGTGGGAAGAGAAAGGAGTGAGTGTGTTTAGGGCTGGGGTAAGTGAAAGAAAAAGATTTTATTTATTTATTTATTTATTTATTTATTTATTTATTTATTTATTTATTTATATACCACCCATCTTCCCAAAGGAACACCAGGCTGTTAACATCAGTAAAGGAACAAAGAAAAACCAAATCAAGTGCATAATAGAACAAATAAGAAAAATAAAAAATATAAATACTCGGCAAGATGGTGGAACAAAAAGAACAAAAAACCCAACCCAAACCCTCTCTAAAAAAGCAAGGTCTTCAACGCTTTTTTGAAGGCAGGCAGGGACTGTGCTAGGCACATCTCACTTGGCAGATATTCCAGAGCGAGGGGCCAGCCGCTGAGATGGCTCAGTTTTGAGTAATCAATTTTCTAGCCTCCCTGGGCGTGGCCACCCAAAGTGAGAAAGCCTGTGATGTTCTGGTGGGTTGGACCTCAGCTGATCTTTGGAAGATCCGCTCCACCAGGTATTCAGGTCCCAAGCCATGAAGGGTTTTGTAAATCAAAACCAGTATCTTGAATCTTATTCGGGACGCAACGGGCAACCAATGCAGGCGAGCCAGAACTGGGGTGATGCAGTCATATCTGCCAGCACCAACCATCAGTCGGGCTGCAGCATTTCGAACCTGCTGAAGTCTCCAAATAAGAGTCCAGGGCAACCCCACAAAGAGAGCGTTGCAATAATCTATCGTCGAGATCATGTGCGCCTGCAGAACTGTTCTCAGGGATATCTCGTCCAGGTACGGGCGAATCTGGGAGATCTGCCAGAGATGGGAAAAGGCACTCCTTGAAACGGCCATCACCTGGGCTTCTAGGGATAAAGCCAGATCCAGGACCACACCCAGATTCCTGACTCTATCACCCAGCTGGAGGGTAGTGCCCCCCCAGGTTAGGGAGAGGAACACTGTACCCAGCAGAGGATGCCCCGAAGAACATAACCTCAGTCTTCTGCTAGCTCTGGTCCATTCCTTGACCGCATCCAGGCACAAGTCAAGGATCTGCATTGCCTACACTGCAGAGGTGGTAAAGGAGAGACAGAGCTGTGTGTCATCCACATACTGATGATAGCAAACTCTAAAAACCCTCATGGCCCCAGCCAGCAGCCTCACATAGATGAGGAACAGAATGGGGGAGATTGCTGGCCCCTGGCACACTCCACAAGAGTTGGCCCCCAAGATAGTACCAGAGCCAGGAATAAGCTGTGCGATCCCCACCTCGGAAAGCCAACCCAGCAGGATACCAAAGTGGATGGTATCAAAGGCCACTGAGAGATCCAGGAGGACCAACAGGGTAGAGCAGGCCTGCCCAAAGTCCAGCCCGGGGGCCAAATCCGGCCCCTCAGGCCATTCTGAGTGGCCCACGGCTGGCTGGCCCACCCCTCCCCCCTCCTTCGCCCCATGTTTTAAAAAAAAATTCCACCAACACTGACACCGCCGGGAAGCTTGTGGGGCTGGGTGGGCGAGCGAGGGGGCGGGTCACCACCACCAACACTGCCGGAAAGCTTGTGGGGCTGGGTGAGCCGGCCGGCCAGCTATCACGCGAGCCACCGCCACCGCTGGGAAACTTGTGAAGCTTGGCGTGTGTGCGCAGGGCGGCGCACGGGTGGGCCGCCACCACCAGCATAGCCAGGAACATTGTGAGGTTGGGCGCACGTCTGGGGCAGTGATCGGGCGGGCCGCACCACCGGTACCGCTGGGAAGCTTGGGCGGACGGGCGGTCTGCCGCCACCGGCACAGCAGGGGAATGTGTGGGGGTGGGCAGGGGAGCGGGCCTCTGCCACCGCCAAGGAGCTTTGGGGTGGGCTAGCAGGCGAGCTGTCGCCACCGCTGGGGAGCTTGGGGGAGGGGTGCAAGGTCACACAGATCGCCTCTTCCAAGGGGCGACCTGTGGCCACGGATCGCTGTGCTTCCTTTGGTCTCCACCTTCCTTCTTTCCTCCCTCCCTTGGTCCCCACCTTCCTTCCTTCATCCCTCCCTTGTTCCCCACCTCCCTCCCTTGTTCCCCACCTTCCTTCCTTCCTCTCTTGGTTTCCACCTCCCTCCCGCTCTCCCTTGGTCCCCGCCTTCCTTCCTGCGGGTGGGGTTGCAAGGGGTCAGTGGGTGGGGCTTGCAGTGGGGTGGCAGGGTCAGGGAGCAACCGGCCCCTGACACATTCTCAGCCACCAAACCTGGCCCTCCTTACAAAAAGTTTGGGCACCCCTGGGGTAGAGCAACCTCTTTCAGCCCCCCGTGAGGAGGTCATCTTGCAGTATGACCAAGGCAGTCTCAGTCCCCCAACACGGCCTCAACCCAGACTGGAATGGATCCAGGAATCACCTTCCTCCAGGAAGGACTGGAGCCGCATGGCGGCCAGCCTCTAGATTCCAGGGCTGTCCAAATTTGAACAGGTGGAGGTCTACTTTTTCTGGCCCAAAGTGCCTGAGGGCTACTAGGCTAATATCTCTACATATGAATTTTATCCATTCCAAGCACATGTTCGCAATTAAAATATTTGTAAGTAGAGCAGCGGTTTCCCATCAGAATGCAAGAAAAATCAATCCGTTCTGGAGGGAACGGATTTCAATGCATTCCTATGTGAAGGCTGACCATGTACTCACTTCCCTTGCACCCACTTGAGTCAATGTGGGCAGGTGCAAGGGAGGCACATGCATACTTGTGCAGATCGTCCCTTCCAAGGGGCAACCCATGCAACCATGCACATGCAAGCTTGTGAGCAGCCCGGGCAAGCAGCAGTGGTGGAGCCGCCACCACCGCCTGCCTAGGCTGCTGGAAGACTTTTTTAAAAATGTGTGCTTTCCCTCCCAGCCCACCCAGGGCCTGACTCAACTCTCCTCCTTTTCCATACTCCTCCTCCTCTTTCCCCCTTCTCTCTTCTAGCCAACTCGCCACTACTGTCACTGCCGCCTGCGGTTCTCACTCACCTCTGCCATGTTTGCCACACAGCTGGGGTGTGCCAAGCCACCAGTGGAGCAATCACATCACCAGGATGGCGGAAGGTGGGAATGGCTCAGAAGGGGAGCAGGAGGAGCAGTGGCGGTGGCGGGTCATTGTTTCTGTGAGGCAGCCATGGAGGTGTGAGGAGGAGGAGGAGGAGGAGGAGGGAAGAAGGGTGGGAGGAAGGAATTCTCCAGGGGGAAAGAAGAGGAGAGATGTCACCGCACAAAGGAGGTGGATGTGCCCACAACTCCACCTCTCACTATCCCCCCTCCCCTCCCTCTCCTCCGTACCATGGAGGGCCTTTATACACGACCCCTAAACTCCAGGGCAAATGGCTCCCAGCTCCGGAGCTTAAAAATGTTTACCCATCAGCTCCGGAGTTTACAGAAAATTAGGTGCGACCACGCCCACTTTAGCACGTCCCAGCACACCTTTCAAGTACCTGCTCTTCCGTCCTGAAAATTCCTTGATGCGGTGTAAAGATAGTGAGTGCGGGGCTCTCCTCCCTTCTGTTTGTTGTTTTTTTGGCTCCCGACCCTTTAAGAGCTACTTTTACAGAGACAGGAATCTTGCCGGCAAAAGCGAGAGCCAGAAGGAGAGCCAGAACGGAGGTGAGGCACGATCTTTTCTTCCTTTTTTTTCTCCCTCCCCTCTAACAGCCAGCAGCCAGGAAGTGCGGAGGGGTGGAGAAGCAGGAAGAGCGACAAGCTCCTAAGATCTCTGGTCCGAATTTAAGTGGCCAGCGGATCTTAGGGGTCGTGTAAAAGTGCCCTAACTCAGCTGGTCACTAGACAGTGACGCGCTGATCATCTGGCCAGCGGGGGAAGCAGAGGCCCACACCATGGCCCTTGAATGGTCCCGCTTGGTGGGGCAGTGGCCTGGCAAGACCCAGAACTTTGCTGGGGCAGTGGTAGTCCTTGTGATTGGGGAGGGAGGGGTGGAGAACTTTTCCCCTCACTTTTTTTATTGGTGGCCGGCAGGCTACTTTTGAACCCCTTGCGGGCTACCGGTAGCCCGCGGTCTACCTGTTGTGCAGGCCAGATCTAGAGCATTTTGCCTAGAAAGGGAACATTGCCAATCAGATGGTAGTTTGAGAAGTTGTCCGATGCCAGGCCAGGTTTCTTGGGCTTCACCACTGTCTCTTTCAGTCGATAGAGAAAAATCCCTTCCCTGAAGGATGCAGTGGAGATAACAAAAGCCCTCTCAGGCATGCTCCCTCCAGCTGACTTGCTAAGCCAGGATGGGCAAGGGTTGAAGGGGGAAGCTGCCGGCCTACAATAAGCCAGCGCCCTGGAGGCATCCACTGTTGATATAGGCCCAAACTCTACCAGACAAGGAGACAGAGGGGGTGCAGCACTCAGGATACTCAAGAAGAGGTTAGAACAACCGGAGTGTAGACCGGCATGGATGGCCTCAACTTTCGTTCTTTTTAAAAGCTGCAAAAGACTCACTAGTGAAATCACTAGGAGGAGGCCTAGACTGACCAGGGTTGGTGAAGTCTTGAACCACCTGGAACAACTCCACCTGGCGTTTCGAGGCCTCACCAATTCTCAGGGAGGCATAAGATCTTTTAGCCTCCCTGACTGCATGAATGTAACATCTGATCAGTACACAAACAGCAGCCCGAATAGTTACCAACCGGTCCTTTCTCCATCTGCTCTCAAGTCTTCTTGATTCTTGCTTCCTCAATCCAAACTCAGCTGTAAACCATGGCGAGAAGCAAGCTCCACAACGAAAAAGATGCTTGGGGGCGATCCGATCAGCAGCACAGGAGGCATCCTCATTCCACCTCTCCACCAGGGCTTCTAGTGGATTGTCAGCCATACCATCATGAAGCTCCCCAAGGCCTCCAGGAACCAGTCAGGGTCCAGAGGCCTTGAGGGGTGGGCTAAAACAAGGGGCCTAGGCTCCCCGCAGGGTGGGGCAGTGATCAACAAGGAAAAAGATAGCAGATACTGATCTGACCATGACACGGGTTGGGGAATAATATCCCCAACCCTCAGATTATGGTCCACCAACAAGGAGGAAAAAGACAGGTCCAATTTATGGGACAAACAACATGCTAAGAAAGATTCATGGAGACCAGGGACTCCACGAAATCCAGAGCTGCTCCTGAAAGTCCATCTTCGGCATGCAAATTGAAATCCCCTACAAACAAGAGGAACGGAGACCTCAGCAATGCTGCCAAGATGTGCCAGATTGCCAAACCTGTCCTGCTCACCCAACAATAGATGAAGGCATTGTGGATAAATCAATCTATCATGGTTGATTTCACCACAGATGGGAGCGGTGATGCATGTCAAAACCTATCTGGTCTATTTGCATGATGACCAATTAGAGAGATTTATATAACCACATCTTTCTACTTCCTGCTTCTTCCCACATGGAAAGAATTGGCTAGAGACCAGCCACCATTATCCATTTTTAACTCACAGAGAAAGGATTGATTAACTTTCTTGTAAGTTAAGCTCCACTTCTGCTGCATATTAAGAGGAAATTCAAATGGATTTCCCAAGCTTTGCAACAGGCATTCTAACCCATGACACAACTTCACCATGGATCTGCAGACAAAAAGGGATTCCCTGTAGACGATGGTCACCCTATACCCCAACCCTCCAACGTGCCCACATGCTGGACCTGAAACCTGGGGGGGGGCACACCTGGTAGAGAGATGCCCTCCCTATGCCCCCACCCAGGTGTCCGTAAAACAAGTCAGGTGATTCCGTCCATCCAAGATGGCATCAAGAAGGACAGGGATTTTATTGTGGACCGACCTGGGATTGACCAGCAGACAGGACAGGTTGGAGGTGCTGATGGGATGGCTCCCTGGCACTTGGCAATGAGCTGAGGGATCAGAACAGGGGACAGGCAGCAATTCCCTGGCCCTAGTTCTTCTTACCTGACTAACCCTCCAACACCTAGCACATCTCCCATGGTCAGACGCCACCGCAATGGTATTTACTGCAGGCATGGCAACCAGGGAAGGCGCAGCAATAAGGAATATAAAAGTAATAAGCAGTAGCACAAATAACAATACAGTGGTCCCCCGCCGTTTTGCGGTTCATATACTGTTGTCCTGCTATATCGCGGGACCGCAGTATATGATAAAAGGCCCCCTAGGGTAAGGGGGGAAAGTCCTGTTTCAAGCTTCCCATACTTAGCCCAGGACTGGACCTTCCCCGAACAGGCCTGTGAGGACCTTCCTGGGCCTTCTAGAGGCCCCAAAAGGGCCTCCCTGCACATCGGAAGTGACTTCTGGATCGCTGAAAATAATTTCTGAGGCCTCCGAGAGCCTTTCTAGGCCTGTCGAAGGCCTCAGAAATGATTTCCGGTTTACCGGAAGTCCCTTTCGATTTGCAGGGAGACCCTTTTGGGGCCTCCAGAAGGCCCATGAAGGCTCTCACAGGCCTGTTTGGAGTAGGGCCAGGCTGGGAGTGAGTACAAGACCTATGCCCCCCAGGCCTGATTCGACCTGGATTTTCCATTATTGCGGATCAGGTCAGGTCCCTAACACCCGCAATAGGCGGGGGATCACTGTATAACAACAATCCAATATTACAAAAAAAAAATACTACTACTACTACTACTACTACTACTACTACTACTACTACTACTACTACTACTACTACTACTACTACTACTACTATTATTATTATTATTATTATTATTATTATTATTATTATTATTATTATTATTATTAGTAGTAGTAGTAGTAGTAGTAGTAGTAGTAGTAGTAGTAGTAGTAGTAGTAGTAGTAGTAGTAGTTAAGAACAGGCAATGCAAATACGAGCTGATAGCTGGCATAACAAAGCGCTGCATGGGCACTTCCTTGAAAAAGTCAAAGGAAAAGTAGATGAGTTAAAGTCCTGGTTATGGCTCACCAATGGAACACTGAAAAAAGAGACAGAAGCCCTGATTTTTGCAGCTCAAGAACAAGCTATCAGAACAAATGCAGTTAAGGCTAGAATCGAAAAATCAGCTGAGTCCCCCACATGTAGGCTCTGCAGAGAGGCAGACAAAACTATTGACCATATATTGAGTTGTTGCAAGAAAATTGCTCAGACTGATTGCAAACAGCGTCATAATGTAGTTGCTCAAATGGTGCACTGGGATTTGTGTCAGAACTATCATCTGCCCATAGCAAAGAACTGGTGGGATCCTAAGCCTGAAAAAGTGACTGAAAATGAGCATGCAAAATTACTTTGGGACTTCCGAATACAGACAGACAGGGTTTTGGAGCATAATATATATATTGTGATTGTGGAGAAGAAAAAAGTGTGGATCATTGATGTTGCTATACCGGGTGATAGTAGAGTCAGTGAGAAACAACTTGAAAAAATTACCTGATATCAGGATCTGAAAATTGAACTTCAAAGACTCTGGCATAAACCAGTACAGGTGGTCGCAGTGGTAATCGGCACGCTGGGTGCGGTGCCTAAAGAGCTAATTTAGAAGAAACTGGAGTGGACAAAATCACCATCAGTCAGCTGCAGAAGGCCACCTTACTGGGATCTGCTCGCATAATTTGCCGATACATCACTGAGTCCTAAATACTTGGGAAGCGTTTGACTAGTGATTTGTATTACAAAATCCAGCATAGTTAGCTGTGTGGTGTAGTAGTAGTAGTAGTAGTAGTAGTAGTAGTAGTAGTAGTAGTAGTAGTAGTAGTAGTATCCCCAAGGGTGCTGCCTTGTCATGATGGGGGTTTAACTGCTCCAGTGGCTCCAACCATACCAGAGATGTCTCAACTGAGGAAAAGAACTAAGTGCACCCAACAACCCAAGAATTAGGGTGAAATATAATCAAAAGAAGCCTATACTAGCTTGGTTTTCGCCTGGATTAACAAGGACCACGACGGGTGTTGATGAACCTGGACATCCATTGATAAATGGGCTACAGGTCACGGGTCCCATTGCTGAGCAACCATGGAATGGGCCTGTAGAATTACCAAAAGTTGAACAATCTCAGAAGTGGCAGAAATATACCTTCCCAGAGAATCGGGCAATCATGAAATGCTCTTATAGAGCAGAACTTGAAAAACGAGGCTACCAAAAGTGGATGCATCAATTATGGAAACCAGAATATCCGAACTCCAAGATAACTGAATTACGATTAGCTGACCAGTGAAGATATATTATCAGAAACAAGGTGTTTAGTAAAGTTGAACTAGAAGAAATACAGAGGGGTTTTGAAATTGGGGGTCAACAAATTATCCAAATAGGAGGAGAAAATAGATTAATAACACCTGGGGACATTGAACAGTCTGAAGTTGAAGAAAATATGGATGTTGTGCAAAAATTTGAACCACAAGAAGGTTCAATTAGGATTGGAACACCAGCAGACCTCACTATTAGGCAGCAAGAACTGAAGAATAAAATACTAACACTTGCTGCATTAAATGAAGAGAGGGGAAGGCTCCCAATTTTGAAGACTGTGCCTAGAAAAAATTTGGTACTATTATAGAACAACGTAAACTCTGCACTTACAACAATCCAGATAAGGTCAATTGAACAGTTAAATCAGCTTGCTTATAGCGCAGCAGTAATAGTAACGGAAGAACTAGGGATTTCACCATTGAAGCCCCCTAAAAATGTATCGAGAAACCACAGTGGAAGATCAGGTTGGAGCTTAAAATCAAAAGACTCCAAACAGATGTGAGTAATTTAAAAAACCTGCAGGAGGACAAATTAAAGAATGGTAATATCAAGAAATATTTGACTAAAATCTACTGTCTAATTACAAGGAAAATTGGAGAAGCATTGGAAATAGTGAAGCAGCAAATAATAGCAACAGCTAGAAAAATTGAAAGATACGATGCTAGATTTACTCTCTTTCATGTATCATGTATCCAATTTGCACAAAGTCAGAAGGTCAGATCCAGAAGCATGCATATCGGGATCCGGTACCAGAATGTCAAAGACTGTGTGGATCAACAATTGATTGTTTTGGAATATTGTACAAGTGATTGTAATTGTGCTAACATATTTACAAAAAGCTTTACCTAAAGAAAAACATGTGTGTTTAAGGGAAAAGCTTGGTGTTGCGATCTGTTAAATAGGATGGGGTGTCAAGGTTTGTAGTTTTGACAGAATGTCTATAATATGTATTGAACAGATTTCAAAATGGATTCTGTAAATTGTGCCATGTCACGAGCTAGACAAGATGTGTATTACGTCTAGGGCATAGGTGCAAGGAATAATGAGCCTGAAAGGTCACGATGATTAGTGCCAGGTAGAATTGTTTGATTGCCTCACTTCATCAAAGATCTGATTGGGCTACAGCAGGTAGCAGTATGTATAAAAATAGCAGGCAAAGCAATGCAAATTGGTACTGCCTAAGGTGAGAGGCAGCTTTCCCCAAGTTCTGTTGTATTTTCTCTATGTGCTGTGCTTTGTATATTGTTACTGTATGTTACTCTTGTCATGTGTACATATGTAATATAAGTTTTGTACTAAGCTCTATTGCCTTGTTCATTTGTCTCCTAGCTCCATAATCACTAAGTGCATTTATTCTTCCACAACACGGCTAATCTCTGCTAGTAGTTTATATTTCCTTGAACATAACAAATCCCTATCTGCATAATAGGGATTTATATATTAACAGTATTCACTGAGGAAGGCAGAGACCACATGCCCAAAACAGAGCCTATTTTCAAAGGGAGGGAAACCGAAGCATTAAAGCAGTTAGAAATAACCAGGGAGGAGGTTCTTACATGTCTTGTTAAACTAAATGCTAAGAAGTCACCAGGACCAGATGGCATCGATCCACGAGTTCTCAACAAATTTAAAGATGAAATTGCTGATGTCCTAGCCAAAATATATAATCTTTCCCTCAATTCAGGCATTGTGCCTGATGACTGGAAGGTAGCAAATGTAACACCAGTCTTCAAAAAAGGATCCCGAGGTGATCCAGAAAATTACTGACCAGTCAGTTTGACACGTGTCCCAGGTAAAGTTTTGGAAACCATCCTGTAAGATAAAGTTAATAGGCACATAGAAGTGGAGGCACTGCTGAAGGACAGCCAACATGGTTTCTTCAAGGGAAAATCATGTCTCGCTAATCTGTTGGAATTCTTTGAGAGTGTCAACAAGCATGTGGATAAGGGAGATGCAGTTGACATTGTTTATCTGGATTTTCAGAAGGCTTTTGACAAGGTCCTGCACCAAAGGCTCTTGCCAGACATGGAATCAAGGGACAGGTCTTGTCCTGGATCAGCAACTGGCTCAGGGACAGGAAACAGAGGGTAGCACTAAATGGACACTTCTCCAAGTGGAGGGAGGTAAAGAGTGGGGTCCCCCAAGGTTCAATACTGGGACCCCTGCTTTTCAACCTCTTCATAAATGATCTAGAACTAGGAGTAAATAGCAAGGTAGCCATGTTTACCAACAACACTAAATTATACATAGTAGTAAAAATTGAGAGAGATTGTGAGGAGTTCCAGAGGGATCTCTTGACACTGGGGGAGTGGGCAAACCAGTGGCAAATGAACTTCAACATTAGCAAGTGCTGAGTGATGTATGTTGGGGCAAAAAACCCAGTTACATTTATAAACTGATGGGATCTGAAATCTCTGCAACAAACCAGGAAAGGGACCTTGGTGTCCTGGTGGACAGCTCAAGGAAGGTGTCAACCCAGTGTGCCGCAGCAGTGAAAAAAGCACACTCAGTGCTAGCCATCAATAGGAAGGGTACAGAAAATAAGTCAGCAAGTGTCATTTTGTTTCTTCAAAAATCTATGGTGAGGCCCCATCTAGAGTATTGTGTCCAGTTCTGGTCTCCATACCTCCAGAAGGATATTATGGAAATGGAAAAAGTGCAGAGGAGGGCAACCAGAATGATTAGGGGACTGGAACACCTTCCTTACCACCTGAGGCTGCAATGGCTGGGCCTCTTTAATCTTAACGACAGCGCCTAAGAGGTGACCTGATTGAAGTTTATAAAATCGTACATGGTACGGACAAAGTAGATAAGGAAAAACTGTTTTCCCTATTGCACAACACTAGAACTAGGGGGGCACTTCATGAAACTTTTGGGTGCTAGATCTCAAACAAATAAGAGAAAGTACTTTTAAACCCAGAGGATCACCTGTCTATGGTTCTCCCTGCCAGAAGAAGTGATGACAGCTGTACCCTGAAGCAAATGGTGAGCCACTGTGTGAGACAGAATGCTGGACTGGATGGGCTGTGGCCTGTTCCAGCAAGGCTTTTCTTATGTTCTTATGGTATTGTCTTGCAACATGATCTTCCTTCATTATTCTCAACCTTCTTCTAGTCATTTCTTAAGAGTGCAGGCCAAATTCTAGATTTATGAATCAGCTCGTTTTACTCTTTTGGCCTCATTCCTGGTTCTTGTCTACGCCCATTATCTCTTCATGTCTATTGCACTATGGCCCTGCAAGCATGTATTTTCACCCCTGTGCTGCACGCACAGGGGTGAAAAGACCGTATGAAGGAAGGAGATCCCAGACCCAACTAGGTGGCCTGTTCTGTACATACAATGAAACCCCATATAGCAGAATCAGTGTAAACAAATGTTCTGGCTCAGGCACATCCAGATTACTTGCACAGTTGTACACCCAGGGACATGAGAATCCAAGGGGGGTTTCTGGGGCCCAAGGAACACCAGAAAGACAAATAATCAGATTCAAGATCTAATTCCATTGAAATTTTTGATGGAAGCCAAAAGAGCCACATTCCCACTATTGTGGATACATCATGACTGGTCAAGAGAATAATGTTAGGAGAAGCTGAAGAAAGTAGGAATAGAAAGAGATGTAATGTGAAATAGGTTGACCCAATGAAAGAAGGTTTAGCCTTCAGTATGCAAGGCCTAGAAGAAGGTTCTTCATGATAAATCCTTTCTGAGGTCATTAATGCACAAGATTGAATTAAGTCAAGACTGCGGCAACAATATGACTCACACCCACTCATGCCCGTCTGTTTACACAGAGATGTTTTGTTTCCAAAGGGGGTCACCTGCACCTCATTGGAATTAAAAATGGGTTTAGGTTCATAGGAATTACAGCATGGTATTGTCTTGCAACATGATCACCCTTCATAGTTCTCAGTATTTTTCTAATTTCCTTAACAGTACAGGCCAGACTCTGAATTAATGAATCAGCTGCATTTCTCCCTCTGGCCTCATTCCTGGAAGTTGTCTGTGCCCATTATATTCTTCATGTCTGTTAGACTGTGGCCCTGCAAGCATGTCTTTCCAGCCCTGAGCTGCATGTAGAAATCTGCAGGTGATTTAGCAGTGGAAAATGGTGACAAGGCTAGTGGCGATGATGAGAACAGTAGTGCATTCTTAATATCCACAATACTGCAGGCATGCCACCTAGGTCAGACTATCCTCAATTGTTTATGAGAGATTATCTCTGCTTTGCTTTCAGTCGTAGTAACCAGAGAAGACAAGCCTCCCTTAGAACCCACCCGTAAAGAACTGGGTGACATCAACAGGAAAAATCAGAGCAACACTTAATATGTTCAGAAGGAACCCCTATAATTTATTTCCCTTGTGGTTTGGGGAGTCAGGAAGTGACATGACAACAGCAAGGCTGCTTATATTAGTTTAGTTTAGTTTTTTTTTAAGTTTAGTTGACACTGGGGTTCTTATATGAAACCAGAGAGAAATCTCGGATTCTCATGTCACTGTCTGGACACTGGATCCATCATGAAAAGGCCATATTCCCATGCTAAAAAGGATAATGCCAGGAAAAGCTGAAGGGTGTAGGAAAAGAGGAAGGCTGACAATGAGGGGGTGTTAATCCATAAAGGTGTGGTTCCCAACCTTGGCTCCTCAAATGCTGTTGGACTGCATCTCCCAGACATCCTGTCTCTCACAGCCCAGAGGGAAGGCTTCCTGGAGTTTTACCAATTCCTGTTAGGCAGCACATGATATATTGCTTTCTCGGCTGCTGCACCCAGACCCTGGAACACCCTCCACCTGGATACTAGGACGGCCTCATCTTTGATGTCTTTCCATAAATAGGCAAACACCTTTCTCTTCAAGCAAGGTTTCCCTGAATGATGACTACCTATTATTTGTTTTTATATGAATCTGTATGATCACATAGACTGTGTGTTTATAACCACTTATAACCTTGTGTGATTCCATTGACAAATGTTAGTTTTCATCACTCTTAACTTTTACATGGAATTTCACTCTGTTTTTAACTACTCATGGTCTCTTCTGGCTTTAATATAATGTTGTCTTTTAATGCTGTAAGATGTCCCTCAATTCCCTGTTCTCAATTCTTGATTACGTCAATTGTACTGGACTGTATATTGCCCTTTATTACAGTTAGCTGCCAAGGAGAAAGGGGGTAAAAAATACTCTAAAATAAGTTAAATAAATAAATAAAATATTTATTCTAACATCTGAATTCTTGTTGTCTTGAGCAATAAGTCACCATAGAGTAGGGTCATTGACTCAACACATATTCTCTTTGTTTAACATAGAGATGGGCATGAACCGAAAAAAAATGGCAATTTGTTTTGTTTTGTTTTGGTTTAAGGTTTGTTTCATTTCATTTTGTTTTTAACGAATTTTAAAAAAATATTTGTTTTGTTGGTTTGTTTTGATTTGTTATTCATTTTTCCCACTTTGCGTGATTTAATCCATTTGACGGCGTGCGGGCGTCCCACTGCCCCAGACCATACGGAAAACATTCAAAAATAATAATTAAAAAATTACAGACGTTGACAACTACACAAACTTGGACTGGTAGCATCCTCATCATCCACATCCACATCCACATCCACATCCACATCATCATCATCATCATCATCATCATCCTTGTGTTGTATGTTGTGTTGTTGTTTTATCAATCATGTGCATCACACACCAATAAATCTCATTCATCCTTCTCCAATCCCATCATGGATGGATCATTTTCTGAGTCCATCACTTTGTTTGGAATGAGAAGGAAACAGTTTATTTCTTTCTTCTTTCCTCTTCTCTGTCCGTACCCTCATAGGAGCAAGGCAGCAACCCCTGATGCAGGCAGAGAGAGTATAGGGCTTTAAGGTAGTGGATGGCTCTAACCCCCAGGGAAGGGCAGTACCCACTGAGGCAGGCAAAAAAGGTGTTCTGCTTATATACTGCCCCATACCACTTCTGGGCAGTTTACAGTTTGAATTATAGTATGCAGGCTACACATTGCCTCCCCCCCACCCCACCCCCACAGCAAGCTGGGTACTCATTTTACCAACCTCGAAGGGATGGAAGGCTGAGTCAACCATGAGCTTGCTACCTGGTATTGAAGCAGGTAGGCAGAGAGTAAAGAGCTTCAAGTCACCCATTGAAGTTTAGTGGCTCCAACCCCATATAAGACACCCCCTGATGCAGGCATAGAGTGCTCTTAAGGCAGGCAGCTGAGTGACTCCCCCACTAGTTACCCATTGAGGTAGGCAGAGGGTAAAGTGATCCAAGTCACCCATTGGCAGCAGAGTGGCTCCAACACCCAGGGAAGGCCAGTAGAAACATTGGGCCTACAAAGACCCTTCAAATAGCTGGGAAAGTGGTCCTCCCTGGTTTTTGACCAGGCAAGGCAGAAACATTGGGCCTACAAAGACCCCCCAAAAAGAGGGAGTGAGCAGACAGGCAGGCAGGCAGGTGTGCAGGCAGTCGGGCATGTTGGGAAGGGAGGCAGGCCGTCAGTGGAACAGGTGGGAGGACAGTGTGGACCTAGGGGTTGGTGTGGGGAAAACCCAATGTGGAAAGGTTGAACTGGATGAAAGTCAACCCTTCCATGGTCCCAGGGTCCAAACATGAGTGGTGTGGCTTCAGTACATCTCCCATGTGGGAGAACACCCACTCACTCTGGATGCTGGGGGGGTGGATAAGAGTCCAACGCCAGACTCGATAGCCTGGGACAGATCTCTGCCTTTCTGGCCCAGTATCGGAGGGGTCTGACATTAGGGGTTGGAGGGGCACAGCCATGTACACCCTCACCATGGTCTGAGCTGGGTCCTGTTCCTCTGCCTCCCTTCCCTCCACGGAGCAGGTCCAGAGGTCAGTTGTGAAGTGGACCTTCCGACCTCTGGCTGCCTCCAGATGGGCACGGACCATCTCCCTGACCGACTCATAAAGAGAGGGCATCACCCGCCGGCTGAGGGTGCGCCAGGATGGAGTCTCATAACAGGGAGCCAGGTGCTTCAGCACAAAGGAGAGGGGCAAACCGCTCATGGCCACCATTTCGCCGACCACACGAGAGGTGACGTCCTGGGCCTTGCCCCTAGCACGCTGGCTCAAGAAACTCCAACTGAGAGGCACCACTTCATGCAGAGTGGCCTGCCTCTTCACTCTCTCAGGGAAGGTCTCTCCAGCCTCCATCCCCCTGCCTGCCTCTCCTACTCCCCTCTTCCTCCCAGCACCAGAAGGACCAGTGCCTGCTGCTGGCCCTGGTAGCCTCCCAGGGTGCTAACGCAGGAGGTGATTCCTCAAGGAACTCCATGAAAGGTGCCTTGGGTCACTCCCCCCCCCCCTGCACATGACTACCTTGCAGCACACTGCAAACCTCGGGTCTTCCTGGCTCTCGAAAAACTCCCACAGGAGCCACGAGGCTTGCACAAGCTGCTGCCTCCGGCAGAGCCTGCCTGGGGGGTGGCCTGACTCTCCCCGCGGGATGATGGGATGCTGCTACTAGTCTGGGAGGGAGGAGGAGTGGACCCTTGCATCAGAGAAGGGAGCCTGCATTTCCTCCCTGCCTGCCAAAAGGTCCTCAGAATCCTTCAGCTCAAGATGGACTGAGATCTGGGAGGATTCTGATTCCTCCTCAAACAAGGGGGGGAGTGTTTAATATAAAAGTTAAAATTCAAGTTAAAAGTGTATATAAATATGTTAAAAGTCTAAAATGGCATCACCATATACATAATTGTACAGCCTATAAGAAAAACTGTATGTAAATAACTTAATACCTTGGGTATTTTTTCAAACACTCCCTCTTGATTGCTTATCAAGCTAATTCTTAGCTTTATAGCCATCTTTCCAAAACTGGCCACTTTTTAAATAATCCCTTTACTCTTGTTTTGAAAAGCTTCTGTAAACACTCTTCCTTATGTCTACCCTCCAAGGAAGATATAATCTGATATGATTATATATTTTGCAGTCCAATAGCACATGGCTCAGCGTCTCAATGGCTCCTTCTCCGACTTCAAGTTGTGTTGCTCTTCGTTAGAAGATATTTATTTATTTATTTATTTATTTATTTATTTATTTATTTATTTATTTATTTTTGTTCTGTTTTGTTTTAAAATGTTGATAAAACTAAACTAAACTAAAGCCCTTTGATGGGGGAAACAGCAGTACAGGACACTAACTAGGTGGGAAACAAGCTTTTTTTTGGGGGGGGGAGTATTTATTTATTTATTTATTTATTTATTTATTTATTTATTTATTTATTTATTCTATTAGGTTTCAAAATGTTCAATGTTTTAAATTGTTGTTCAATGTTTTAAAATGTTCAATGGGGGAAACAGCAGTACAGACACTGACTAGCTGGGTAACAAGTTTGGGGGGTATGTGTGATATAAAATATAATGAAAGGAATAATAATATAATTGGAGGAATTGGTTTGGTTGAGGGACAACAGGGCAGGACAGGAATAGGGGAAAAATAAACTCCCCTGATCAAAAAAAGCCTAAAAAACCCCAATCCCACAGGAAATAAAAAAGGGGTAAATAATATATTGTTCTTTTTTTAAACAGTGAGAGTCTGAGACAGCACAGGCCAAAGCCCAGAGAGATTGCTGCCACTGACTGGGAGCAATCCCTCTCCTTGCTCCTCCTCCAGAGACTACAAAGAGGCACCTGCCTGCAAGAGCTTTTATACTCTCTGCCAGCAACCAGGCCCTCCCACTGGAACCAGGCTTTGCTATTGGTTCTCAAATGTTGCAAGTTGTTCAATGCATGATTAATAAAATAAAAATAAAAATAAATCCAAAAATGCTATAAATCAAGTCTAAACAAAAAAGAAAAAGAGAGGGGGGGAAGGGAACAAGTTAGCTTAATCCTAAAGTGTATGCAATGCATGCATGACACCTTTTCGCCCTTGCACATTAATTTTTTTATAAAAATAAAATAAAAATACAATCAAATGGTACAGTACATCCAAATCAACCGTAATAAAATATTAAAGAAGGGAATGGGACATATATGCCTCTGCCTGCCACTATAAGCCTCCAAAACAAATCT
This sequence comes from Phrynocephalus guinanensis, assembly GCA_037367245.1. Taxonomy (NCBI): domain Eukaryota; kingdom Metazoa; phylum Chordata; class Lepidosauria; order Squamata; family Agamidae; genus Phrynocephalus; species Phrynocephalus guinanensis. The sequence continues at coordinate 21,494,675 of CM074744.1, read as the reverse complement.
TAGAAAAAGAAGTGATCAGAGAAAACATATAATTAAACATTTTAAGCACTGATCAACCCCCTGCTAGGTATTATCAGCCAGAAATATTAATTTTTGCTGGGTTTTAAGCCTTTTAAGAACATTTCAATAACTTAAAAATGCCATTCTGCATGGATTTGCCGCCATTAACAAAAGTATGTGGCAGCCATTTTTTCCCTTTAAGAAAAGATCTCTTGAAAAATACATTTTTAGCTGTTCTAAGCACTGGCATCAACTTAATAGGTATCATCAGGCATAAAAAATAATTTTCGCATATTTTGAAGTGTTTCACATTGCTTACACCGACCCGTAAACAACTGGGTGACATCAACAGGAAAAATCAGAGCAACACTTAATATGTTCAGAAGGAACCCCTATAATTTTTACTTCCCCTGTGGTTTGGGGAATCGGGAAGTGACATGACAAGGCTGCTTATATGAAACCAGAGAGAAATCTCGGATTCTCATGTCACTGTCTGGACAATGGATCCATCATGAAAAGGCCATATTCCCATGCTAAAGACAATAATGCCAGGAAAAGCTGAACGGTGTAGAACAGGGGTGTCCGAACTTTTTGCAAGGAGGGCCAGATTTGGTTACTTGAAAATGTGTGGGAGCCGACCTTTCAGCCACATTTGGCCCCCGGGATGGACTTTGGACAAATCTCTATAACATGCAAGGAGACGGGAAGGACGCTGCGACAACGGAGTCAGGGTCGGGTAGGCTGGGCAGGTGGCTGGGGGGATGGACAGAGGCAGGTAAGGCAGGCGAACTGTAAAACTGCAAGCTGAAGTCCCCATGCGGTATCGGGAGGGGCCACCTGGTAGGGATGCGTAACAGGCTGAGCCGGTGGGGAGAAGAGACCACGGGCCGCTCAGAATTTGATAATGGGCTGCATTTGGCCTCCAGGCCTGACTTTGGACATGCCTGGTGTAGGAAAAGAGGAAGGCTGAGTATGAGGTTCTGTTAGTCCATAGAAGTATGATTCACAAACTTGGCTCCTCAAATGTTGTTGGACTGCATCTTCCAGACATCCTGTCTCTCAACAGCCCAAGGGGAAGCCTTCTGGGAGTTTTACCAGGTCCTGTCCAACAAACATAATAATGGAAGAGCCAGAGCACCCTAAAGGCAGCTGAATTTATTCCTACATCTGAATTCTTGTTATCTTGAGCAATAAGACACCCTAGAGTAGGGCCATCGACTCCACACATGTTCTCTTTCTCACTCACATACAACCATAGTAGGCCTGTTTTAGTGAGCAGAACTGAAGTAGGAGTTGATTCAGCCAATTTCCCATGAGCCAATGGGTCTACTCCAGTGTATCTCCCCAAAGTGTACCTAAAGCCAGCTGCCAGCTGAGTATGTGTATATTTGCAGAGATGTTTTGCTTCAAGAGGAGGAAGAAATTCACTCCCTCGCTCCCTCTACCTGTTCTTATGTAGTGTACAACCACTGAGATTGTGTGGAACCTTGTGTTTTTGAAACAATTCACATGAGCAAGTGCACCTTTATCAATCCAGTTGGGATTGACGAGGGAGATAAATCAGAAATGCAGGCACAGAATATCAATGAACAAGTATTATCCAGCAGTTCAAGAGTTCTGATCTTCCATAGCCAGAGTATTTTGGGCATACCCCAAAGGTCAGACTTAACCCTTCACCACACAACTGCAGATTAGAAATAGATGCCTAAACGATGGGCTTAGACCTGAGTTTTCAAAACCAAGCCTACCCTGTCTACCATTGGGTTGGGCTGGAATAAGAGTTGCTCCCAGCTTGTCTCAACCCCAACCTCAAAGATCTGTGTTCAGTATTGTCATTGGTTGCGTAGAAGGGAACAGACCTTTCATTTCATAGAAAACATGAGTTAGTGACAGACTTGCTCACTTCTTCCAACTGCTGGAGTCAAGAGAAGCTGTTGGTGGAGCTGAAAAGACTGAGTCCTTTCTACCATCTGGCAGTGTTTCTTGTGGTATGGGAACAAATTTATTTATTTATTTATTATTTATTTTTGTATTTATACCCCGCTTATCTTCCATACGGAACTCTAAGCGGCTTACACTGGGCGAACAGGCGCCAATAAACACAGATTCAACAGTAATAAAATATAATATACAGCGAAAACGTAAGTTAAACAGTTAAAACCCGGTGCATCCAACAAACCGGCAGCGCAAACTATCATCAAGCGACTCTACTAAAAAGACAAAGCCTAAGGTACACAAAACATTGTCGCTTGGAAACTAGAGATGGCGGGAACAAAAAAAAAAAAGAAAGAAAGATCAGGGCTCACCGAAGACCTCTCGGAATAGTTAGGTTTTTACAGCTTTTCGAAAGGCCAGCAGGGACTCTGCAGAACGCACCTCGCTAGGAATGGAATTCTAAAGGGAAGGGGCTGCCACCGAGAAAGCCCGGTTCCGGGTGACCGACTTCCGGGCTTCTCGTAGGGTGGCAACCCGGAGCGAGTGCGCTCGCACCTGCCGAACAGGTCGGGCCGAGGTGGATTGCTGAGCGATACGCTCTGCCAGGTAGTCCGGTCCCAAGCCATGGAGAGTTTTATAAACTAAAACCAAGACCTTGAATCTAATCCGGGCCGCAACAGGTAACCAGTGCAGGTGGACCAGGGCTGGGGTAATGTGGTCGTAACAACGGCCACCAACCACCAGCCTGGCCGCCGCATTCTGGACCTGCTGCAGACGCCGGAGAAGATTCAAGGGCAACCCCATGTAGAGGGTGTTGCAGTAGTCCAGCCTCGAGATCACCAGTGCTTGGACCACTGTTCTCAGAGAGTCAGCATCCAGGTACGGGCGGATCTGGGCGATCTGGCGTAGATGGTAATACGCGTCCCTGGTCACTGACGCCACCTGGGCCTCCATGGTAAGCGCCGGGTCCAGGACCATGCCCAGATTCCGGGCCCTCTCCACGGTCCGGAGGGAAACTCCCCCCAGAGAGGGAAAAGGGCCACCGTACCCGGATGGCGAGCCCCCAAAGAACATAACCTCTGTCTTCTCGGGGTTGAGCCTGAGCCTGTTCGCCCCGGTCCAAGCCAGCACGGCAGCCAGGCACCCATCAAGGGTCCTCACAGCTTCCACTGCAGAGGTGGAAAAGGAGAGATAGAGCTGCGTGTCATGACAGCACACTCCAAAACTCCTTATGACCCCTGCCAACGGCCTTACGTAGATGTTAAACAGGATAGGAGAGAGCGACGACCGCTGCGGGACTCCACAAGGGAGAACCCACAGGGCCGACAACTCCCCCCCATACTGAACATACTGGGGACGGCCCTCCAGGAAGGATCGGAGCCAACTGCGAGCAGTCCCGCCGATTCCACCCTCAGAGAGCCGATCCAGTAGGATACCGTGGTCGACGGTATCAAAGGCCGCTGACAGATCCAGGAGGACCAACAGGGTAGAGCAACCCCTGTCGGCCGCCTGGAGTAGGTCATCTTGCAGGGTGACCAAAGCTGTTTCGGTCCCCCGACGGGGCCTGAACCCCGACTGGCATGGATCGAGGCACTGCCGATCCTCAAGGTATGACTGCAGCCGGACCGCCGCCACCCTCTCGATAACCTTGCCCATAAACGGGACATTAGCGATCGGACGATAATTACATAGGTCGTCCGCCGCAAGGCCCGGTTTCTTAAGAATGGGCTTAACCACCGTCTCCTTCAAACGGGAGAGAAACCCCCCCTCGCTGAAGGAGGCGGTGGCGATGACAGAAGCCAATTCGGCCATGGTCCCGCTGGCAGCTTTAATAAGCCAGGAAGGGCAAGGGTCGAAAGGGGTGGACGCCGGTCGGCAGTGCGCCATAGCCCCAGAGGCCTCGACAGCAGAAACAGGCCCAAACTCCTCCAACCGAGGCGACGAAGGCGGACCAGCAACCGGGGATGTCGGAGCAGTTCCACTGCAACCGGAGTCAAAGCCGGCACGGATGGCCTCAATCTTGGATCTAAAAAAGGTCGCAAAGTTCTCACTACTGAAATCAGTAGGAGGAGGCCTAACCAGACTAGGATTGGTGAGGTCCCGAACCACCCGGAAAAGCTCCGCCTGGCGGTTAGAGGCCTCACCAATTCTCACGGAGAAAAACGATGACTTAGCCTCCGTGATCGTGTTGGAATAGCGACTAGTCTGAGAATCAACAGCAGCCTTACTAATAGCCGTCCGGGTTTTTCTCCAGCTGCGCTCTAGCCTTCTCCTCACCTGCTTCATTGCCCGGAGCTCCCTCGTGAACCACGGTGAGGACCGGGCTCGGCAACGGAGATAATGATAATGAAGTCGTAGGTGTTTTGCTGGCAGAACATTTCGCTGATGTTTGTAGGGTGCCAGTAATGATTTAGCTCTAAGCACCATGACAACATCCTTCCTTCCTGTCCATTAACTGGTATTGTGGTGCACTGGTGAAGCAAGACCAGCAGTCTGTGTAATACTGTATATTTGCCATCCAAGGGCAGTTGCTCTCCAGATGTTATGGCTCTCAATTATCTTGACCATCAGCCATACTGGTCCAAAAAGTTTGTGTTAACATCTTCATTTGTCCATTTCTTGTCTGTCCATATGTCCTTAAGGTGATCTTCCTGTGACACCAAATCTTCCCAGGTCATGATTCTCCTGGTTGTTACCTTGAGGGAGGCTAGGAAATCATCTACTAGAAATTGGGCAAAATACTGTGGAAGGGTCTCCTGTTTCAGCTATGATGTGACCTCTCCCTTCCTACCTTGGTCTTCAGATGGGGCTTTATAGGTTCGTGCCATCCTGTAGAATTCATCCTTGAAACGGCTGGGCAACCAGTGGAAATGCTGGAATGGGAGTTATATGTTCCCAGTAATCGGTCCACTGTTGAACGTTCCAACTGTGGCCCTTTGGACCCTGTGGAGTTTCAAAACACTTTCCAGAGTCAGTCCCACTTAGAGTGTATCCCAGTAGTCCAGCAGAGATGTGACTAAGCACATGTCACTGTGGTCAGATTGGTCCTCTCAAGAAAAAGCTCCAGGTGGTGCACTAATTTTAACTGTGCAGAAGCACTCCTGGCCACTGCCAAAATGTGGCCCTCCAGGCTCAGAGACTCATCCACAAAGCTCCCTAAAATGCACACCTGAGTGATAATTATTTGTGAAGCTAACACACAAAGAAGCAAGCACTCAAACACAGAAAATAATAACAACCCATGAATGTACAAAATGACGACCAGTTCTTTTGCTTAAGGGGCAATCAATGAGAATTTGACACAGGAGTGCCATGAAGGTAGCTGAGATTATTTCCATCCTTAATTTACTCTGAGGAGAACGAACAGGACTGTAGAATCCCTGCCAGTCCGAACCACCAGGAAAGAACAACCAAGCAAATTAAGTTTGTATATGAAAGAACAAGCAGTACTCCAAAAGTATTCCAAAAGACAAGCCATTTTCTGCCATTTGGACAAAATGCTGAATAGAGATGGGCACGACTTTGGGGGGGAAAAAATCGAGTTGTCGTTAGTCGGGCCGGTTCTGTTTCGGGTCGTCTTCGTTTTTCGCGAAAATTTGCAAAAATTAGTTGGTTCGTTTTTTCATTTTTTCGTTTCCGTTTCTGCCGCGATTTCGCGCATTTTGACGTCCGACCGAGACTTGCGGCTTGCGGGCGCAGCGCGGGCGGCGGTGGCACGGGGGTACATGCGTGGGCGGTGGCAGCGGCAGCGGCAGGGGGAGTGGCTAGCGCGCAGGCGGGCGGGCGCGCGGGCGGGCGCGCGGGCGGGCCCGGGTCCTGCAAATGAGCAGGCGAACCTGCCTGGGTGATGGACTTGCTGCTGCACAACAAGGCTAGTGCATCCTAAGCAAACAAAGTGGGGCAGAAACAAATTTGCATTCCTTTTTTTTCTCTTGGTCTGCTGTGCTGAATCTGCTGATGCTGAACCAGCCTGCCACCCTACTTGGTCTGGCTGACGTGCCTGTTTGTTGTACTTTTTTGTTGTTTGGTTTTGAATCCATCCCATCTCCCCTCCACCTCTCTCAGAGGCAGCAGGAGAAATAGACATTCCGTTCCTCCCCAAATCTGGATGAGGGGTCTACTCCTCTACTCCTCTCAAATTGGCCCCCCCATCACCAAAGTCCTTCTGCCTTCACTTCACATTCACAGTCAAAGTCACACACACACTTAAAGGACAAGCAATAAAGCCAAAGCCAATGCAACCCTGCTTTTGGTCATGGTCAACAAAAACATTAGCAGTTAGAGCCTGAGTTGGTTAAGCTACGTACCTAGCTAGTAGCTGCTACAGCCAGGAATAGTTTTGGTAGGGATGGGAATGGGTTAGGGCTCTGGGTTGCTCTGACTTAAGTTTTACAGCCCACAGCCCAGCCCACTAGGCTATACAAGGAGGAGGACTATCTCTGGTCGACGCGTCCATAAGGCCAGAGTAAGGGCGGCCACTCCGGCCAGGCCACAAGGCAGAGTATGAGAGCACCACAGCACAGAGCCAGAGTGCAGCAGCGGCAGGCTCATTGCCAGCTCCAGTATAAAAAGGATGGAGCTGAATGGCATGACAGGAATTTTGGGTCACAGTGTCTTGCAGCCCAGAGGACTGAGTTGCGGAGGAGGCCAATCACCTTGAGTCTGGTCTGGCACCACACTGCCTGCGATGCACCACATGGCACTTTCTGACAAACTCTTGGGTGGTGCTGTACGTAGTACGAACACTGTTCAAATCAGTACCCCCCTTCTGTGTGAAACACGGCATCTTGCAGCCCAGAGGAAAGACTGGAGGAGGAGGCCAATCACCTTGAGTTTGGTCTGGCACCACACTGCCTGCGATGCACCACCGTCCACCACATGTCACTTTTTGACTAAGTCTTGGTGGTGCTGTACGTACGAACGCTGTTCAAATCAGTATCCCCCTTCAGTGTGAAACACGGCGTCTTGCAGCCCAGAGGAAAGACTGGAGGAGGAGGCCAATCACCTTGAGTTTGGTCTGGCACCACACTGCCTGCGATGCACCACCGTCCACCACATGTCACTTTTTGACTAAGTCTTGGTGGTGCTGTACGTACGAACGCTGTTCAAATCAGTACCCCCTTCTGAACAGGCAACTCTGGATCTAATATTGTGTGATACTCAGGACCTGGTCAGAGGTGTGAATGTCACTGAGCCTCTGGGGAACAGTGACCATGCTGCTATTACCTTTGCCATGCATGTCGGAGGAAGAGTGTCAACCAAATCAGACATAAAAACCCTTGATTTTCGAAGGGCAAACTTCCCTCAGATGAGGAAACTAGTTAGAGAGAAACTGAAGGGGAAGGTTAGAAGAATCCAATCTCTTCAGAGTGCATGGAGCCTGTTTAAAACAACAATAATAGAGGCCCAGCACAAGTGCATACCACAAAGAAAGAAGAGCTCATTTAAGTCCAAGAGGACACCAGCATGGTTAACGAGTGGAGTTAGAGAGGCTCTAAAGCGCAAGGAGAGGTCCTTCTTTAAATGGAAATCCTCCCCAAATAAGGAAAATAAAAAGGATCACAAACTCTGGCAAAAGAAATGTAAGAAGATGATAAGGGAGGCAAAGAAAGACTTTGAGGAACGCATGGCTAGCAATATAAAGGGTAATAATAAAAGCTTCTTTAAATATGTTAGAAGTAGAAAACCTGCCAGAGAACCAGTTGGCCCTCTGGATGGTGAGGGAGGAAAAGGGGAGGTTAAGGAAGACTTGGACATTGCAGAGAAATTGAATGAGTTCCTTGCGTCTGTCTTCACGACAGAGGACCTTGAGCGGATTCCGCTGCCTGAGCCGCCCCTCTTGACTAAAGAATTAAATCAAATACAGGTTAAAAGAGAGGAGGTTTTAGGACTAATTGATAAATTGAGATTTAACAAGTCACCTGGCTCAGATGGCATCCACCCAAGGGGTTATTAGGGAACTGAGAAATGAAATTGCAGATCTCTTAACGGTTGTATGCAACTTGTCTCTTAAAACGGCCACAGTGCCGGAGGACTGGAGGATAGCAGATGTCACACCAATTTTTAAAAAAGGAAGGAGGGGGGACCCAGGAAACTACAGGCCGGTTAGCCTTACATCTGTCCCAGGGAAGATGGTGGAAAGCCTCATCCAAGAGAAAATCTTAAAACACATAAAAGAACAAACCTTGCTGAGAGAAAATCAGCATGGCTTCTGTAAGGGTAAATCTTGCCTGACAAACCTCTTAGAATTTTTTGAAAAGGTCAACAGGCACGTGGATTTGGGTGAACCGGTTGATATAGTCTATCTGGATTTTCAAAAGGCTTTTGACACAGTCCCTCACCAAAGGCTGCTGAGAAAATTGCACAGTCAGGGGATAAGAGGGCAGGTCCTCTTATGGATTGAGAACTGGTTGAGATTCCGGAAACAAAGAGTAGGTGTCAATGGGAAATTTTCACAATGGAGAGAAGTGAAAAGCGGTGTGCCCCAGGGCTCTGTCCTGGGACCGGTGCTTTTCAATCTGTTCATAAATGACCTGGAGACAGGGATAAACAGTGAGGTGGCCAAGTTTGCCGATGACACAAAACTTTTCCGTGTGGTAAAAACCAGAGAAGATTGTGAAGAGCTCCAGAAGGATCTCTCCAAACTGGGGGAATGGGCTGAGAAATGGCAAATGCGTTTTAATGTAACCAAATGTAAAGTAATGCATATTGGGGCAAAAAATCCAAACTTCATCTATCAACTCATGGGCTCTGAGTTATCCGTGACGGATCAGGAAAGAGATCTTGGTGTGTTGGTGGACAGCTCCATGAAGGTGTCTCCCCAATGTGTGGCAGCGGTGAAGAAGGCCAATTCCATGCTAGGGATTATCAAAAAGGGGATTGAAAATAAAACAGCCAACATTATAATGCCATTATACAAAACAATAGTAAGGCCCCACCGGGAGTATTGTGTACAATCCTGGTCACCGCATCTCAAGAAAGACATAGTGGAACTGGAAAAGGTGCAGAAGAGAGCGACTAAAATGATTACTGGCCTGGGGCACCTCCCTTATGAAGAAAGGCTAAAACATTTGGGCCTCTTTAGTCTGGAAAAAAGGCGATTGAGGGGGGATATGATTGAGACATACAAAATAATGCAGGGTATGAGTAAAGTGGATAGAGGGAAGTTCTTCTCCCTCTCCCAAAATACCAGAACTAGGGGACATACACTCAAATTGAGGGCTGGGAGAGTAAGAACTGACAAAAGAAAATATTTTTTCACCCAGCGCGTTGTAAGTCTATGGAACTCCCTGCCACACAATGTGGTGATGGCATCTGACCTGGATGCCTTCAAAAGGGGATTGGACAGATTCCTGGAGGAAAAGTCCATCACAGGTTACAAACCATGATGGAGATGTGTAACCTCCAGGGTTTAAACCAGGGTACTTCAAGGGCCAGATGCAGGAGAGTGGTATCAGGAGACAGATATCTAGTCTCATGCGCTCCCAAACACATCTGGTGGAGCCGCTGTGAGATACAGGAAGCTGGACTAGATGGGCCTTTGGCCTGATCCAGCATGGCTCTTCTTATGTTCTTATGTTCTTATGTGTGAAACACGGCATCTTGCAGCCCAGAGGAAAGACTGAAGGAGGAGGCCAATCACCTTGAGTTTGGTCTGGCACCACACTGCCTGCGATGCACCACCGTCCACCACATGTCACTTTTTGACCAAGTCTTGGTGGTGCTGTACGTACGAACGCTGTTCAAATCAGGAACCCCCTTCAGTGTGAAACACGGCGTCTTGCAGCCCAGAGGAAAGACTGGAGGAGGAGGCCAATCACCTTGAGTTTGGTCTGGCATCACACTGCCTGCAAAAAGGACAGCAAGCCACATTCTGAGTCTGACTCTTCCTCCACAAGTCCCCAGCTGTGTGCTGGTAGACTTGCTAACTGCCGGCCCGGCAGTCTACTACCATGCCCTTCTTTGTGAATCACAGTTGGTTCCCACACAACTCCAAGAGCCAAGCCTGCAACTTTGCAATAAACTAATGGAGTGCTGGCACCCAAGTCCTCTTCTCTTCGTTGTGAGGCACAGTGTCTTGCATCCCAGAGGAAAGAGTGGCGGAGGCCACAAGCTGGAGTAATTGAATGCTGGGCCAGCAATCCACGACCATGGCCTTCGTTGTGAATCCCAGCTCCTACAACTCCAACAGCCAAGCCTGGAACTATCAGAAAAACTACTGGAGTGCTGGTACCCAACTACTCTTCCCTTCTTAGTGAGCCACAGTGTCTTGCATCCCAGAGGAAAGAGTGGCGGAGGCCACAAGCTGGAGTAATTGAATGCTGGGCCAGCAATCCACGACCATGGCCTTCGTTGTGAATCCCAGCTCCTACAACTCCAACAGCCAAGCCTTGAACTTTCGGAAAACTGTTCTATTTATTAATGGTGGTGCCACCACCACGCAACTGGTACATTTTTTCCCTTCTTTATGAGCCACAGCTGGCAGCCCAGTGGAAAGAGTGGCGGAGGAGACAGAGCTAGGTCTGTGTGAATTACAAACTCCCTGCAAACTACTACCATGCCCTTCGTAGTGAATCCCAGCTCCAACACCACTCCAAGAACCAAGCATGGAACTGTCAGAGAAACTACTGGAGTGCGTGCTGCACACAACTTCTCTTTCCTTCTTAGTGAGCCACAGTGCTTTGCATCCAAGAGGAAAGAGTGGATGGAGGAGCCCACATAGCCTGAGTCTGAGGCCACAGGGCCTCCGTAGGGGAGGATCATTGCCAGGAAGCTCCAGCTCCCCAGCGTGACTGAATGGCCTGAGGAGGACGCCAGGAAAATGCCCTTCTTCGTGAGCCACAGTTGGCAGCCCAGTGGAAAAGCAGAGTCCACATGGTGTCTGACTCTGAGGCCTGAGACCACTCTGACAAAAGGCCTGCAAGCCAGAGGGTCTTCCTACACAGCTGTGTGCTGCTTTCCCCGGCCGTAAACTCCTAGCAGGCCAGCACAGCCATGTTCCCTTCTCAGTGAGACATAGCTTTGCAGTCCACGGAAGACAGTAGGCCTGAGAACCACAGGCTCACTGTCTGTGTGAGTCAGAGTACCCACAAAGAACCAAGCCTGGAGTGGAGGCTTCCTTGCTCCCTCCCTTCACTGAGAGCCACAGTCAGTGCATTGCATCCCAGTGGCATGCCCTTCGTAGTGAATCACATTCCCCACAACTCTAAGAGCCAAGCCTTGAACTTTCTGATAAACTGTCCTATTTGTAACGGTGACAGAGGGCCACCAGCACGGCAGTAAGTTGTCCTTCTTTGTGAGCCACAGTGTATGGCAATGGCAGCCCACTGAAGACTAATTGGCGGTCCGGAGGCTGACAACACTCCCACACTGCGGCACTCCTTCCTGCAGAGTCCTGTCACTGTCCCAGGCAGAGTCCAAGGGTGCTTTCGCATGAGTTCTGCCTAATCACGGGCCCACCCCACGGCTGTTTTCTAGCACACAAGCACAATGCCCTTCTCTGTGAGGCACAGTGTGTGCAAACAAAATAGTTGATGAGTGAATGCACTGTTACAGTTGGTCTTCAAGAGGTTTTCCGCCAAGAGGCGGGCGCAGCCGTGGTTGCTGCATGGGCAAGTTGAGGGCAGTGGCGACAGGGCTGAACTTGAAGCACTAACTGGACCATGCTGTTAGGGTGAAGGAGAAGCGGCTGGAAGGCCTCTAAGCCGGAAGTGGGGGGAGCCTGACAGGCAGGCAGGGAGAAGACACAGAGCTAGAGTGAGTCTGAGTCTTTGACCACACAGGCTTCCAAAAGGACAGCAAGCCAAGCTTTCTGACTTTCTTTCCCAGCTGTGTGCTGGTAGACTGCTCCTAACTGCCGTGCCGGCATTCCATCTCCATGCCCTTCGTAGTGAATCACAGCAGTTCCACAACTCCAAGAGCCAAGCCTGGAACTTCCTCCTGAAAGGCTCTTCTATTTCTAAGAAAGAAACGATTATTGTGCAGAACTGTGGTACGCGCAAGTACATTCCACTCCAGCCCTTCTTAGTGAGACACAGTGTGGTGCAGCCCAGAGGACAGAGTAGCGGAGGCCTAAACATCCCCCTTAACCCTAACCCTAAGCCAACCACCAGCTGTTCCTGAAGAGTGTTCCCATAACTCAATCATCATCATCAATCACAACCTAGATTTGCAACCAGTAACTTTTCTTGTCCGGCAGCCTTTGTTCCGGGGTTAGGGCAGAAATGATTATAAAATGTTTAAGCAGCGAGTGTGCGCACAATGAGTCACACAGCACAGCACCAAGATCCACACAGGGGACTTTCGGCCAGGAGTACGCACACACAACAAGGACGTTTCCCTTCTTTGTGAGCCACAGCTGGCAGCCCAGTGGAAAGAGTGGCGGAGGAGACAGAGCTAGGTCTGTGTGAATTACAGACTCACACAGTCAGTGTGTGACAGAGTATCCACCAAGAACCAAACATGGAGGCTTCCTTGGCAGGCAGAGTTTCTCTCGCCACCCCAGGAGACCGGGTTTTGGCAACCAAGGAGACAGAGTGGAAGCAGGAGAACTGGGTGGGTCTATTTCTTTAAGGCTGTAAGGAGGGGAGCTTGCCCCCTGATACTCAGTCTTTGAGGTAGGTTGTTGTAAATTGCTTCCTCACCACTTTGTGTGTGAGAGAATACAGGTAGGCAGGCAGGCAGGCTCGTAAACCCCAGGGAACGGTGTGAAGCACGAAGGAAGGCAGGTATTAGGGTCTCTCTCAGACCAGCCATGGCAAAAGGGGAAACATTGGGCCAATACAGACAGACCCTTTCCAATGACACTTTGAGTGGCCCTGCCTGGTTTGGAGACAGGCCAGGGCTAGAAAAATTGGGCCACTAATAGTACCCTTCAATTGTGTGAGAGAGAGAATACAGGTAGGCAGGCAGGCAGGCAGGCAGGCAGGCAGGCTCGTAAACCCCAGGGAACGGTGTGAAGCACCAAGGAAGGCAGGTATTAGGGTCTCTCTCAGACCAACCATGGCAAAAGGGGAAACATTGGGCCAATACAGACAGACCCTTTCCAATGACACTTTGAGTGGCCCTGCCTGGTTTGGAGACAGGCCAGGGCTAGAAAAATTGGGCCACTAATAGTACCCTTCAATTGTGTGTGAGAGAGAATACAGGTAGGCAGGCAGGCAGGCAGGCAGTCAAGCAGGCAGTTCTGCAGGCATTAGGCACTAGAGTCGGCAGGTAGTCACAGGGCCAGGCAGGCAGGCAGGCAGGCAGGCAGGCAGGCTCGTAGGGCCAAGGGGAGGCAGGCAGGCTTGCAGGCGGGCATGGAGGATTGCAGGCAGGAGGTTAGGTTACAGGCAGCAACTTAGTTCTTGGAGTGTTGGGGTAATCCCAAGGTGGAAAGGTTGAAGCGGATGAAAGTCAACCTTTCCACCGTCTCCGGGTCCAGGCGACAGCGGCGCGGCCTCAGGACATCTCCCATGTGGGAGAAGACACGCTCACTCTGGACACTGGTGGGTGGGATAGACAAGAGGTCCAACGCCAGAGTTGAAAGAGCAGGCCAGAGGTCTGCCTTTCTGGCCCAGTAGTGCAGTGGGTCCGAGCTGAGGGGTTGGAGGGGCTCGGCCATGTACTCCTTCACCATGGTCTGAGCGGGGTCTGCTACTTCTTCCTCCCTGGCCTCCACTGAGGAGGAAACTGCCATGGCTAGGGCAGAGGCCAGGTAGTTGGCTGCTGGAACGGAACCTGGTCTCTGGGTGAACGCTCCTGGAGTAGAGAGGGATGTGGATCCTTGCGAGGACTCCTCCTCAGCATCGCTCTGGCTTCCGTGCGCCCTCTGAAACGCCTGGCCCTCATCGGAGACAGCCCTGACTTGATGGCATAGCTCCGTCTTCCAGGATTTCAGTTCGGCAGTGCTGGCCGCCAGGGAACCCTTGACGCGAGGGTCGCACAGGCAGGCCATCTGGTACACCTTTTCCCTTCTAAGTGGGCCAAGGCGGGTATCCACGCCGGTCAACAGCCTGTCTGTCAATGCCCTGCTCTTAGGGAGAAGATTGCCTTCTTCCCGGATACTGGTCTCTAGGCGTTGGCGAAGGGCATTGACCAGGGGGAGAACGTGGCCCAGGCTGGCGTTGTAGCTGCTGAGGACGTGGGTGGTCTCCTCAAAAGGCTGCAGGATACCCGCCATCTGGGAGAGGACGAGCCACTCGGTAGCACCAAGGTCCAATTCCGTCCCCTCATGCGGGACTGGGGTGGTTGACATGATGTATTCCACCACTTCCTTCTGCTCCACCAGACGCTTGACCATTTCGTGGGTGGAGTTCCACCGGGTGGTCACGTCCTGGATCAGGACGTGCTCCGGTCGGCCCGTCTCCACCTGCCTCTCACGCATCATCCTGGCTGCCTTGACGCTGCGAGCAAAGTGCCCCACGATCTTCCGACACTTGTCCAGCAAGGCCCTGGTCTCCCTGGTCCCCTCACTCCAGGAGTCCTTTGGTGCACCCAGGCCAATGGCATCGCCCACCACTAGATGCAGTTTGTGTGCTGCGCACACGATGCCCTGGAACCCTGCCCCAAGAACCGCGTTGGTCATGTTACGGCCCGCGTCTGTAACCATGACTCCACGATTGACCTGTCCCTCTGTCCCCAATCCCCACTCTCGCATTGCTGTCTTGAGTACGTCAGCAATGTTGATCCCTGTGGCGTTGTCCTCCATGCTTTGTGCCTGGAGAAGCACCACCCTATACCCTCTTGGGGTGCTGCCTTGTGCCTCCCCCTGCAGCTGTTCATGGGCTGACCGGGGCTCCAGGACCTCCTTGGGTTGCCACCAATGAGCCGTCAGTGAGAGGTATCCGTGGTGCCCACCGGTCCAGAGGTCGGAAGTGAAGTGGATCTTCCTCCCTCTGGCCGCCTGCAGGAGGGCCCGGATCCTGTCCCTGACAGACTCATAAAGGGAGGGAAGCACCCGCCTGCTGAAGGTACGCCGGGATGGAGTCTCATACCATGGTGCCACGTGCTTCATCAGGTGCCTGAAGCCTGATGACTCCACAAAGGAGAGGGGCAACCCGTTCATGGCCACCATTTCACCCACCACTCGAGTGGTGGTCTCCTGTGCTTTGGCCCTATTTCGCGGGCTGACAAAAGTCCCACCCAACAGCCCCACTTCCTGCAGAGTGGCCTGCCTCTTCCCACTCTCACTAGCAGAGCTGTGTTTTTCTTTCTCTAACCCTCTTCCCCTCTCTTCCTCCCTGAAGAGCAAGGGCCTGACAGGGTTCCAGTCAGAGTCCCAGGGTGCTTCCTCATCAGATGGCTGCGCAACCCACTTGAGGAGAGGTGTTTGGGGTCATTCCCCCTGCGCAAGACAACCCCGCATATCTTGCACACCACCATCCTTGCGTCTTGGGGGCTGTTCTCAAAATGCTCCCAGAGACACCCTTGTGGCTTACAGAAAGTAACGCCCCCTCTGTTATTGCCTGCCGCTGCCGCTGCTGTGGTGCTGGTGTGGCCTCTGCCCTGCCGGGATAGTAGACTAGTACTACTGCTCTCACTGGTGGTACTCTGGGTGGAAAGAGGGCTGCTCCTTCCGTCACTGCCTGGAGCCTGCCTTAAGTCTGTCCCTGCCAACAGGGCCTCAGAATCTGGCATGTTTAGATACAAGGAGCCCGATTCTGATTCTGATGCCATTTCAGAATCAGAGCCCTTGTCTTCTTGCTGATTAAGGGTGGGGCTGTCAGGTAACAAAGATGGGATTTGGTACGCCTCATCCATGCTTCCCTCGGTGACAGACAATGGCACAGTGCTGCTTGTGCCACTGGCACTGCTACTCGGGGAGGGAGTTGCACCAGTATCACTTTCTGCACTACTTCCTGTCCCTTCCCTCAGAAACGTGCCCCTATTTATCTTAGTAGGGGTCCCCCTCCCCTGCCCTCTAGCTGTGCGACCCCTCCTCATTTTTCTCACTTCTTGTGGCTCAGGCCAGGGAATGTATAATGTGATAGTAAAGAAAAGCACCAAGGAACTGTGCAAGTAAATGGGTGAGATGGACTCACAACAGCAGCACAAAAAACAAGGTAATAGGAGCAAGGCGTTTGCCAATCCTGGCACCCAACTAAGTTTCTCAATGCCCTGCACAGGGCAACTATAATTAGGAGGAGAACTGTAACTTCTTCCCAGTTGTAATTGGATTGTGTATGTAGACTGTGGTGGCAAGTAAATGAGTGAGATGGACTCACAAGAGCAGCACAAAAAAAAACCAAGGTAATAGGAGCAAGGGGTTTGCCCATCCTGGCACCCAACTAAGTTTCTCTATGCCCTACACAGGGCAAGTGTAATTAGGAGGAGAACTGTAACTTCTTCCCAGTTGTAATTGGATTGTGTATGTAGACTGTGGTGGCAAGTAAATGAGTGAGATGGACTCACAACAGCAGCACAAAAAACAAGGTAATAGGAGCAAGGGGTTTGCCAATCCTGGCACCCAACTAAGTCTCTCAATGCCCTGCAAAGGCAAGTGTAATTAGGAGGAGAACTGTAACTTCTTCCCAGTTGTAATTGGATTGTGTATGTAGACTGTGGTGGCAAGTAAATGAGTGAGATGGACTCACAACAGCAGCACAAAAAACAAGGTAATAGGAGCAAGGGGTTTGCCAATCCTGGCACCCAACTAAGTTTCTCTATGCCCTACACAGGGCAAGTTTAATTAGGAGGAGAACTGTAACTTCTTCCCAGTTGTAATTGGATTGTGTATGTAGACTGTGGTGGCAAGTAAATGAGTGAGATGGACTCACAACAGCAGCACAAAAAACAAGGTAATAGGAGCAAGGGGTTTGCCAATCCTGGCACCCAACTAAGTTTCTCTATGCCCTACACAGGGCAAGTGTAATTAGGAGGAGAACTGTAACTTCTTCCCAGTTGTAATTGGATTGTGTATGTAGACTGTGGTAGCAAGTAAATGAGTGAGATGGACTCACAACAGCAGCACAAAATACAAGGTAATAGGAGCAAGGGGTTTGCCAATCCTGGCACCCAACTAAGTTTCTCTGTGCCCTACACAGGGCAAGTGTAATTAGGAGGAGAACTGTAACTTCTTCCCAGTTGTAATTGGATTGTGTATGTAGACTGTGGTGGCAAGTAAATGAGTGAGATGGACTCACAACAGCAGCACAAAAAACAAGGTAATAGGAGCAAGGGGTTTGCCAATCCTGGCATCCAACTAAGTCTCTCAATGCCCTGCACAGGGCAAGTGTAATTAGGAGGAGAACTGTAACTTCTTCCCAGTTGTAATTGGATTGTGTATGTAGACTGTGGTGGCAAGTAAATGAGTGAGATGGACTCACAACAGCAGCACAAAAAACAAGGTAATAGGAGCAAGGGGTTTGCCAATCCTGGCACCCAACTAAGTTTCTCTATGCCCTACACAGGGCAAGTGTAATTAGGAGGAGAACTGTAACTTCTTCCCAGTTGTAATTGGATTGTGTATCTAGACTGTGGTGGCAAGTAAATGAGTGAGATGGACTCACAACAGCAGCACAAAAAACAAGGTAATAGGAGCAAGGGGTTTGCCAATCCTGGCACCCAACTAAGTCTCTCAATGCCCTGCACAGGGCAAGTGTAATTAGGAGGAGAACTGTAACTTCTTCCCAGTTGTAATTGGATTGTGTATGTAGACTGTGGTGGCAAGTAAATGAGTGAGATGGACTCACAATGGCAGCACAAAAAACAAGGTAATAGGAGCAAGGGGTTTGCCAATCCTGGCAAACAAGTTTCACAATGCACAGGGCAAGTGTAATTAGGAGAACTGTAACTTAACATCTTCACATATGTAAGTTACAACTGCACAAAAACCAAGCTAATAGAAGCAAGGGGTTTGCATAATCTGGCAATCCAGCCCTGACCGACCACCCTCCACAAGATCCAAGCCCAGACTGTGACGGACTGGAACTGCCTCGGCTTTTTATGCCCTCTGGCACATCCAGAAGTGTCAGTCAAAACCTGTCCATGCAATTGGTGGAATGGCTCCGAAAATTTGCATGGTCCCGTCCCATGGCCAGCCCATCGTTGCGCAGGTGTAAAAAAATAAATTAAGAAAAAAATAAAATAAAATCAACGGAGACGTATTTTGGCAAGACAAACCCACTGCTGCTACTGTAAAAAATCAAGCATTTAAAATAGGTTACTTTCACATGTTTCTGTGGTGCTTTGGTGGGGTTTTGGGCAAGGATTTCCAAAAAAATATTGCAGTCGCCATTTTGGACCGGGAATCGTTTTTTTTTAACTTTTAAAAACTTTTTTCTGTGCCGCTTGGCATTGCGCGATCGCCGCGTGCAAGTAACGACCATGACAAATCAGACCAAATTGTTCGTTCGTCGGTTCGAGCTCGAAGTCTGGCGGAGTAATTCCCGTTACCGTTTCCGTAGAGTAACGGATACGAGTAACGGAAACGGAAACGGGAATACCGCTAAGTCGTGCCCATCTCTAATGCTGACTCTTCAGGTATGTGAATCACATGCCACATTAATTTGATAAGACTGATTCAATGAAGGGCTTGCTCATGAAATCTTCCACCAGAATAGGATGTCACGTGCATAGCCAGGAGGCATGATGGGAGACAGAAGAGATGGTATAAAAGGTGTGCTTGGGCTGCTACCTCGCAACAGATTCAGTGGACCTGACCTTCCTCAGTCGATTTCAACTCTACTGAGTTTTTGGTAAGTCAAATTTATCATAAATGAAAATACTTTTAATGGTTCTGAATCCAAATACTACTTCCAATTAACATTCAATGGGATGGAGAAATGGAGTCAAGCCCTGCATTCAATCCTGTTGATTCAGTGGGTCTACTGTAGTTGGAGTGACCGGTTGCATTCATGCCAAAATGTGTTGGAATTCCAATGGCCTTAAGACGTTTTGAGGGGCCATCACCTGTTCTCTTTGCATGTCAGCCACTTAGTGAGACAGAGAGAAAGACTCTGTCAATCATTGTTGAGGAATAAAAATGGTGCTGGTCCAAGTTATTGGACTTATCCCCACCATGTTTTGGTGGGGGTTTTTTTGCCAAGAGAAGAAATATATTCTAAAAATGCTGTTTCATGTGTAGATAATGTTCTTCATCAAGGACTCGGAAAAATACCCAACAAAGATACTGGATAAAGGATACTGAAATGGGTTTTAAACATTCTAGAGAAGTAGGGAAGAGTTGGATTGGTTGTCAGAAAGAGATTCAGCATCTCAGGGTTGAATCAAAAGAGAAAAAGCCTTGCATTCCAATGTCTGGCATTTCTTGTTGGGTTAATTAATCCCTCATATTTGATATTTGCTTCCAGAGGCAGCTCCATCCAACCATGGCATACTGTGAACAAAGAATCGCCATTCCCAGTTTTGAGGTTGTATCGGACAACCGTAGCTTTGGCAATGGGTTTGGCAATGGGGGCTCTGCTCTCGCTTCCCTCGGTTCTGGAGTCACTGTATCCACAGTTAGTCTTGCGCTGGTCCCAGGAGTCACAGCTGCAACCATTGTCCAAACCCCACCAAGTGAAAGACTAATCCAGCCTGCCCCTTTTAATGTAGTCATTCCAGGCCCCGTACTTGCTGCCTCCTACTAAAGGCTCCCAGGTTGGGGGCCTCCCTTCCTGTTCTCATCTGGGTTGAGGGCCAGGCCTTGAAGATTTTTATTGGGGCTTGAGCAACAGGAATGGTGGATTCCTCAGAGATCGTAATAGCACATGTTGCTAGACCAACTACAAAACCTCTGTGATCCTCAGAAGACCCATGGATGCTCTAAGATGATACAAACCAATTGCTGAGAGATCTGCTCCGAAATCAGAGCCTTTCCGCATGAAGTCCTGAATTTCTTCATGAACTCTGCAGGCTTTCTTTTCCTCTTCTTTCCCACTTTGGCTTTTGAAATTCCAATGTCACAAAAAGGAGCAACCCAAACTCTTCTTTAGCTTTCGTTCTCGTTACTTACCTCTGTCATTTGGTTTCATCCGACTGTCCGCTCACGTCTCATATTTTCATTAAAGCTTATGCTGCATTCTAGTCCATGTCTCTCTAGTGTCCTTTGGGAACTCCCCAAAGTGTATCTAAGGCCATCTGCCAGCTGAGTGTGTGCATCTGCAGAGATGTTTTGCTTCAAGAGGAGGAAGAAACTCACACCATCTCCCCCTCTGCCTGCTCTTGTGTCGTGTGCAATATTTGGGATTGTGTGGAACCTTGTGTTTTTGAAACAATGCACATGAACAGGTGCACTTTTTAAAAAATAAATCCTTGGAATTACCAGGTGTAGCTTGGTGATTCCCAAGAGTAGGCAATTCATACAGAGAAACAACCGTCATCCTCAGAGCTAGTCTTAGGGATGGGATGCAAGGCAGCCATTCATGTTTCTTTCAGAGATGGCGAGAAAGGCCTTGTCGCAGGAGATGTTGAAAGATGCGCAAACACATGCAGAGGTGTTTGGTTCATCCTATGAACAAAGGTGATCCCAGACCAACTAAGTCTAACTGTCCATAGTCATATTTTATGTTCCTAAAGTAACAGAATGACTTTCAAGCTGTAAAAAGGGGTGGGGAGTGCTAATCAATTTTTCCAAAAAAAATCTTGTTTCTTCCGGGGGGGGGGGGGAAACGAGGTGTTTTTTCTGAGCCTCTAAATTGCCATATTCTCCCCAGGAGAGGAAGTCATCCAACCTTGGATAGGGTGGGAAGAGAAAGGAGTGAGTGTGTTTAGGGCTGGGGTAAGTGAAGGAAAAAGATATTTATTTATTTATTTATTTATTTATTTATTTATTTACCACCCATCTTCCCAAAGGAACACCAGGCTGTTAACATCAGTAAAGGAACAAAGAAAAACCAAATCAAGTGCATAATAGAACAAATAAGAAAAATAAAAAATATAAATACTCGGCAAGATGGCGGAACAAAAAGAACAAAAAACCCAATCCTAAAGGTCGCCAAATGCCTCTCTAAAAAGCAAGGTCTTCAACGCTTTTTTGAAGACAGGCAGGGACTGTGCTAGGCACATCTCACTTGGCAGATATTCCAGAGCGAGGGGCCAGCCGCTGAGATGGCTCAGTTTTGAGTAATCAATTTTCTAGCCTCCCTGGGCGTGGCCACCCAAAGTGAGAAAGCCTGTGATGTTCTGGTGGGTTGGACCTCAGCTGATCTTTGGAAGATCCGCTCCACCAGGTATTCAGGTCCCAAGCCATGAAGGGTTTTGTAAATCAAAACCAGTATCTTGAATCTTATTCGGGATGCAACGGGCAACCAATGCAGGCGAGCCAGAACTGGGGTGATGCAGTCATATCTGCCAGCACCAACCATCAGTCGGGCTGCAGCATTTCGAACCTGCTGAAGTCTCCAAATAAGAGTCCAGGGCAACCCCACAAAGAGAGCGTTGCAATAATCTATCGTCGAGATCATGTGCGCCTGCAGAACTGTTCTCAGGGATATCTCGTCCAGGTACGGGCGAATCTGGGAGATCTGCCAGAGATGGGAAAAGGCACTCCTTGAAACGGCCATCACCTGGGCTTCCAGGGATAAAGCCAGATCCAGGACCACACCCAGATTCCTGATTCTATCACGCAGCTGGAGGGTAGTGCCCCCCCCAGGTTAGGGAGAGGAACACTGTACCCAGCAGAGGATGTCCCGAAGAACATAACCTCAGTCTTCTGCTAGCTCTGGTCCATTCCTTGACCGCATCCAGGCACAAGTCAAGGATCTGCATTGCCTACACTGCAGAGGTGGTAAAGGAGAGACAGAGCTGTGTGTCATCCACATACTGATGATAGCAAACTCTAAAAACCCTCATGATCCCAGCCAGCAGCCTCACATAGATGAGGAACAGCATGGGGGAGATTGCTGGCCCCTGGCGCACTCCACAAGAGTTGGCCCCCAAGATAGGACCAGAGCCAGGAATAAGCTGTGCGATCCCCACCTCGGAAAGCCGACCCAGCAGGATACCAAAGTGGATGGTAGCAAAGGCCACTGAGAGATCCAGGAGGACCAACAGGGTAGAGCAGGCCTGCCCAAAGTCCAGCCCGGGGGCCAAATCCGGCCCCCAGGCCATTCTGAGTGGCCCACGGCTGGCTGGCCCGCCCCTCCCCCCTCCTTCGCCCCATGTTTTTTTTTAAAAAAAATTCCACCAACACTGACACCGCCGGGAAGCTTGTGGGGCTGGGTGGGCGGGCGAGGGGGCGGGCCACCACCACCAGCACCGCCGGAAAGCTTGTGGGGCTGGGTGAGCCGGCCGGCCAGCTATCACGCGAGCCACCGCCACCGCTGGGAAACTTGTGAAGCTTGGCGTGTGTGCGCAGGGCGGCGCACGGGTGGGCCGCCACCACCAGCATAGCCAGGAACATTGTGAGGTTGGGCGCACGTGTGGGGCAGTGATCGGGCGGGCCGCACCACCGGTACCGCTGGGAAGCTTGGGCGGACGGGCGGTCTGCCGCCACCGGCACAGCAGGGGAATGTGTGGGGTGGGCAGGGGAGCGGGCCTCTGCCACCGCCAAGGAGCTTTGGGGTGGGCTAGCAGGCGAGCTGTCGCCACCGCTGGGGAGCTTGGGGGAGGGGTGCAAGGTCACACAGATCGCCTCTTCCAAGGGGCGACCTGTGGCCACGGATCGCTGTGCTTCCTTTGGTCTCCACCTTCCTTCTTTCCTCCCTCCCTTGGTCCCCACCTTCCTTCCTTTCTTCATCCCTCCCTTGTTCCCCACCTCCCTCCCTTGTTCCCCACCTTCCTTCCTTCCTCTCTTGGTTTCCACCTCCCTCCCGCTCTCCCTTGGTCCCCGCCTTCCTTTCTGCGGGTGGGGTTGCAAGGGGTCAGTGGGTGGGGCTTGCAGTGGGGTGGCAGGGTCAGGGAGCAACCGGCCCCTGACACATTCTCAGCCACCAAATCTGGCCCTCCTTACAAAAAGTTTGGGCACCCCTGGGGTAGAGCAACCTCTTTCAGCCCCCCCTGAGAAGGTCATCTTGCAGTATGACCAAGGCAGTCTCAGTCCCCCAACACGGCCTCAACCCAGACTGGAATGGATCCAGGAATCACCTTCCTCCAGGAAGGACTGGAGCCGCATGGCGGCCAGCCTCTAGATTCCAGGGCTGTCCAAATTTGAACAGGCGGAGGTCTACTTTTTCTGGCCCAAAGTGCCTGAGGGCTACTACGCTAATATCTCTACTTATGAATTTTATCCATTCCAAGCACATGTTCGCAATTAAAATATTTGTAAGTAGAGCAGCGGTTTCCCATCAGAATGCAAGAAAAATCAATCCGTTCTGGAGGGAACGGATTTCAATGCATTCCTATGTGAAGGCTGACCATGTACTCACTTCCCTTGCACCCACTTGAGCCAATGTGGGCAGGTGCAAGGGAGGCACATGCATACTTGTGCAGATCGTCCCTTCCAAGGGGCAACCCATGCAACCATGCACATGCCTCCATGCACCCAGCTCAAGCAGGTGCAAGGGAGGCATGTGCAACCTTGCGAGCAGCCCGGGCAAGCAGCAGTGGTGGAGCCGCCACCACCGCTTGCCTAGGCTGCTGGAAGACTTTTTTTAAAATGTGTGCTTTCCCTCCCAGCCCACCCAGGGCCTGACTCAACTCTCCTCCTTTTCCATACTCCTCCTCCTCTTCCCCCCTTCTCTCTTCTAGCCAACTCGCCACTACTGTCACTGCCGCCTGCAGTTCTCACTCACCTCTGCCATGTTTGCCACACAGCTGGGGTGTGCCAAGCCACCAGTGGAGCAATCACATCACCAGGATGGCGGAAGGTGGGAATGGCTCAGAAGGGGAGCAGGAGGAGCAGTGGCGGTGGCGGGTCATTGTTTCTGTGAGGCAGCCATGGAGGTGTGAGGAGGAGGAGGAGGAGGAGGAGGGGGAGGAGGGAAGAAGGGTGGGAGGAAGGAATTCTCCAGGGGGAAAGAAGAGGAGAGATGTCACCGCACAAAGGAGGTGGATGTGCCCGCAACTCCACCTCTCACTATCCCCCCTCCCCTCCCTCTGCTCCGTACCACGGAGGGCCTTTATACACGACCCCTAAACTCCAGGGCAAATGGCTCCCAGCACCGGAGCTTAAAAATGTTTACCCATCAGCTCCGGAGTTTACAGAAAATTAGGTGCGACCACGCCCACTTTAGCACGTCCCAGCACACCTTTCAAGTACCTGCTCTTCCGTCCTGAAAATTCCTTGACGTGGTGTAAAGATAGTGAGTGCGGGGCTCTCCTCCCTTCTGTTTGATGTTTTTTTGGCTCCTGACCCTTTAAGAGCTACTTTTACAGAGACAGGAATCTTGCCGGCAAGAGCGAGAGCCAGAAGGAGAGCCAGAACGGAGGTGAGGCACGATCTTTTCTTCCTTTTTTCTCCCCCTCCCCTCTCACAGCCAGCAGCCAGGAAGTGCGGAGGGGTGGAGAAGCAGGAAGAGCGACAAGCTCCTAAGATCTCTGGTCCGAATTTAAGTGGCCAGCGGATCTTAGGGGTCGTGTAAAAG